>ML677363.1:14228690-14450767 GCA_007922305.1 Dermatemys mawii
GGGGTGGGGGTGGAGGCAGAGAGGGGTTAACGGGGGAAGAGCCCTAGGATGGGGTGGGGGTGGAGGCAGAGAGGGGTGACAGGGGGAAAAGCCCCAGGATTGGGAGGTAGAGGAAGAGGGGGTGACAGGGGGAAGAGCCCCAGGATGGGGCGGGGGCGGTGGAGGCAGAGAGAGGTGACGGGGGAAGAGCCCCAGGAAGGTGGGGGGTTATGGAGGTGGGGAGGGGGGATGTGAAGGCAGGGGGCTGAGCCCCGGGGCGAGGGGGGAGGTGAAGGTAGAGAGTGGTTGACGGGGTGGATAGGTGGGAACGGAGGAAGGGCTCAGTGTTGTTGGGAGGGGGGGGGGGAGGAGGAGGAGGAGGAGGAAGCAGGTGGGAGAAGGAGTCAGGAATGAATGGGTAGCAGAGGAGGAGCACAGGACTGTGGCAGGGCTATCCAGCTCCAGGTTGCCTTCACAGTACTTCTAAGAAACCTTTGTACTTATCATCTCTCCAGCCAGGAAGACGGTTTAGCTTTTACCTCTGCCTTTTATCTGACTCTCCTGAGCAATCATTTCTGTGCCTGTTCATAGGACTGTTATGTATTATTTGTATTGCTTTAGAAGTGGGACCCTTAGTCATGGACAAGGAGCCCGCTGTACATACAGAACAAAAGATGGTCCTTGCTCCTAAGAACTTAGCTTGTCTTGCGTACCCTGACTCTCAGCAGCTTTGTGGTGTGATCATCTATTGCAAAATGTCTGAAGGGGAAAATCTTCTCAGTGCTGTTGGTTTTTTGCTTTTGTAATTAAAAATATTTGCATTTCTGCAAATTTACATAATGTGTGGTTGGGGACATGTTTTTCCCCTTCCCTAAATATTTCCAATGACTGCATAACAATCCTGAAGAGATTTATTTCCTTAGCTGGAGGAGGTTTTGAGTCATAATATAACTAAAGAGATGTTTGGACTAAATACAAACCCCTGTTAATTCTGGTGTAAATATATCAATATTAACTGAAGTTTATATTGCTGAGCGCAGTGGAGTTGGACCTGTGTCAAACTGATGTGAAAGAAGAATCAGGCCCCAGGGAAGCTGCTGCAAAGTAAATGTAAACCTATTGCAGGAAATTCAAGAATTACAATTTTTTGTGTGTATTATCAAATGAAGCACTGAGGTAATTTGCAGTTTACTGTAGGAAACAATCTTGCCAGGATTTTGACATTAGTATAAAGTTTGATCTCAGTATGTTTAGGAACCTTCTTGCCTTTCTTTTTCTGGGATCAGGTTTCGCTGATAAATAGTTAAAAATGGAGCTAAGAGAGAAGGCTCAGAATGTCAGGAAAGGACAAATCCTTCTGCAAATTAAACATTTGCTCACAAACCTAGCAAAATGAACAAGTAGATAAAATTTATATAGAATAGTCCTTCCTGCTGAATGCCAGCCTGCAGCAGAATAGTCTAAATATATTCTTTAAACAGGAAGTGATGTGGCCGAACATCTTCATTCTAAAGTTCAAAATACATCTTTTCAAAGTTCCAGAGCCTACCCAGACCTGGGTATGCAATTTTAAATGCCCTTCTTCAGGTAGACTTTTGCAAATAGAGATGTTAACATAGTAGATGCGCTCATGTGCTCTACTAATCCCAAAGAAAGAAATGCTGTCATTCTGATTTTGATAAGAGTGGTGTAAATCAGGAGTATCTCTATTGAAGTCAATCTGGTTATGCCAATGTAAATGTTAGATAGTGTACACCCCCCAAAAAAGCCAGCTGCCATGATGAACTTCTAATTTAACATTGTTTATTGTTTCTTCAAAGGCATTATTTTGGAATATGTTCAAGGTGGTGAATTGAAGACCAAATCCATAGATTTACTTGATCTCAATCCTGGGTAAGTATTGTATTATTTTAGACAGCAGAAGTATGCCTTATTTTACAGGACAACTTAATAGTAGGTTATGCACAACTCTGTTCAGTTGTTGTAAGCGTGATTTGGGACAAACTTTTTCTCTTATGGGTTAACTTTTGTTCTCTTAATATTTCTAATTATTTGAGGGCATTAAGAAGTCCTACATTCTGACTGATCATTCTGCCTTTGCAATTCTTGATGCAGTGTCAGGGGGTGGAGGTGGGAACTGCTTTTGTTTACAGACCTGTCACATCAGGGCACATCCACAAATTGTGTTTACTGACCAGCAAAAATGCAGAATTTTTCAGTGGCACAAATTGTAATGTTGTAATTAATAACATTTAGAACTTCTGTACAGTAGCACCTTTAATCTTCAAAATGTTTCCCATGGGCCTGATTCTCCTCTCAGTTACACTGCTTGAAATCAGCTGACATTTGAATTACACTAGTATAAATGAGTTCAGATTCGGTCTCATTAATTAATTAGTTCTCACAACAATACTATGAGATAGGTAAGTAAAATACTATTAGTAATCCCCATTTATCTAGATGGGTAAACTGAGTGCCCGCTCCTGTTGAAGTTAATGGGAGTTTAGCCAGTGGCAGGGGGTCCTATGGAAGAAAGGCTGAGCACCTGCAATTCTCACAGAGGTCAGTAGGAGCTGTCAATGCACAGCACCTCTGAAAATAGGGCCATTGCTATGACTAAAAAGGAAGTCTGTTTCACAGCCAACTTTAGAGTGGAGGCAGAGGGCTCTTGGGTAACACAGGGAACGTGGATATCCTTATCAGAGGCCAAATGGAACCTAACTGTGGGTAGATAGATCATCAGGAGCCTGCAGCTCTAGTTCTCAAAGGGTGGAAGACGCCATCCTGAAAGTCTGTCTCTTCTGTGAAGAATGTGACACATTGACCACAGTGATCAATTGAAGGAACATACTAGTCTGGCAAGGTATCAGTCTGCATTAGACTTCACACTAACTGAGAGAGTTCTACTGGATTCTACTGTGAGGAGGTAGAAAGGTGCTCCACAAACCCATGCAATAAGGGGCTATTCACTGTTCTGGTTGGTAGTTTTGCCCACTCACCTTCAGGTGATTTTGCAATCTGTGGTGGAGTGCTAGCATTTCTGTGTGCCATTGAGTCCTATAGAGAAAATAATCAGACTTCATGCAGATTTCAGCCATTTCCTCTCCCATTTGTTTCAGTTGCTTCAGGTGCCTCAGATCATTGTTAAATCTCGTGGCTGCCAGGCATACAAAACAATATATTATGAGAGCCAAGGGCCATATTATACTACTGATGATAGCTGTTAGTGAGCTAATTGAAATCAGCTGACTCTATCTGGAAGTGGTGCAGAGATAGAAGTCAGATATGCCCCGGCACCAGTAAAGAGGACACCAAAATCCACAAGATTCATTAGAATTAGTCCACAAAGATATAAGACAGGTTCAGTGCTGATATTGCTAGAATCGTGTCTCAATTGAAATGCATAAATTGATGGGTAGGGTGGCCTGCACATTCATAATTTTCACTCCAAACTCAAAGATAAGGCTGAGCATATGACTGAACCTTTGGGAGCTATTCTCAATACTCTGGATACAATCCAACAAGTCACATTGCTTACAGGAAGATATACTTGTCTCATCTGAGCCAACATCAGCATATACGTTGAAAGTGTACGTAGTCTTAGAAGAACCCAGCTGTAAAATCTCCTGTAGAACCTGATAGTTTATGCACCAAATACACCAACAGAATGTTAAGCCTACCCAGTAAGACTACCCATCGACATATGGATTACTTACAGCAGTAAGAGCTGCACAATTAGGCCTTAGATTTGTGAAACATGTAAAACTAGTTACATTTTATAAGCATGATTTCTGTTTGTGAACTTTATTTTTTTGTTCATCTTATTGCCCCTTTTTGACCTGAGAGACTATATGTTTGGAGCCTTTTAGATTATTCCAGATGAGAGAAGAAATTGATGATGAAGTCTGGTATTTTCTTTGATGCAATCTTGTTTATTTACAAAGAATGTAAAAAGTTCTTCTCCAAACACAGGAGGAACCAAACCCTAAAGGAATAGTTTCTTAGAGTACAGGCCAAGCTTCTTTCAGCCACCACCACCAAACCAGGCTTCTCCCAGGGCCTCAATGTGCTTAGAGACCACTGTTTGGTATTTCTTGCTCTCAGAGGCGGATTACAATTTTGTGGGGCTCTCGGACAGAGCTAGTTGAGGCCCCTCCCTACCCCTTCTACTTGCAGCCTCCCCCCACCTGGACCCCTAGTACTTCTGCTGAGGAAATGGGGTCAGAGTGCGGGGGCTTATCCCTCTCTGCTAACCTGGCGCACTGATTGTCTGGGGCTCCTGGGCATGGGGTCCACTGGCTCAGTGGCTAATCTGCTACTGCTCACTCTTCCTCTGAATCTCTAAGTTTCTTGTTGCACCCCAGCTAGTCTCTTCCACACCCTCCCACGAACACTAAAACCATACCCAGTGGAACTCTCCACCCACATAGTGCTAGTTTCTGGGCAGACTCCATGTGGTTTGTTTTAGGTGTAGCCCTTTAGCTGTCTCTTACAGGTATCTTAAATGAAGGGCATATTCATACCCATCAGTTTCCAATGAGGATTTAATTCAGCCCATAACAAGGTTTAATCCACTTCATAACAATGTTGTTGCTGTTTGTTGGGCTTTTTACCTATTAAGAGGTTCTTGCTTTGATTTAAGACTAAATTAGTGTTGAAAGTTGAAAGTATCATTTGGTTATTAGCTGTATTACACCCTCTGTGAAATCTTTGAAAAGTGAAGGGTATCTGCAAAACTACAGTTTTAAAAAGTCAAATGTAATTTTTTTCTGAAAGATAAAAAAGATATTAGAAACCAGTAAAACATATTTAAAAGTATTTATTTTTTGGCTTTGCTTAAACTTATTCAGAATAAAATAGCAGTGTAGCATCTGACTGCTTATTTTCTCACTCTCTGTAAGTAAATATTACCATAACTGTTTGTCAGTGGATGAAGTGTGTTTTTTCCATGCACTCTAGTACAGATGTAGGCACCTTAGTAGAAGAAATCCGAAAAGCGGAACCTCTTATCACAGCTTCGCGCAAAGAGCAGGTCATACATTTAATACTAAGGTTACAAGAGAAGCTTGGGCAACAAGAGGACCACAAGTTCTACCTTTTTAAGGTATGAGGCACATTGAAAATAATTTCTGGGTCTTTTCTGATCACAGTTACACTGTTCTAAATCCAGAATAGTTGTGCGTCAACAGTAGCTTGAGGCCATGTATATTCTGCAGCCTCTACAAGAGCATAGCTACGGTGCTGTAGCTATGCTTCTGTAACCCTGTGGTGTAGGTGTAGACTTAGTAATGGAAGGGTTTTTTCTGTCACTGTAGTGATTCCATTTCACCAAATGGGCAGCAGCTACCTGATGGAAACATTCTTCAGTTGGTCTAGCTGTATTAATGCCCAAGGTTTGACTGGTGTAGCTACTCATAAGTGTGGATTAAACTATGTAGCTGACTCATGTAGCTACTCAGAGGTGTGGACTTAGCTATGTCATCTTAAGTTTAAATGTAGACCAGGTGTAATTGGAGCAATTGAGAACAGAATTTGGCCCTACAGAATTCTCTTCCCTGCTCCATAACTTTTGCATTGCTCTAGCGACGGAAACAGAACTGAATCTGGATCTGTCTTGCCTGCTGTGGTTCTTAGGAATGATCCCAAAACTGTGATTATCCTGTTAACTTTTCCATTAATAATTAGTTTTAAATAATCCAGTATCTCGCAGCCCTAGAAAATATGTTATCTTTGCAGAAATCCTAAGGCTAGAGAGTAAACAGTTCTTAAGCTGGTCTTTCAGCCATGTCTATTGTGAGGTACAAGAATTGTGGTTGCTAAAGCATAAGTCTGTTGTAGAAATTTAGATTCTACATCTCTCATTTTCCTTACCTCCACTTGGTCTTTTTTCTGAGTATTTGGAATTAGTAGTTTATTATTTTGATTTTTTTGTATTGAATAACTTGTCACCTTTAAATACTAAAGATTAGAAGATTAGAAATGTTTTTGTGCTTTTGCTACATATAGCACCTTGGTAAATTTGCTTTAAATAACCCAATATTTTCCACAAATCACAAGAACAGGATTGATTTAGCTGTACTTTGTTGTAAATGAGAGTCAGTAATAGAATTTACTTCCCAAATGTTACATTTTTTCATCTGCAATAAGCTATTGTTCTATCTTCATCATATCAGAAGATGGCACTGTGCAACTACAAAAGATGTTGGTCAATCATATACTAGAGAGATGCTGTTGGGTCTGAATAAGAGCTATGTGGAGCTTGAAAGCTTGTCACTTTCACCAACAGAAGTTGGTTCAGTAAAATATATTATCTTGCACACTTTGTCTTTCTAGTACATGACAGAAATATCCACAGAAAGAATGAATTTGGTCTTTGCTGGGGATAGATAGTGGTTGATTTCCCTTATTTAATGATATAAGAGCAAGGCAAATCTGATCAGCATTGGCTCATTTCCCATCTCTTTCTTCTTTGCTATTTCCTATAATTGTGATCATGATTTGTGTTAGCCAGCCAGCAGAGTAGCCTGCTATTGTAGCAACTGGATAGGCATTTGAGATTGTTCCATGGCCGTGCATGCTGCACTGTTCTGCGGATTTATCTCATGGACTGTTGTAGCCAAAATTACAGTACTGATACACACATTCCCTGATATCACCTTAGGGTCTAGCATTTTGCACAGACAACTCTCACTGACTTCAGACGGGTTCTGTAGATGGAGCAGTTATAGGGTGACCAGACAGCAAGTGTGAAAAATTGGGACGGGGGTGGGGAGTAATAAGAGCTGATATAAGAAAAAGACCCAAAAATCGGGATTGTCCCTATAAAATCAGGACATCTGGTCACCCTAAACAGTTATGTCTCTGAGCCTTTAACAAAAAAAGGGCATTGATACTGGAAAGAATGTTAGGATCTGAACTTGACCATAAATCTGTCTAAGGGTATGGTTACACTTACAAGATTATAGTGCTATTGGTTATAGCGGTCCCCTTATACAGTAATATGTATAGCGCTATTGTATGTCCACACTCAGACGTGCCAGCGGTATAGAATGGCCACATTTGGGGCACTTAATGCGGCATTAAGAGCAGTGCATTAGGGCAGGTATCCCAGCATTCAGCTGGGTGCAACGTGCTTTTTAAATGAGGGGGGTGAGGGGGGACGTATTCTGTGTATGCGGAGGGAGAGAGCCAGTGATTTTTCCGTTCTTCTGAAATCCTGTCAGCGAGCCTCAGTTTACAGAGGGCTTTGTTTTCACACAGGCTCCCTCCTTAAACATTTGCTTTTCTTATCTGCCGAGTTAAGAGAGAAACTCTAAAGAGGTACTTCCGCATTCCTCCAGCCGAGTTCAAAACAAAGGGAAGAGACGTCAATTGCTTTAAATGGCTCTAGGCATCTCAAGAGATCACTTGTGGCACAGTGGGTGTCCACATTCTTGCTGTAGTGCTACAGCAGCAGCGCTACAGCCCTTATTCCCCATGCGGAGGTGGATTACGAGGAGCGCTATAACTCCGCAGTTATAGCGCTCTACGTGCCTTGCCAGTGTGGACAGGGAGGAGGTTATAGCGCTCGTGGGGGCTTTATAGCGCTATAAAGTGCCAGTGTAACCAAGCTCTGACATCCTCTCTCTGTTTCTAATTGTCAGATACATTTATGCTCTCACAAGGAGTTTATTTCTTACTACCAGTGCTGCCTGCATGGGGTCTTTAAAAAAAAATTGAGATAAAATTTCCATACATTTCCATAATTATTTATGCTAATGTGCATATATTTATATCCTTGCGGGTGTTTGAAAAAATACTCAAAAGACTGTAATTTCCACATCTTCATGGCCCATTTCCACCGCAGCAACTGTAGGGGCAGCTCCCTCTATTTTCCCTGAAGGGCAAAATGTCTCTAACTCGTAAGTGGCCTCTTTCCCACCCCCACCCCTTGAGCTGTTCCATAACTATTTCTTCTCCATTTCTGTCAGTTCCTTCTCTAAGATCTCTGAGCCCCCTTTATTTTCCTCATCCCTCTGTTTTCTCTGTTCTGTGACAATATTCTGCCCCATCTTACACTGTTTCCATTTTTGCCCCTCTTTATCTCTGCTTCTCCATTTTCTCTCATTAGCTGTCTGCAGTCAATGCTCTGCTCACAATTTCCTAATCCTGTTCCCTAATCTTCTTTTCTATATTGCTTCTTTTGGGGGCTCTCCCTTCCTCAGTTGGCCCATTCATTCCCTGCAAGTGTCTATGCCATGGAAGGGGGTGAGAGGGAATCCGATAACCAGCAGAGAGAAAGACCAGAGGCAACAGGGAGGAAAAGCTATTAAAAAAACAAAGAAATCTATGGCTGGTTGTTGTGATAGACAGCGGAGTTAGGCAGATTGGTAGGAAGCCAGAGATAAAAGCAGAATGCTGGAGGCTCTGCTTATATGCCAGAGATTAAGTAGCGTTGCTTATTATCCATTTCTCCTCCATGGTCCTGCAGTGAAGTTCTAATTGCTGCATTCATGACATCCCTTCGTTTCAATGTCAACAAATGGTGCGATTTTCACAAGGAAGGTTATGTGTAGGGCCCTACCTAATTCACATCCATTTTGGTCAATTTCATGGTTTTAGGATTTTAAAAATAATACATTTCATGATTTCAGCTATTTAAATCTGAATTTCATGGTGTTGTAATTATAGAGGTCCTGGCCCATAAGGGAGTTGGAGGTTGCAAAGTTATTGTAGGGAGGGTTTGCGATACTGCTACCTTATTTCTGGGTAGCTGGAGAGTGATGGCTGCTGGCCAGGAGCTCACCTCTGAAGGCAGAGCCGCCGCCAGCAGCAGCATCGCAGAAGTAAGGGTGGCAATACCATACCATACTATCCTATGCTGCTGCCTGCAGAGCTAGGCCCTCAGTCAAGAGCTGTCACTCTCCGGTCTCCCAGCTCTGAAAGCAGCAGTGCAGAAGTAAGAGTGGGTGGTATAGGATTGCCACCTTTACTTCTGTGCTGCTGCTGGTGGGTCACTGCCTTCAGAGCTGGGCACCCGGTTAACAGCCATCGCTCTTCAGCCACCCAGATGTGATGGCAGCACAGAAGTAAGGGTGGTAATATTACAACCCTGCTGCAATAACTTCCTGACCCCTCTGCAATTCCCTTTTGGGTCCGGACCCCCAATTTGAAAAACACTGGTTTCTCCTGTGAAATCTGTATAGTATAGAGTAGGGGTCTCCAAACTATGGCCCGGGGGCCGGATTCGGCCCACGGCGTCGATTTGTCCAGCCCTCCAGCTAGGAGGACCAGACAGCAAGTGTAAAAAATTGGGACAGGCGGTGGGGGTGGGGTGATGGGGTGGTAATAGGAGCCTACATAAGAAAAAGCCTCAAAAATCAGGACTGTCCCTACAAAATCGGGACATCTAGTCACCCTACCCCTAGCTGAGCAGGCACATGGAGAAGTTGCCACAGGCCCCCGCGCAAGCTGCTGCCAGTGGCCCCGTGTGCGGAGGGATGAGTGTCCCCACGGTGCGGCTGGAGGAGCAAAGGCGGGGTGGGGTCGTGGCAGCGGCCTGTCAAGCCCCTTCAAAAATCTAATATGTCCCTCATCTCAAAAAGTTTGGAGACCCCTGGTATAGAGTAAAAGCTCACACAAGATCTAATTTCATGGGAAGAGGCCAGATTTCACAGTCTGTGATGCATTTTTCATGGCTATGAATTTGGCAGGGCCCTAGTTATGTTGTCACTATATAATAGGATCAAGCAGAAGCTGGCTTGTAAAGGATAAAGGATTTATTGAAAGGCAAGCCATGTGTAAGAATAGCCAGAGAAATACAGAAAGTTGTTGACAATGTAATTCATTTATTCTTAAATATAGTGGCAGATTTATTTTAATTTGGCATTATTAATAACTAGAGATTTACCAAATTCATGGCCATGAAAAATGTATCATGGAATGTGAAATCTGGTCTTTTGGGTGCTTTTATCATATATGTACTATACAGATTTTGTGGGGGAAACCAGCCTTTCTCAAATTGGGGGTCCTGACTCAAAAAGGAGTTGTGTGGGGTGGGGGTGTCACAAGGTTATTTTAGAAGGGATTGCGATATTGCCACCCTTACTTCTGTGCTGCCTTCAAAGCTGGGCAACCAGAGAGTGGTGGCTGCTGACTAAGGCAGCAGCGCAGAAGTAAGGGTGGCAATACCATACCATGACATCCTTACTTCTGCGCTGCTGCTATAAGTGGCTGTGCCTTCAGAGCTGGGCTCCCAGCTACTATTCTCCAGCTGCTCAGGTCTGAAAGCAGCACTGCCACCAGCAGCAGTGCACAAGTAATTATAGCAGTACCACAACTCTCCTACAATAACCTTGTGATCCCCCTGACAATTCCTTATTGGGTCAGGACCTCTACAATTACTATACTGTGAAATTTCAGAATTAAAGAGCTGAAATCATGAAATTTATGATTTTTAAAATCCTACGACCATGAAACTGATCAAAATGGACTCTGAATTTGGTAGGGCCCTATTCATAATTATTTATTTATTTAATAAATCTTTGCATATAGTGCCATAGGTTTATCTGATAGTTTAGAGAAAGAATAAAGACAAATGGTCTCTGACCAAAAGATCTTACAAAGTGTGTTTGAAAAGAGTTGGTTCCACAATCTAAATGATCCAGACAATGGCTATATTTGAAATCTCCTCTCTGAATTTCATTCTGATAAGTTTTCTTCATTCTGACATCTGCTTTTTAGAGATTCCACCAGTGCATTTCAAATCAGCGGTGTTACAACTTCTATTGTGGTGAATCTTTGGGTGTGGCATAGCCTCTCTCTCTCCGGTTTTTAAAACAACATTTTACACTTGTTGAAAGCATCTCACAATGTACAAGTTAAAATTATTTCTTCCAAGTGGATGCAGTGGTTTATAGTATATGGCTTAACAGTGAACACCAAAGAACAGTTGTTGGAGCACCGTTCGAGAAATCCCTCCCTCATGGTCCATAAGGGCCCATTTATTTTCCCCACCCCTCCTGCAACTCTTAGGGTTCCTTCTATTCTCAGAAAAGGCAGCACAGAATGAAATACAGAGAGAGGACAACTCATTTGGGCCTTACACACACTGAGAATCTGCTTCAATCACAGCAGTTTGTGGCCAGTCAATCAATAGCGTAGCTGCACCACTGCAATTCCTAGTGAAGACAGAAATTTTCTGCATGAATTCTACAGTGGTAGTTGCTCACACGTGCTTTCTTCTGGCTGGGGGTTAATGTATTACTGTTATAACTGCTCAGCTAGCATGATTAAAATGGGAAGAAAAAATTGAGAAGAATAGATATTAGGCTAGTTCAAAAATACCTAGTAATTTGATTTTTATTGAAAATGCACCAAATCTTAATTTTCCTGTATTTCAGGTGCTTAGGGCACATATATTGCCACTGACCAATGTAGCATTTAACAAATCTGGTTCCTGGTAAGTTTTCACTTTTAAATTCAAAATGCATAATTTTAATGTGGAAATTAAATAGTGAATTTCAGTACTCAAATCTATCCTGCAAAGAAAATCCCTTTGTGTTATGATTGTATCTAAGCAGATTTAAGCATTTCCTGTACCTGGATTTCAGACTTCTAAGGAAAAACCAAGGGGGCTGCAAAATATGGTTGGTGTGATTCAGTTGGTGGCATTCTCCCCTCTCACATATGTTGATGATAGCTGCTGTATTCCAGCAGGATTAGCAGAAAGAAAATAAAAACAATGAAGAGTCCTTGTGACACCTTAGAGACTAACAAATTTATTTGGGCATAAACTTTTGTGGGCTAAAATCCACTTCATCAGATGCATGGAGTGGAAAATACAGTAGGAAGATATAAATACACATCCTATGAAAAGATGGGAGTTGCCTTACCAAGTGAGGGGTCAGTGCTAACGAGCCAATTCAATTAAGGTGGCTTAAGGGCTATTCTCAACAGTGGCGTGAGGCTTCAATAAAAGTGGAGTTGCAAGTCCACTGAAATACATTTAAGCAGTTTGGGACTTTCACTGTAAGTGAAGTTCAGCTGTAATTGACTTAATTGTTAGTTTATTAGGCTGTAACTATTTTATCTCTGTAATCTCTTCTAAAGGAAAGCCTTGTTTTTCAGTAGCAGAGAATGCATTGAGCACTGATAATATCTTTTAAAAAATATAATGTTTAGTAAAGTTTTGGAAATTGCTTGATTTAGAATTTTTGCCATGATTGATGTTCTCATGGATACCATGGAATGTGGGAAAAGCATTTAGGGCCTGATGCAAAGCCCACTGAAATCAATGGAAAGACTACCCTTATCTTCACTAGGTTGTGGACCCAAGACCTGAGAGAGTTTCTACTGTTTTGTAACTCATTTATCTTTCTTCATTTTAGCTTTATCACTGGAAGCTATGACAGGACATGCAAAATATGGGACACAGCATCAGGAGAGGAGTTACGTACATTGGAGGGACACAGAAATGTGGTCTATGCAATAGCTTTCAATAATCCCTATGGGTAAATAGGTTTTCAGAG
Source organism: Dermatemys mawii (assembly GCA_007922305.1). Classification (NCBI taxonomy): domain Eukaryota; kingdom Metazoa; phylum Chordata; order Testudines; family Dermatemydidae; genus Dermatemys; species Dermatemys mawii. The sequence goes on from ML677363.1 coordinate 14,241,179, forward strand.
TCTTTGAGACACTTCCTAATTGCCAGCATTGCTATATTGCAAATATAGTTATGCTATAAACTTTAAAGTAAAATGGAGTAATGATAGCTTGTGTTGCTTTATTTAGATTGATCAGCTTTTCCAGCATAATCACCATTTTAAGTGGGTTAATCCATTTAGTACTACACATACATTATTATCAAGGACCTGACTTAGAAACTGGTCAGAATTGGTGAGTAATTGATAGGAGATCCTGAGGCATCCTTTCACATCAGTGTCCAATGTGAATCTGCATATTTTTTATTTTCTACAGTAGTTGTCCGGGTTATATCGGAGCTAGCAGCTGTAGTGTAAAGGGAATATGATGTCATGTAAAGAGGTTTCAGAGGTTTACTTTAATCCAGAGCCACCGCCTTTATGAGAGAGTTGGTGCTTCAAAAAGTAAACCATTCTCTTCTCTGTAATGTTTTCTTCCACACTCTACAGAAGAAGGTAGAAAGGAATTCTTATTTCCATCATCAAACGTATTTACAGTTAAAAGTACATATTTAAGATCTGTGTGCGTGTATATATATATACACACTGCACCAGGCCAATGGACAGAGGCGGACAGCCTATCCCTTGGTCCAAGCTGCTTTCCGCAGCCCCCATTGGCCTGGAGCGGCAAACCCTGGTCAGTGGGAGCTGCGATCGGCCGAATCTGCGGGGGCGGCAGATAAATAAACCAGCCTGGTGCGCCAGGGGCTTTCCTGAACAAGCGGTGGACCACAGTTGAGAATCACTGTTCTAAGAGAAAATGAACCTGATGATGACCCTGAGCTAGAGTTGAGCTAGAAATCTATTTCCAAAGAAAAAGAACTAGTTTAAAATCAATCATTAGGTTTCTATACTACGTCCATCGCTATAGTATGTGAGCACCTAATAGGATTCATTATGAGACTATTTTAACAATTATTTGTAGTCATTTGCTACAGCTGGGCAAAATGAATGGTTGTATAATTGCAAGAGAAAAAGAAGATTGAACAGACATTTAAAATCTGATCTCATAAGATATGTCTACACAGCAATTAAAAACCTGCAGTGACCAGTTCTAAGGGGCTCAAGCTAAGGGCTGTTTAATTGTGGTGTAGACACTAGGGCTGGAGCCAGGGCTCTAGGATCCTGCATGGTGGGAGGATCCCAGAGCTCGGGCTGCAACCTGAGCCCAAAAATTTACACTGCAATAAAACAGCCCCTTACCCTGAGCCCTGCAAGCCTGAGCCAGCTGGCATGGCCAGCTGTAGATTTTTTTAATTGCAGTGTAGACATACCCATAGAGGTCAATGACAATACTCTCTTTGCCTTCATTGGGAGGCTAATTGGATATTTAATGTAACTGAATGGTTTATCAAAGAAACAGACATATATAGGGAGTTCCATGTTATTGACCTTCCACTCTTCCACTCTGTTAGATTTAATGAATCCCAGGATAGCCAGAGGGAGATGCTGTGTACACACATACCTACTATAACAGTAATCTAAGAGATCAGTGGATGTTACTGAGGTGTAATGCCAATGTGTATGAAACAACTTTGTAAGGCTGTAGACAGGGTGTAAATTAGAATGGTCAGCTTTAGCAGCTTTGCACTGGTGGACAGGCACAAACCTGCCCCAATGTACTAGGGAATTTGGCCCTGTCTTTTTAATCTGAAAATATAAATTAAATAGGCTGCAAAGAAAGAATTGCGCACCAGCAAATTGTTTGTTTTTCTCTTAATAAAACTTCAGCTTCTAAAAGGTATGTTGCAAGATCAAATAATGTGGCAGAATGCATCTGTGTGCAGTGAGGGAATTTACGCAAACAGAGCAACTACATCATGCCCTCATTCTCACATTGATTTTGATCTGATGCTGGTGTGGAAATGGGACAGAATGACTTTGTACAGTGTTGTACAACTGACCCAAGGAATGTAAATCTCTATAGTGCCAGCCACATTTTAGTCATAAAATATATCACTAATCTCTAGGCTTCTTCATGAGATGATTTGAAAAATTTACTGCTTTGGCATATCCAGGACTGTGTATTTTTGTGAATTCTTCACTTTCTCCTTCTACTGCCTTCTACTGACATTTTTTCTCTTTTTTCCTAAATAAAAATGACTGTTTCCATTTAGTGACAAGATTGCCACTGGATCTTTTGATAAGACCTGCAAATTATGGAGTGCAGAAACAGGAAAATGTTATCATACCTTTAGGGGACACACAGCAGAAATAGTGAGTGCCTGCATTACAATATTAAACCTTTGCATCCAATTGTATTTTCATATGCAGTACAACCTCGATTTTCTGGAACTTAATAAATCAAATTACTACTACTTCATAAGGGGGTTATTTCCTCTAATGTTTGTTAATTAAACTGAAAAAACCCTCTTGATTATCTAAAAGTTCTCGGTGTCATCTAGGACCTTGGTATAATCAAGATTCTCTCATAATGGTGTGTCTTTACTAGGGTGAGGTGGAAGAGCTTCTGCTCTTGTATTCAAATTCCCATGATGCTAAAACTCTATTGTTTCAAAAACCTGCATCTAGATCTTTATAACTGATAATGGTAACGCTCTCCTTATTCAACACAGTGTGTATGTAGCCTTTCTCTCTCTATGCAAGCTATGGGTATCTTGAGTCATTGGCTGCATGGGAGAACTCGATCCAAAGAGAATCTACTTATGTATGCTTGGATTTATGGGACAGTTTGCAGCACAGAGTGCTAAAGCAAAGGAGCACCCACCTCTTAGGAACATACGAATTACCATACTGGATCAGGTTTATGGTTTATCTAGTCCAGTATCCTATCTGAAGCAGTGGCCAGTGCTAGATGCTTAAGAGGAAGATGCAGGAAACCCAGTGATAGGTAGTTGTGGGATAATCTGGCCCCAGCGTAATCTCTTCTTAACCTCTATTATATAAAGGTTAGCGAAAGCCAACCTAAAACTCTTGTTTAAAATATATTTACTACTATAATTTTGGGGAATATGCTCAATATCCATATAAATGTCCCATTGCTTTTTGAGTCTTGCTAAATTCTTGGCTTCAACCACAATCTCTGATAATGAGTTTCACAGTCTGATTATGAACTGTATGAAAGTACTTCTTTATATCAGTTTTTAATTTGGCTCTTTTCAGTTTCACTGAATGTTCTCTTCTTTATGAGACAGGGAGAACAGAAGTTTCTTATCCACGTTCTCTACACCATTCATTATCTGTACATTTTTCCATCTTTTCCTGCACTCTGCTGTTGTCTGTTCTGGGCTTGTTGCTCTTCATTCCCTCCCCGCACTCTAGTTATATCACTCTCCTAGTGGAGAGACAGATCAGCTCCTGCCTGGCCTAAGGACCTACTCTCTCTTTGTTCTGCATGGCCCTTTAACATCATTCCTGCCTGAATGAATGTTTGCCCCTTCTGTCCCATTATTCCAGTAAGCTGAAGTATCACATATCATGAATGCACTGCTTGATGTATTATGTCTCCCATTGGAGAGCATTTCTTATGCCTTTGAATTCAGTGCAACCTCTAGGTATAGCTGTGTACTCTGGGAGGTCTGTAGAACCTCCATGAATTAGCAAGAACAGAGGCTACCTTTCTCCTGCACTGACCCATATTGATCAAATTGTCTGAGTATATGCAAAAAGGCATACCATCATGGAATAGAATAAAACACTTTGTATCCAATTAGCAGAGTATAATTCAAATAATTTATTTTTTATCTCTAACTGGTTACAGTTTCCCTCTTTTGTCAAATGTTAAGAACTATTTTTGACTATTTAAAATGTGATATTTTGAATTTGTTGCATGTTAGAAAATTTCGGTTATGATTTCTCCTATAATTTGTTTACATTTTTTGAAACGATGCCCTTGTTTTCCTTACATTTGGCTTGTAAAATTATATGCATTAGAACACCCCAATGAAACACACAGAACTTGTAGTGAGTTGTTTGTTCTCTAAGCATTTTGAAATGATTTCTCTTAATGTGAACAGCCTGATTTTTAAAAGGGCCTCAGCTCTGTCTCTACCAGTTTTGTGCCTACAAATCAGGTAATTAGATGTCTTAGGGCTTGATCAGTTTCCACTGACTTCAGTGGTATTTGTATCAGGCCCAAAGTATTATGAATTGTATCTGCAAAATCAAATGCTGTTTTTCAACATCAGGCCCATAACCTTCAATAATTTCTAAAAGAGTAGATGTTTATTACACATGAACTTCTGCCACATGTCTATGCTGTGTAGATTTGTTCAGTAATGAAAAATGGAATATCATAATTGAAAATGCAACTAAGTTTCCAGCAAATGTTTTCCTTTTTCCAAAGACACTTGTGTTCTTCATTAGAAGAACAACTGTATCATATAGTTTATTGAGGACTGGAATCTGGCTACATCAGTCATTAGTGTGAGGACTGAGTAGGGGACTTTGTTGCATTTTTGTTCAGATATATACCTGTAATAAAAATGAGGCTATATGTAAAAAAGGCTGTTTGAGTATAAGGTTGGCATATGTTCCAATAAGCCTTTTTTAACACACACATTCATTTTTAAAGCAACTAGTGAGTTCAGTCCAATAAGCTGTCCTCCAAAGCTTGTGTGGTAAGGATTTGATGCTTCTCTAACGAAATCTCTAGAAGGCACTGCAGCTGTCACAGTATTCAAGTCCCATGACTGTATTTGTAGGTCACAGACTGTTAAATTGTACTACTGCTGTGTTTTCAAATACTGACCCTGAGCCAAGTTAGTTTTCAAAAAATCATAGGAAGTTTATTGTTTCCCAATGTTTGTGTTACAGGTTTGTTTATCATTTAATCTTCAAAGCACTCTGATAGCAACTGGAAGTATGGATACGACAGCTAAACTGTGGGATATCCAGAATGGAGAGGAAGTGGTCATGTTAACTGTATGTTTGCATTCTTTATTGTTCTGAAGGTGTTTGGTGCTTTTTTAGTTCCTAATTGAGTTAGACGAGGGTATAAGTAGACTTCTTAACCATCCATTTCAGGCAAAAAATTTCTATTACTAGCTGAGTCACTTAGGGTACATCTATGTACGAAATTATATCAAATTTATAGAAGTCGGTTTTTCTGAACAGATTGTATACATTCAATTGTGTGTGTCCCCACTAAACGTGCTAAGTCGGCAGAGTGCGTTCACAGTACCGAAACTACCATCGACTCTCAGAGCAGTGCACTGTGGGTAGCCATCTCACAGTTCCCGCAGTCTCTACTGCCTATTGGAATTCTGGGTTGAGCTCCCAATGCCTGATGAGGCAAAAAATTTGTCCCAGGTGGTTTTGGGTATATGTCGTCAGTCGCCCTTCCCTCTGTGAAAGCAATGGCAGACAATCATTTTGCACCCTTTTCCCTGGATCGCCCATGCAGACACCATAGCACTGCAAGAATGGAGACCGCTCAGATCACCATGGCAGTTATGAGCATTGTAAACACCTCACACATTATCGTGCAGCTTGTGCAGAACCAGAATCTGCAAAAGAAGGCAAGGAGGCGACGGCAGCACAGCGAAGAGAGTGATGAGGACATGGACACAGAATTCTTTCAAAGCACGGGCCCCGGCAATTTGGATATCCTGGTGGCAATGGAGCAGGCTCATGCCATGGAACTCTGATTCTGGGCCCGGGAAACAAGCATGGTGGGATTGCATAGTGTTGTAGATCTGGGATGATTCCCAGTGGCTCCGAAACTTTCGAGTGCGTAAGGCCACTTTCATGGAACTTTGTGACTTGCTTTACCATGCCCTGAAACACAAAAATACCTAGATGAGAGCAGCCCTCACAGTTCAGAAGCGAGTAGCAATAGTTCTCTGGAACCTTTCAATGCCAGACTGATTCCTGACTGACCGGTAGTTATTTGGAGTGGGTAAATCTACTGTGTGGGCTGCTGTGATCCAAGTAGCCAACGCAATCACTGAGCTGCTGCTATCAAGGGTAGTGACACTGGGAATATGCAGGTCATAGTAGATGGCTTTGCTGCAATGCAACTGTGGTGGGATGATAGACGGAATGCATATCCCTGTCTTGTGACTGGACCACCTTGGCAGCCAGTACATAAACCATAAGGGGTACTTTTCAATGGTGCTGCAAGCACTGGTGGATCACAAGAGATGTTTCACCGACATCAATGTGGAATGGCCGGGAAAGGTACATGACTTTCGCATCTTCAGGAACTCTGGTCTCTTTGAACAACTTCAGGAAGGGACTTACTTCCCAGCTCAGAAAATTACTGTAGGGGATGTTGAAATGCCTATAGTTATCCTTGGGGACCCAGCCTACCCCTTAATGCCATGGCTCATGAAGCCTTGCACAGGCACCCTAGACAGTAGTAAGGAGCAGTTCAGCTATAGGCTGAGCAAGTGCAGAATGCTGGTGGTGTGTGTATTTGGACGTTTAAAGGCTCGCTGGCACAGTTTACTGACTTGTATAGACCTCAGTGAAGCCAGTATTCCCACTGTTATTGCTGCTTGCTGTGTGCTCCACAATATCTGTGAGAGTAAGGGGGTGACGTTTATGGTGTGGTGGGAGGTTGAGGCAAATCGCCTGTCCACTGATTATGTGCAGCCAGATACTAGGGCAATTAGAAGAGCACAGCAGGATGCGCTGCAGATCAGAGAAGCCTTGAAAACCAGTTTCGTGACTGGCTAGACTACAGTGTGACAGTTCAGTTTTTCTCCTTGATGAAACCCCGTTGGTCCACTATACCTGACTGTAAGCCAAACGGCCTCCATCCTTCGATCACTGCTTGCAGAAACAATAAAGTCATTGTCATTTCAAAATCATGCATTCTTTATTAATTCACACTAATAGTGGGGATAACTGCCAAGGTAGCCCGGGAAGGGTGGGAGAGGAAGAGTGAATGAGGGGAGGAGGGAAGGACAAGACCACATTGCACTTCAAAACTTATTCAATGCCAGCCTTCTGTTGCTTGGGCAGTCCTCAGGGGTGGAGCGGTTGGATGCCCAGAGCCTCCCCCACCACGTTCTTGAGAGTCTGTGGGAGGAGGCTATGGAACTTGGGGAGGAAGGCGGGCGGATGCACAAGGGCTGCAGTGGCCGTCTGTGCTCTTGCTGCCTTTCCTGAAGCTCCACCATATGCCGGGGCATGTCAGTTTGATCCCCCAGTAGTCGCAGCATTGCATTCTGCCTCCTCTCGTCGCACTCCCACCACCTCTCATCTCGATTGTCCCTCCTGTCCTCACATTCATTTACTGCTTTCCTGGACAGAAAACACATATGGTACAGAGACCATATGCTGCCAGGCTTTGGCATGTTACGATACCAGACTACTTGCTACTGGCCTGGTGTGGTAAAGTGTCCTACCATGGAGGAAGTAATAAGGCTGCTCTCCCCAGAAACCTTCTGCAAAGGTTTTTAGAGTACCTCCAGGAGAGCTTCATGGAGATGTCCCTGTAGAATTTCCGCTCCCTCTCCAGACACATTAATGGACTTTTCCTGTAGCTGTGCTGGCCACGAATGCATCCCAAGTCCGCAGTGCAAATTAATCATTAAACATGCTTACTTTTAAACCATGTATTATATTTACAAAGCTATACTCACCAGAGGTGCCTTCTCCAGCTTCATAGTCCTGGATCCCGCCTTTGGAGGGTTGGGAGGGGATTGGCTCCAGGGTGATAAAAAGATCCTGGCTGTTGGGGAGAATGGTGTCTCCAGTTGTCTGCTGTGTGCTATCCTCAACCTCATCCTCCTCCTCCTCATCATCTTCCTCATCCCCAAAATCCTCATCCCTGTTGCGTGAGACTCCTCCCTTGCAGGTGTCCACAGACAGGGGTGGGATAGTAGTAGGGGCCTTCCTACTAGCATTGTATGCAGCACATCATAGAAGCAGCATGTCTGGGGCTCTGACCCGGAGCGTCCGTTTGACTCTTTGGTTTTTTGGTACGCTTGCCTGAGCTCCTTAATTTTCACACAGCACTGCTGTGGGTCCCTGTTGTAGCCTCTGTCCATCATGTTCTTGGAGACTTTGGCAAAAGTATTGGCATTTTGTCTTTTCGAACATAGTTCTGCCAGCATGGATTCATCTCCCCATACAGCGATCAAATCCAGCACCTTCTGTTCGGTCCATGCTGGAGCTCTTTTGCAATTCTGGGACTGCATGGTCTCCTGTGATGTTGGGCTCTGCTTGGTCACCTGTGCTGATGAATTTGCCATGCTGGCCAAACAGGAAATGAAATTCAAAGGTTCCCAGGGCTTTTCCTGTCTACCTGGCCAGTGCATCCGAGTTGAGAGGGCTGGGATAGCTCCTGGAGGCCAATACCATCGAACTGTGTCCACAGTAATCCAAATTTGACCCGGCGATGTTGATTTCAGCACTAATCTCCTCGTCGGGGAGGACTACATAAATCGATTTATAGAGCCCTTTAAGTCCACAGAAATGGCTTCGTTGTGTGGACGGGTGCAGGGTTAAATCGATCTAACGCTGCTAAATTCGACCTAAACTCGTAGACCAGGGCTTAGTGTCTGTAGTTAAATAATTGATTAAGAAAACATAAAGGGAATAAGAATGCTATGCTACTTTATTAAAATCATAAAAAACAGTTTAATCAAATGTCAGGCTGCTCCAATTCAATGTCACTTCTGTCCTAGTCCAGAAAATATTGTTGCTCTCATTAACATGGTTTATTATTATAAGTACTGAACTGTAATTCCTGGGAACTCTGAGAGCTAATATAAATTAACTTCAAAAATGTTAATGCCTAAGATTATAGCTATTTATGTTTCTTTTAGCTGCATCATTCATCTTTTGCATGATGTATTTAGAGAATTCAGTCAAGTCACTAAGTGCATTTATAGTGCGATTTCTAGTCTAGTATTTGGCTTGCTAGGATTCCACTGTTTAAATATTTCTGCCTAAATGTTTAAAGTCACATCCTCATCCCTTTCACAAAGACTAAGTAAAGGGCAGTGTGCACGCTGCCTCCTTCGATGTTCCTGGCCTATGGAGTAGACAAGAGACATTCTCTTCCTCACCTTTTTCTGCCTCCTTTGAATAGAAGCGTGCCTCAGGGAATACAGTGAGGGAGCAGTAGAGACTGCAGTTGTCCTTGGCCTGTGAGCAGAAGGCTCCATATGCCCTTTCTCTCATGCATACACACAAGGGGCAGTGACAATTTGGCCCTTAGTTTATTGTAATGAAAGCATCCTCTCATTTAATGGTGAATAACTACTATTCTGTAGAAATTTGATATGAAAAAGACCTATTAGATCACAATTCTAATTCATTCTCCCTGTCACTGCAGGGTTGTTCTCAGTGTTCTATTTGCTAGTACTTAAGTGGCATATGATATTAAATGCTGTTGTAATATGGGCAGTGAGATTATATTGTGGAATAGTCAAAGTTATGCAAGACTAGACAAGAAACAAGAACATGTGCTACATTGTCAGGGAGCTGGGCTATATGACCTAATGGAAACAATCACTTCTGTGATTTTGTATTCCTACGGTACAAATTAGGTATTGGATCTAAATGTATTATTTATATTCTGAAGTACTTTTTTGTTAATATTCCCTTAGGGGCATTCAGCAGAAATTATTGCATTGTCATTTAATACTACGGGAGATAGGATCATCACTGGCTCCTTTGACCACACAGTTGCAGTGTGGGATGTTGGCACTGGCAGGTACTAAAGCATTCATAAGGTGTTTTTTTGTATTGTGTGTTTTAATGACATCTTAAAGGAGCACTGTAAAGGCCTACCAATTCTAGATTTTCCAATTGGGCTTTGGTTTGGGGCACACCTGCCCTCACCTTTACTTTGTTTCTCCTGTGAGCTTTGCTCTTCTGAGTAGCCAGGGAACTGAAATATGCAAAAAACTTGCTCTCCAAATGCCTTAATTTAGTTTTAAAACTCCATCTGCTCACAAGGACTGAGCCATGCAGGGCTCTATATTTGTTATTACTGAATCATCCAACCAGGAAAATATAATCTGTGTTGAAGCACTTGGTTTGGAGAATTGCTACATTTTATAGAAGCAAGAGACCGCTTTAAAAAAGGAAAGGTGTTTTTAGGGCATGTTAAATTATGAGCAGTCAATCTTGCCAGTTTCTCCTTAATAAATATAGAGAGTGATTTTCTTCTCACTCTGGTTTTACACCAGTGTAACTCTATTGACTTACAAGGTCAGTTAAGAAAGAGGAGAATTTGGTCCTCTAACTGCAGCGTTCAAAATTTTAAGATTAGCACGCCAGTAAGAAGGGCCACTTCGTCATTTAATAGAGACTAAACTATTTGTGTAATTTCAGTGTGAATGGCTGAATACTGGCTGGTTAATATTGTTCTCCACAGGTCCTCTTGTTTTTTGAGCTAAGGGCTCAGTATAAAAAACATTATGAACCAGTAGTCTGGATTACTGATAAAGATGGCTTGTTGTTAAGATAAGCGTTCCATTCCATTTTCATGAGAGATTTCTGTCTCCATGAAGTTAGAGGGAATAGCTCTAAATTAGCATGCTTTGGAATTCTTAAAATGAAAGGTGAAATAACCAACCTGATGAATAATATGCATATACTAGGTGATTTAAGGCCTGATCCTGGGAAATCCTCAGCACCCTCTGCTCCCAATAGTAAGAGTTGAGACTCAGTGCCTCAGACTCAGAGGAACTTAGTACCACACCAGATTGGGCCCTTTGACAGTAATGTTATTGTATTCAGTTTGTTGTTATTGCAGATATTTGTTTTTGAATAGCTCTCTCTTCCAGCTTCTTGTTTGATCCTGCAGTGAAGTCAGAGTCTTAGTTTTTTAATGTTGCTTTTTTTCTGCAGAAATGATTGAAATGTTACAGATTGAGCATTGTGACTTCACTTCAGGATCAAATAGCAGGAGATGGACTGTGAAGGAGGAATCTCTTATTTAGATACCAGTAGTTCTGGTAATTAGTAGTGTAGAAAGAATTTTAAAAAATGTGAAAGTTAAATGGATTTTTTTTAGTCTGGTATTCTTGAAAAAGTTCCCCAGAGTATAAGCCACTTGTGAACTTATTGACTGCACTCATGTCTCTGAAAGACATGCAGTCCCGCTGAATGTATCAGAGTAATTATTAACATTAATTATTGATCTCAGTGGCATAACATCAGCAGAAAGCAGCTACAGAAGTGGAGTTGAACATGCTAAGTAAAACTGCTAAGATATAACTTGTCATGAGGCTAGTGGTAACTGGTGAAACATTCACCAGTGTGTGTAGTAGGTTTATGACTTATCTCCTATGAATGCTGCAAGCACCAGAGAGTGGCATGATCACACAGGCTTTAATCTATAGAGGTATCAGCAGTAGCCAGCAGTGTTCCCTAGAGCATGTAGTAGTATTAGTAGCAGCAGTGGTAATCTAGAGGGCAATATAGTCATGCCCTCTGCTAGGTCTGGTATCTCATCTGTTAGAGGGCAGTGATGCATATGTATGCTATTAAAGGAGGTCAGACTCACACATTTAGAATACCGTTACAGCTGAGCTAATAATTTAACGATGAATAATGAACTCAGCTAACTTTGCCTTTCTTTGTGCTTGAGGAATATTCATAAATAGATCACATTTTCATCAAGGCTATTTTATTTGACTATGCTATGAATTTTTTCTGGGGTTTGGTTTTTATTGTAGGGATCATGATGACGATATGCTGTATTTGACACTTGATATTCTAAATTTCACTGGCTAGTTGTGATTGGTTCGAATATTGCATGATATTGTTTTTGCTGTCTGACTAGATGGGCATACTTTATTATCCTGAGCAAAATTTGAAGATGAAACTAGCATGTTGAATCCCTAAAGGAGACATAGCAGATAAACAGGATTAGGGAGTTTTAGAGAATGTTAAAACTTTAACTTTGGTCCCCATAGATATTTTCCATGGGCAGATTCCTAGGAAAAAAAAATTAAATTAAAATTTTATTACATTTTTCTCTTATCATAGTCACACAAATGTACTCGTATGCATTGTCCTAGTTAGAGCCAGTTGAAAAATGCCAAATATTTTTTGTGGGAAACTTCAAAATATTCTTGTTCTTTTAAAATTTCCCTATGAATATTTTCAGTTTTCTGATGGAAATTTTTTTCTGAAAATGAAAATTCTTACCAAAATGTAAAGATTTTTACTGAAAAAAATTGGTTTTCATTTTTATGGGGTAAAAATACAAACCTATTTTTCATCAAAAGAGTTTCAGTGAAAAAATTTCAACCAGCTCTAGCCCTAGTTGAGAATGGTGCAGTCAGAAACTTGTCTGGCCCATTTAACTGCCATGTTAGAGACTATGAAATCATTGTGCAATTGCTATGTTAACAGTCAGTGTCCCATCATACAAAATATACCATTTCTGTTGTGAATACTTGAGCATCCAAGCTTAAAATTAACTGTCCATGAGCATTTGTGCCACTAGGATCCTGCTCTAATGTTCATGGAAGGTGAGCACAAAATGGGCAAGAATGAAATTTGAATGAAAAGCTTTTCATGGTATTTTCCCAACTCTGATTATTATATAGATATTTTCCTAATTGAATTGCTGACAAATTACAGTTTATGTGAAATATGTTCAAACATGCTCTTATTATGCATCTGGTATACTGATATATTACGTATCCATCCCATCTAGGTATGTATACAAAAGTTTGAAGCAATGACCATTCTTCCTATGTGTTTATAAAGAGAGACCTTGATCCTGATTGGGGGTTTTGGGTGCTGCATAACAAAATAACAATAGCACAAATGGCCAAATAATATGTTGACAAAACCAAAGTACACCCCACCATTTAGTTATTGTAAATAGGTCAACATAATCACAACAGAACAAGAACGCATAGTTAGGAAATAAATAGAATAATCTGTTAGAGGGACACCAATGTAATAGGTTTCTTTTGTTACAGTAAACAAAATTGGATTAAATTACTCAGATTTGCTTTGTGAACCTTTCATTTAGTGTATACAATAGCAGAGGCCTCTATTTCTTGTCTAATCATTTTTTTAAAAATGAGTATTCTGAATTACTTAGTTTCATTTTGTTGCTTGTCTGGTGATTAGTTTGATTAATTGTTAAACCTGTAGCTGTTTTCTGTTAACTATACTGTGATATATCCCTTAATTTACAGTCCTGCTAATATATTTATCAACACATCTCTTCCAGCGCTCAGTGCTTTATAGCTCCCATTAATCTAGAATGGGCATTGATGACTAACTACTCAGCTCAGTTTATCAAAGCTGTCTGAAGAGTTTAACAGATAACTAGTGTTGCCAGTTTTATACATTTGATTAAATAATGAATGCTGCACTTAACGTGTTCTGGATCACTATAATGGTTGTCCTTTTAGTCAAAACAGGATCTGTCATAAGTGTGAAGTAGCCTAGAATTAGTGTTTACCTGTAAGGGGTTCAGCTAAAGGTAACCTGAGAGGTGGACAACTGACCAATGAAAAATTCCTCAGGAGACAAAGGATTTTAAGTTTCAGTTTCTCTCTGAGTCTTTCTCTGTTCACCTCGGCTATGGGATGAACACAGCTATGTCTTTCACTGTAACTATAGATTCTATTAAGTATTGTAGTCAGTAAGTTTACCTTCTTTTTATCACTTGGAGAGTTCTCAGTGGTGAGTGTTGGCTGGGTGCTTCTTGATATTGTAAGCTTCAGCAGAGATATCAACTGTGGGAGAAAATTGCCTCGGGGGAGAGGTTTGGTTTCTGAATCCTTTTGTTGATTATGGTAGATGCTGTTCTATTGATGGTTATAAGGGATTTATTCCTTTCTTTTTTCTTTTATTAAAATCTTTCTTTTTAAGAAGCTGACTGCTTGTTTTCCATTGTGTAAGATCCTGGTTTTGGATCGGCCACGTCTCGCAGGATCAGGCGAGGTTTGGGTTTTTTATTCTCTCAAGCTTTCCAGGGAAGGAAGAAGTTTGGGGGGTTAGTGAAAAGGGAAAGAAGGGTCCCAAACTACCCTAGCCCTAGTTTGGTGGTGGCAGCGTACCAGGTCCAGATACAGAAGAATTTGTGTTCTGGGGAAAAACATTTTAACCCAAGCTGGTAAAATAAGCTTGTGGGGGTTATTTCTTTTTTTCATGTGGGTCCCCACATCTGTACCCTAAAGTTCAGAGTGGGGAGGCAATCATTTTAACCCAAGCTGGTAAAATAAGTTTGGGGGGGCTATTTCTTTTTTTCATGCAGGTCCCCACATCTGTACCCTAGAGTTCAGAGTGGGGAGGCAATCCTGACAGGATCTAAATACAATGGAGTCCCACTAGTATTTGGATTGTGTCGTATAGAACCTGATTTTATACTAATAACACTGGCAAAACTAATAATGATTTAAATGGGAGTTTTGTGCACAATTGGGCCCAGAGTTGTGCACATTTTGGTATTAGAATGGCTTTTGGTTTTTGTCATCTGCAGAGGTTTATATTTATTTTGTTAACTAAAATATATATATATATTAATAAATCAGCTATTTACTATGGTGAATCTGAAACATTATTTTTAAAATGATTTTTGGAGATATGAAAGTGACAACGACCATACTAAATATGTTTACATGATTACATAGCGTTCCTTTCACAATACTGTATATTTTGAACATTACAGCTATTTTTATCAAACATTTTTAAACATAAAAACCTACCCCTATTTTCTTATACAGGGGATTCTCAAAGAATCCCTTAACTCTTGATGTGGTCTTTTTTCTGAAGCATTTTATTGAACCAGAGCATATTAGAGAATGACATAAAGAGAGAGACTTAATGGTCAGAGGACTGGTGATGGGACATGGAGTCCTTTACCAATAGATCACCAGCTGGAATCCAGCCCTGGTTACAAGTGATCCAAAACTGTAACTATGTTGAGTCCATTGTGAAATGAACCAGTGGGTTACATTTGAACTTATAACTGACATATCTGTTTCACTAAATGTCTCCCTTATTGGTAGGCTCAACAGAGCAGATTTATTCAGAGTTTGAAATCTGTCAATTTGGTCCCAATTCATCAAATACTTAAACACATTTTTAACTTTTATGCACTCCCTTAAGTCCTGTTGACTTCAGTGGCACTTAAACAAGTGCTTAAAGTTAAACATCTGCTTAAATTCCTTGCTGAATTGTGGTCTTACAGAGCTACTTCGTTCAAGGTCATTGATGGGAAGTGTTGGCAGAGCTCTCTTTCTGTCTGGGCTTTACTTGCACTGTGAATGAATAGAAGACTTCACTGGTGTTGCCAGTCTGCTACAATTTACTCTAAATTCACATCAAAGATTTTTTTAAAGGAGGAAGTAGTATAAATGGGACTTCTTTCCACAGTACTTCTAGCCACTTTTGGAATAGGAGAATGGAAACAGATGCTAATGTGCCACTAGAATGCTGAACCAGCCTCACTTTGTTTCAGACGAAGTCAGCCAAACCCTGCTCACCTAACACCAGGAATTTCAGTGACTAGTGGATGAGGCAGAAGGGATTTGATCCATTAACTATACTTTCATTCTAGCTTACTTATAACCATATGCCTTTATACCTGTCTCAGTTTTGATGCAAATGCACAAATATGAATTTTAATTCTTTTTTGGTAGGAAGTTGCATACTTTAATAGGTCATCGGGCAGAGATTAGTAGTGCACAATTCAACTGGGACTGCTCTCTAATTGTTACTGGATCGATGGACAAAACATGCATGGTAAGATAATTGGATCTCTCCATCTGTTGCTATTCATGTTACAGAACAAATAAGTCACTATAAGATTACATTTAGGACACAATGAATTTCTGTACTTTTCGTTATGGCTGCTGAAAATCTTTGTAACTTAGAATCCATTTTGTATAATGAACCTTTTTACTGACTACTAGTTTGTAGCAGTCACCCAATATAGCTAGACTGGAAGGCAGGACTTGGTGCTCCTTTGCAGCTAATTTCCTCTGATTTGTTTGATAAAAAGAGAAGATAGTGTCTTGTAGTTGAGGCCCTGGACTGTTACTCAGGAGAGCTGTTCTCTGTTGCTGGCTCCAACTTTATTGGTGACCTTGGGTAAGTCACTAAAGGATAGATTTTCAAAACTGGCCTCTAGTAATGTGATTTTTGGTGCCAAATTTTAGAAATCAGTGGCCTGACTTTCAGAGGGGATGAGTAGCCACAACTCTGAATACCATGTTGATCTTAAACTTCCTGTGCCACAGTTCTCCATCTGTAAAATGGGAATAAGGCTGTATCATTTCTTAAGCGTCAGCCCCAGGAGAAGAGGAAGTAATGCTGATAATTAAGAGAGAGGTACAAGAGGCAGTGTGGAGAGATATGGCCTCTTGATAGATCCTCAAAATCCATGTGATCTGGGTGCCAACTCACCTGCTTCTTTTGTGATAGGAAAGCTTGCATCCTGTCAGAACTTGAAGGAAACTCCACAAGAAAACCTCATGGAGCTTTCTTGTACCATGTGGATTTTTTTGTGGGGGTTCCTGGTTTGTCCCATATTGAACACAGAACTAAAATTAACAGGGATTTTAGTACTGGCTGTATTAAAACAGGAATACAAAAAATATCTAGGACAGTATTATGAAAAGCCTGCCATTCTATCTGACTGTTGAGAGCCTTTTTACTTCCTGACTGAGAGGAGCACATGCATTAGGTGCAGAAGTGAACTAATTTGGTTAGATTCACTAACCAGATCCTGCACATTGTGTTTGGCAGATTGCACATCACCTACCTTGATAATAAAAATCTCTTGATTAGCTGTAAATAGCCACCGATTTTCTGTCTCTCTTTAAGGTTGCATATGCAGATGATAGCATTTCAAGAAAATTGGTTCTTTCCCCACATATGGATTCTCTCTCTCATTCTTTTCTGCCAGTTTTTGAATTCAGTGAACTTTCACTGAAGCTTAGTCACAGGTCCTTGGTGTGATACTGCACTTTTTGTAAATTATTTAATTAGTACATATCATTCAGTAAAGATCTGATTATGGGTAGTAACACTTGTATAAATTTTAAGCAGGAACCTCCCTATTGATTTCAATAGAGACGTCTGCTTAACTGATATCACATTAAACTAGCAGAAATGAAGCACAAAATGTATCAGACATGCAATATTTCCTGTGCCTTACACTGGCTCAGCAAATACATTCTCTCTCCAAGGTTGTCATACAATAATACATTTATTAAGGTATTAGATTCTGTTATGCACTAAATCAGTGCATATATGATTTGTATGTAGTCAGTCACAGTACTGATTGACTATATACACATCCAGCAACTCAAGTCAAAATAAATAGTAAGATTGCTTATGATTGCCTGTAATTACTTGGATAGGGTTTTATTTATTGCTTTTTACCCCCATGCAGCTGTGGGATGCTGTGACCGGGACACGTGTGGCAACTTTAACAGGTCATGATGATGAAGTATTAGATGTGTGTTTTGATTATACTGGCCAGCGTATTGCAACTTCCTCAGCTGATGGTAGGTGAATTGATTGGGGCTTGCACTGTGTTTTCATATATTGGCAGCTGAATGAATGTTAGAGCAGCCCTTAGGCCTCTGGCTGACCCCGAGAGCAGAGGAATGCAGTGGTAGCATAAACATTGCTTTTCCCTTCCCCTCTGCTTCTGTGCTGGGTGCCACTGGGCCAAACCCAGAAAACCTGGGGTAGAATATCTGGATCAAGATGTATTTAAGGTATCTTCATATATATATAGAGAGAGAGAGAGAGTTAAAGTTAAAATTCTCTCATTTTTCAGACTTTCATCTTCTTCAGGATGTCTTGACCAGTTAACCTCAAGCTTTCTGGGGAAATAAACTCTCTTGTGGTTGAAAGTGCAAGAGAGACTGCAGGGAGAAAATAGCTTTGGAGAAGTTAAGTCTGAGTAGCTCAAATTTGGGCTTAAATGGAAAACTAGTTAGAAGCTTAAAAATAAAACTGTTACTATGGCTTCCTAATATGTAATGAGAATACATAATAATGAGGGGGTGAAATAAACAATTAAGTTTCATGATTGTGTTCAGCAGATTGCACATTAGCTACCTTGATAATAAAATTGTCTCTTGATTAGCTTTAAATAGCCACAAATTTTCTCTCTCTTTTAGGCTGTGTATGCAAATTATAGCATTTCAGGTGTTCTGCATGGTTCTTATGTCTCATGAATCAAAATAGTTTTCTATATTCCAGCTTCCTTGTTTTTTTGTTTCAGTAATAGCACATATTAATGATGCTATGTGTTATTGCATGTTTAGTAATTATGTGGGTGTTTTACACCTTCCTTTGAAGTATTTGGTAGCAACCATGGTCAAGGACAGGATATCAGACCACTGGTCTGATCTGGTTTAGGTAGTTCCTATGTTAGGAAGTAAAATAATGTAATTTTTGACAAACACTTTGTGATAGTTCAGACCTACAGAAGCCCAATCACTTGGGACATTTACTAGATTGGACAAAACACTGGCAAACATGCAATATTTGATTACACAAAGGTGCAAAGGTTATATACAGATTGTAGGTGTATATTCAAAAGTTGTACAGTGGAAGCCATTAAAAAGTCAATGTTTTCCTACCATATAGATATTTCCTGATCTACTTTATGTATAAGGAAAACTTGTGGTGATTTCAAATATCACCATGTACTTAAATGTTGGCAAATCATGACTTTTTACAAGCAACCACTGCATGGATCCAATCCTGAAAACATGCATTTGAGCCTGTGGGTTTCCTTGTGTGAGAAAAGTTATTCATGTTTGTATTTGAAGAATCAGGCTGTCACTTAGTTATTCCTAATACAGGACTTTCTTCTGCTTCCACTGAAGTCAGTGGCAAAACTTCCATGGACTTGTGTGGGTCCAGGCTGAGGCCCTTACTACCAATGAATGTATGCTTATATATAGACTAAAAACAGTCACAAATGGCTTTTCTTCTAATACAGGATCAGCAAGAGTTTACAATGCTGAAACAAAAAAATGCATTGCAAAGCTGGAAGGTCATGGAGGTGAAATTTCTAAGGTGAGTTATGTGGTGGTTTCTGCCTGCTCTTTTTGATTTCTAAGTGAGATCATGCTTGCCAGAAATTATTACATGTCATTGGCATACGTTTCAAAATTAAATGTAAGCATGGATTTTTATAGCCCAATGGTGAGTGCTTACTTATGATGCTGTCTTCCAAGACTTTCCAGCTGCCTGTTGGGAGCATTGCTCAGACAAGCTGCTTCTCTGTTTTTGCCTATTTAGGGGCCTCTGAACCCCTTCTTATTCTGTTTTATTCCTCTCTGCAGCTGGGGTGGAGGCCCATGTATCTAAAGTGAAACACACTAAGGGTAAAATTTTCCAAGTGCCTAAGTCTCATTTTCAAAAGAACATATTCACATAGGAGGCTATGCCTCTTTGAAAGTCAGGTGCCCAAGTCAATTCTGAAAATAGAATGAAGGCTCCTAATTGACTTACGTGCTTTTGAAATTTTACCCTAAATGCAAATATTGTTGTTTAATTATTGCAATTCTTCCTGCTTGGCATTCAAGTGGATCATTATTTCATGATTTATGTGAGCCCTCAAACGAGTGTGCAGGCCCATGATGCTTTAATTGTTTGGTGATTTCTAAGCTTGAAATATTAACTTTTTAGGAGATAGGCTAGTTCTTGGCAAAAAAATGAAGTCTGTAGTCTGGTGGGTCCGTCCACCAGCTTGGGGACAAAACAATCAGCCACACCCAACTCTGTTTTTAGTCTTCAGAACAGGTGCTTTTATTCTTCTCTTACACCAAAATTAAAATATGAACAAGTAACAGAAGTGATAGATATAGACCAGCACTGCAGAATCCTCTACTGTTCACTACTTCAAGGTTCACTGCCCTCCCTTCGTGTCAGGGTGACCACAGAGCTTAACTGCCCTGTTGCTCAGGGAAGTGTTTATATCTCCTGATCCTCCTTCTCTTACAGTCTAGATCCTCATGTCTCTCCTCTGGGAATCAGAGCCAATCATTGGCAGGATCAGCTGGCTGCTGTGCTTCTCCTTAGGCCAGTGCTTTCTGCTCCCCTGCTCTGTAGAACCTTAAAGGGGCAGACTGCTCTGCTACAGCTTCCCTACATTCATTTAATTATTAAAAGTCCTTAGTGAGAGGAAGTTAGGCTCAGAAGGGATGTTATATTCAATACTTTGTTCCCTCAGGTTTAAAAGAGAAGGGGCCATTGGCAGGGCATTCTCCATTATGGGCCCTCATTCTGGAACTAGCTTCCCTACCTGGGAGCCAGAACTGGCCTTTTGGGCACACTGAATGCTGCTCTGTCTTTGCATATATCACATGGAAGTATGAGATAATGTGATAACCTGTTGTTTTGCAGGTTCATTTTTTTTCACGGTCGGGGGAAGAGGCAGGATATGTTGGGGCACTGTTACCAGGCAATAATTCACAAATAATCTGTGTGATGACATTTTTAATTGTGTAATAAACCCAATAGAGTGAGGTTATGCTCCTTAAACTATATATGAGGAGTTACTTTACATTGCCAGGTTTGCATGTTTTTAATTGGCCTTTAATGGGAGTTAAACTACTATAGGAAATTACCTCATTTCACAAATAACACTCTCAAATATACATAAATTGAAAGCTAGAGTATGTAAATAACATGCATATAATGTCAGAGCAATTGGGGAGTTACTATCCAAGGTCCTGATCCTGTAATTGTCTCAGAGTGGATGGAGCTTGAAACTGCACCCAGAGCTCCAGAGGCAAGCGTCTGCCTGTATGGATCCAATTGCTGGATTGTGCCTTAATTTTATATTAGTAATTGAACTCTGGAGTTGCTGGTTCCTGGTTGTAAGTGCTAACCACGGAATCGTGCTTTCTCTTCCAGTTATATAGGCTGGAATGCTAACTGGTGTCACTTTTCTTGTCACTGTTTTAAAGATCTGCTTCAATCCTCAAGGTAGTCGTATCCTAACTGCAAGCTCTGATAAAACAGCTCGACTTTGGGACCCTCATACAGGACAATGCATTCAAATATTAGAAGGACACACTGATGAGATATTCTCATGTGCTTTCAACTACAAAGGCGATATAATCATTACAGGTAACCATCTGGGAGTTTGTTATACTGTTTTCTATTTTGAAACTTAAAAAATGTACTTGGACTATCTTACACATATTGAGAGCACCAGTGACTTCAAACCTGTAGCCAAGGTAGAAAGAGAAATGCACGTAAGAACTGTGGCTCAATTTCATAATGCCATGATCAAAGTTGAATGTAGGCATGAACAAAACTTTCGGCTACACCCTGCTACCTTTTCCATGGGCATGTACTAGCCACAAAACAACTGACCCAATCCAGTTCACACACTGCATGCACCGTGGGAGGATAGGAGATGGGCAGGATGCAGAGAACCTCTGTAATGGGACTGAACTGTCTGTGCCTCTGGAGCTGTTTTCTGTGCAAGCTCCCTCCACTTTAGAACATAGCGGGTCCTGTGAAAGGATCAGGCATGAACAGTGGAACCACAACTGCTTGGACCCAGTTTCTGAACTCTACACATGGAGAGCAGGAGGGCAGCAGCCATACAGAGTACTGCAGCTGCAGAATGGCTCCAGTATCTCTTTGCAGACACAGGCAAGAGAAGTCTACTTATACCGAGCTGCCTACAGGCTAGTTATTTAAGTATTAATTAAGAAGGAAAATATATACAGTAGGGGCAAAAGTAATCACCCATAATATGTGTTTATTACTAGGAAGCAAGGATAACACCTGTAGGATATGGCGCTGACTGAAGATGGCTCAATTTGCTAGAAGTTTTGATCAACATCATAAGAATAGACAAAAATCAGCAATCTTTCAGAACTCTGTTTTCCTTTTGCCCTCTTTGCCAGTTTTCAGTCTTGCTGAATAAGGCAGTTCCCTGGACTTTGACAGGTTTGACTCTTTGGACTGCTGAAGTCAGCTAGTTATCTGTATCATTAGCACTATACAATAGGTTAGCTGCATGTTTTGACAGGTCACTGTTTATTTTTACATGTAACATTTGTAATAAAAAATAGCATCATGGTTCTATTAAATGCATAAAGGGCAGTATTTGCACACTCCTGTGCATGTTTCTATACTACATTTACTTTTTTGTACATAATAAAATGTTTAGCTAAAGTGCTAAGTTGTATTCATTGTAGTGCAATGTTCTTACTTGGATATTTTGGGGGAAAACATGTATTAGTCATTGTCTATAAGTTACATTGCTATTACTAAATACGAAGCACGCTGCATTTTAAAAAAAACCTTTATCATTCATCTCTTCAACTGGGGTGTGGGGGGGTGGGGGTGGGGATTGGGGGTGGAATTGGTGAAGAACCTCTGGTGGTGGCTGCGTCTTCCTTCCCCACACCTCCCAGAAAAGCTGCTCTTTCTATGGAGAGACAGCAGAGCCTAGGACCTAGCTGGACAGTTCAGTGGCCAGTAACCAAATCTGTGAAGAGATAAGGAGGGCAGAATGAAAGTCATGAAGCGGGGAGGGAGTTAGTGTGTCTATGTGTGAGGGGGACAGAATTGAATGGAAGGTATTTGTGTGTGTCTGTGTGCAGTTTGTATTTTCTAAACAGTATAACACTTCACTGAGCCATGTCCATGTGTTCCCCTCCTACGCAACTGGGCAGTAATTCAAGGAAGCAGGATCCAGCAATACAAGCAGAGCCAGTGCTTTTTCCCCCAGACCATCCAATAGAAGTGTGTGTGAGAGAGAGAATGAGGGAGAGAGATTCATGGGAAAGGAGCGTCCCAGCCCTGCGGTCCCATCCAGCTATACCAGGGACTTTGTCTCCCCTCAACCTCCAGAACCCCAAACCAGTCATAGCACCACAACTAACCAGTAGCGGGGCTATCACTGGCTGCCAGCCTCTATGGATGAGCTCTGACCTCTCAGAGGGGGTTGATGGATTATGCAGCAGGAATTAAAGCTCTGACTCTCCTCCACTTTCGCTGGGTAAGGTAAGCAGTTTGTGGGGAACAGAGAGGGGAGAGAGGATGGGTTTATTATTTAGTGAGAGCCCCCACTTCAATTCCTTATGCCACTCCTTGGTTATTCTCACTTTGGGGCCACTGTGACCTTTTGGGAAGGGATAGGAGGAGCACTCACTCAACCATCTCTTCTCTCTGTGCTGCTTTCCTGTGGCTTTCTCCACTATCTCACTTTTCTCCACAGCTGATGTGTGTGTGTTGTGGGGGAGGTGCAGGAACCTCACAAATAGCAGACACTATCCTCCTATTAATCATTTTTAATTAGCCTGGTAGACCAGATGGCTCATTTAACTATTTGTCCTGCTAAATGTTAACGTCTTTGCAGCTGCAATCAAGTTATTTTCTAAGGGCCTATTCCCAATTATGACAGTGGCTGCAGGACTGGATATATGCATTAAAACCTGTGGCATTATGAGTTCACTGCCAGTTGCCAAAGGCTTAGTATAGCCTCAGAGTAGTGGCTCTGCCTTGAATTAAATCTCTTCCTACACTGGCTGCTTTCCTTCTAAGCTAGAGATGATTTTTATTTATTAAATAGCTCTTCTGGTGTCTGCTCCTATCCCTGATCAGTCTCCCTGACATTCTGAAAACTAGAATACATGATTCATGGTAACAGTCATTCTCTGCAGGTTATACAACCCTCTACTAAGGCCATGCAAGATAAACAGGCTGTGTATGCAGGAAAATCCGCTCCTCCAGAAACAAATAAATCCTGAATTTAATAGGCTGACTATAATCATTCATACCTTGAACCACAGTAAAATGTTTTCAGCCTTCATTAATTTAGCAAAGATTGGTGAGAAGATGATCTCTGATAGCACAATGTACTAGGAAGATTATGGGTTATCAGGAACTAATGATGCTAAACATAAAAAACCAGACCCTACATATTAGTGACAAATTAAATTCCCATGCAAATGTTAGGACTACCAGTGCTGCAGTAAGATCTGGCATGTAAGAAATTAGGTGCTTAATTCCACCATCCTTACTTATGTTGAGGACTTACTATTATACTCATACAGGGAGTACTATAAACTTCATTGAATCTTAGTGCAGGCCAGATTCTGCCTCCTCTTTACGTGGGTGTGCACTAGACTGAACGGAAGAGCTTGCTATAAGGAGACTTCCTCCGCATCCTCCCCCTCAAACCTATATACGGGTAAGGCAGAATTATTAGGCAGCGCCACATGCTGAGGAGCTTTAGTGATCTCAGTCTAAGGGTAGACTGCTGGCATTATCTGAAGCTGCATAAAATAGGGTGTTTTCATTTCTGGTGAATTTCATCATTGCTCATTACATTTAAAATTTGTGTAATTTTGCAGCACACTTTTTGATAGTGGACTCACCCGACCCACCATTCTGATTTCCCAACCCAGTTAAGCCTGACCCTGGGTTCAGCAGTGGAAAAGGCTTTTTATTATATCTGACCTTAGGAGTGTTCAGCATTTGTGACCATTAAATAAACTCAGGCATTTCTGCACTGTTTAACCAATGACAATAAGGAACCTGCTTTAGCTATAGCATCCTTCCTTCACTGAGCAAGAAGGAGAGACTGTAACTGTGGTTATTCTGAGCCTAAACCTGAGACCCAGTGAGCACTTACCTCCCATACATTTCAATGGAGAAGCAGGTGCTCAGCATTTCAGGATCAGGTCCCAAGTCACCTGAATAAAACTTGGAACCTCAGCAAAGCCACAGCTCTCTGAATGGAAGTGAAAATGAACCCATTCTTAAATGAGAAGTTAAAGGTACAACATGACTATAACATTTCATTGACATGGGTCTCTAAGCATGTTAGACACAATGTACAAGTTAGTGACAGTTACTTAAGTTTACCCACTCCTCAGATTTTAATTTAAGGTTTAAACCGTTAATATTGGTAGCTAGTTTGTTGACAGCCCATTGCTCAAGAGTTCTGTGGAGCTGAAGGAGTGAGGCTAATTACTCACCAAACTGAAATTTCAGGGCAGAATTTAGACACTCTCTGTGGGTCTAACTGTTCCTTTTTCCGACTTGTGTGATTTTAGTCTAGACAAGGTGGGTTTGGTGATACCTTTGCTGGCCCAACAGAAGAGAACAGATCTCCTCTGTGTGGCTTGAAAGCTTGACTAGCTCACCAACAGAAGTTGGTCCAATAAAAGATATTACCTCACTCAACTTGTCTCTTTAATATCCTGGAATTGACATGGATACAACTAGCCGGCATATAACCTTAGTGTAGACAGGTTAATGTTTTATCAGTAGGACAGTACTTCCAGCAGAACAGCGCCTTCTCACACTGTGCAGGGATATTGGTTTATTACTGATTCACGTCCTATTGCATCTGATCCTCTTACAAAATTACACATCAATATAATGCAAAGTCTGACCCTGATTGGTTTTGATATCTGTTCAGATCTAATCACCCACTCCATAGCTGTTTAAAACAGAGCTACAAGTAGAGCTGTAAGGCGTGGCTTGATTTTTCAGAGGTGTGGAACAGCTACAAATCCCACTGAAGTCAGTGGGCACTAGAGATGAGCAGCACTTTTGAAAATCAGCCCATAAATAAATAAAACTAGGGGCATGAACCACTGAGGTGATGAGTGACCTCAACTTCCATCGCCGCCTTTGCTGTAAGGACCTGTTGTGAGACACTGCATTCAGCAAAAGTAGGTTTGGGAAGGCAAATTGATTGTCATGAATATTTAAATAAAAATGTATAATACAGTTTCCATTTCCTATATGCAATAAAAACACATCAACACCTTTTAGAAAGGCAAAGGGGACACATACTGGAACACAAATTTATTTCTGATTAGATTGCAACATAAAGTACTACTACTGTACAGAAGTAACTTCATCACACTGTTACAACCCAGTCATGATAGTTGTGCTTTATAGGGTAAATAAACATTTATTCTAGCACAGCAAAAGTTTGTATACTGACAACTAACTGGATTTGGTCTAAAAATAAATACCTTCTCCCATTTATTAGAACAAACAAGTACTTTCAGTCTGTAACACTCAATACTTATGTTATTAACAGTCAGCCTCTCAGAGGTGCTGAGTACCCACAGCTTCCACTAGCATCAATAGGAGCTGTGGAGCTTCAGCACTTCTCAGGAAGAGGCCCAACAGCTGTACAATTAAATGTAGTGTAGATAGTAGATCAATCTTTTTATTGGCAGTAAAGTGACCTTTACTGTTTTGTGTTTACTGTAAAGTAAATGTGGTTAGCTATGTACCTTTATCACATAGATATAGAGGTTGATTCACTGATAATTTTTTTCTCTAACAAATAAGTGTGAGATGGTGGAAATGGATGTAATGGTGGTAACAGTGATAGTATGGCTCTTTTTCATAATTTATTTAAAACTATTTCAAAATTTTCAAAAATATTTAGTGCAAAAGGATAATTATTTCAGGAAAAATTACAGAAGCATATACTGATATAAGGAAAATAAATGATCTTTTTCATATAATTTTGTCAGGGAAATACAGGCAGAATTTCTATTACATCATTTAGTGTCGGGGAAAACAAAAAATGAATGTTTGTGTTTTCAAAGAAGCAAATCACAGTATATGTGAAATTCAAACAATAGGAGCTTTGCTGCAATAAACTGTTTTTTTCCCTTTAAATTCAAAACCAATCTCTTTGGCAGAGTCAAGAGAATTTATAATTACATATATAATACTAACTTTTCTTCTCAACAACATTCTACTGTAGTTATATCAATGTTACTGTAATAACATGAACTATCATTTGTATTCCAAACATATATATTCAAAACGAGCAAGTAGCACTAAGGTAAACATATGCTTATAGGTACTAAGAATAATTCTGTATTCTTGTAAGTAACAAAAACAAAATTAAAGTTTAGGCATATGTATAACAATACAATCAGTTTTTCAGGTAGGACTATGCTCAGTGGATTTTTCTTTTTAATAATCAATTTAATTAGACTAAAAATCATATAATATTCTCTTTCTTTATCCAGAGATCTTAAAGCATAAGATACTTTCATAAGAAAGTAACTGTCATCACCCACTTTTCACAGATAGGGAAACTGAGGCACACAGGTGCTGTGACTTGCCCAAGGTGACACAGCGGTCAGAATTGGGATAGAACTCATATCTTCTGATTATCCACTGGTCCAAACTGCCTTTGATTAAAATGTAAAGGAATCAGAATGTTTTTAAAGAGTAATGATTGAGAGTCTGGATTTCAGTTCCTCCAGAGGAACACAAGTATGGTGAAAGGCTATGGAGAAGAAATAAGTGATCTTACATGAGGAAATTGTAATGCATGTTCAGCAGCTTGTTGTTGTATCATCGACCTATAAAGATTTAATAGTTCAAAGTCTTCTACCCCTTTAGACACGATGAGGATTTTAAAAAATACTTATATGTATATTATTTATCTAAAGATGCATATCCTCCTAAGCAATCATTTGGCTGTCTGTCTGGAAAACTCTAGTGTTCTAATAGTTAATCTGTACAAATATTCGTGTTTTAAAAACTGAATGTTGTTAGTGTATAATTCCATTTCAGTTGATTGAAATAATCAAAGGATATTAATAGAATATTTGATAATAGAAATAGATCCTATTTTCATCCATCCTTCATATTATCCATTTGCTTCAAAGGCAAAATACCCATCCTCTCCTAATAACAGTACATCCAAAAGTACAATATGTCAGAGTTCCCCCACATGATATAACAGTATACCGTGCACTTTGTTTTCACTTTGTTCAGTTGTGTGCATTGTCTGCAGAGTTTGTATATCTCTGCTCATTTTGTGCACGATGTTTGAAAATTAGAGCATTACACAAACCACTGCCACTTAAGCTGGATTAAAATGAAAATGCCAAACATTTAAGAGGTTTCTTATCCCAATTCGAGAAGCCAGTCAAAGAGGCTAGGTGTCCTCTCCCTGCTTTCCTCATGTAGCTTGCAGTATTGTACCACCGCATGAAAGATATCACCCACTTTCCAGGACTTCTGGTGAACTAACCGCATAACATCTAGAAACTAGATAAAATGGCACATTTAGGGTTTCATTCATTGTGTATTTTTAATCAACTTTTATTAAATAAATGCATGCGAATAACTCTTCAGAGTATGATGACATTACTGAGCCATGTCAGGGATCAAAACTCCACTGTTTCAGGCACTTCATACATACTGTACCAGTGCATATGCTGAGGGTTCTGGCTATAAAATATGGCTCTGAAAGATATCTACTTTTGGCCATCTGGAAACTTTGCATTTCATTTCTGATTCTGTTCTTAATGACACCAGTTAAATCAAGAGCATCTCTGCCATAATTAGTGAAGTTATTCCTGTTTACAGCTATGTGCGATCTTTAACCCTGATAAATAATTACAACCTTCCATGATACTGGAAGCCCATTATCAAAATAATAGGTACTGTATCTTGTACAACCCCAGGGATCCAACCTGAAGAGCTTAGATTTGATGAAAAAATACTTTTCTCTTTCATTATCATAGTCAGTATTCTTGTTTGGTTACATTTCATTTATAGACTTAAACATCTGGAAAAAATCCTACATTGTATCCACTTTTGTGCTTTCCTGTTTTAATGGACTTCATAATGTCATGCATCTGGCCTATCTTTTTTCAGGCTTGAAAATGAAAATCAAAGCATTTCATTTCCTTGAATTTCACAATCAATAACTAATTAGGCTCCTTTTTATACATCTTCCAGTTTTAAACCAAACGAGAAAATATTGTGTATCTGTAACTTGTGTAGCTGTTTTCTATTTACATACTAAGTCCTAAACTTTAATATGTATTTTAATTATATGTAATAAGCACGTGATTTCCAAGAGCAGCTTTGTAGGCAAGATGTACTTCATTATTCTCTAGTGCACTTTAGCAATTGAATTAACTTTGCAAAAGCGCATGAGTAAAGCTGACAGCTGCTTCTTAAATAAGATGCAATTCGGACAGTTGCTGCTGAATGAATTTTAAATTATGTTTATGATTCCCAAATGCATGTACTCTAGAAATACCAAACAATATCTCTCCTACATAAAATGATCTTCCCATAGGTATTATTTTAAAACACCAAAATATTGACTGTAATATTTTTTTCTTTCATTGATTTATTTAAATACTCTGACATTTCTGTAAACCTGATGGCTAGATGGAACCTTTAATGCTGACCCAGGAAAGGGACAGTTTTGGCCAACATAAAAGGCATCCTGTAGTTATCATTGAGGAGGAGGAAGCAAGTCCTTTGAATATGAAACATCCTTCATGTAGCTGAAGGCCCACAGTGCTGGAGCCATTTTGAGTTTGATGTTTTGGAAAAACACTGTAATGAAACTTGAAAGGATTTAAAATCTGTCCGCTTCTCTATCTAAAGAGAGTTCTGCCTTCACAAATGTGGCTGGCAAAAGTGATGTTTAATTAGTAGCTAAAGCCCCAGTCCTGCAGGACTATCAGTTTTAACTGGGGTAAGTACCCTTGTGGAACGCTGATTGTTACAATTAAACACTCATATTCAGGGGAGAGGCTGTTATGGATTTTATAAAACAGTCTGAAAAGACTTGAAAAAAACCCTAATCATTGTGTAGAATAAAAAATCAATCGAAGTTCTAGTCACTAGAGTACACTTGCTGGTATATTTGAAATCTGGAGGTCCAGGTCTTCACTGTGCTGGAGCTTCACTAGCACAAAGGGTCTATAAAGCCAATGGATCTGCTCACAGGGGAAGTTCTCTGAGTGTGTGTGGCTGTGGAAAAGAAGGTATGTTCAGCACACATTTGTGCTCCAACTCAGCCCATCTGCAGGGATTGCTCCTTGGGTCTCTGGGCATCTAGTCATGAGCTCAGTCATGTCTCAGGTAGCTCTAATCTGTTGGAGCTGAAGCAGGGTGGCCCTGGGATAGGGGAGGTTCAATGCTGGTGTAGCACCACTATCAGGGGACCAATGCCAAGTTGGAGTACTGGTAAACAAGACCCTCTTTTAGTTTTTGGAAGTGAAATTTACTTCAGTGTATGGGATCAATGCAGAGTCTTATGCACTACTCTATGACCCATGTCAAATTCTGTTCCTATTGCCATTGATGTCAGTGGAATCAGGATTTTCCCCAACTGGCTTAAGTGAGACCCAAGTGGAGACTAAGACCTTGCATTGTGCTTGTTAAACTCCAAGTAACCACTTGGCACTGTCCAAGAACATCCTCATTAAGGGTCTTTTTTTTTTTTTTTGGTTAATTCTGTCCTGATTAATGCAGCTGTCACATGCAATGGAGCAGGTAACCTGAATAGGAAAAATCTGCTTCACAGGTGTATACTGTACTCTATTTGAGGAGGTCTCATTTATATTGATTATTCTTTTGAGCTATAGAATTTTTGTTAATTCTGTCCTGATTAATGCAGCTGTGAAGAATTTTTGTTGTCATTACAAATTTTTGATTGATTGTTCAGAGGTTAAAGTACATTGAGTTATGCCCTAAACTGTAAATACTACCTTTTCAATTCTGTTTTCCTGAGATTTCTGAAAATAGATGGTTGGTATTCCAAGTTCAGATGCAGCTATCCATTGAAGAGTGGTTCGTAGCTCTGCATCCGGGCATTCTGGTTCCAGGTCAAAGTTTATCACCAGTAGGTCTTTTTGACAATTGGCTGTTTCCTCTGATAGTCCAGAAGTGCTTTCTGAAAGAGCAGTCACTATGCAATTATGTGTATTAACCTCAGAAGCTCTACATCAAGTCAAATTTCTATGACACAACTGATATAATTCAACTTACCCTCTATGTTTTCTGGCTGTCCTTTAAGGAAAGCCTTTTCTTCTGCTAACTCACTTAGAAACAAACAACAACAAAGCCTGTTAGTAATATTAGGACCAGTGTAAAGCATTGTTTTATTAGAGTTGAGGTAATGAATTTGTCTTATCATGTAAAATTTTAATCTATAATATTGCAAAAATGATAAATAGTATGGGAGAGATGCAAATCAGGGTAAATGTTTTACGGTGTTATCATCACAATATGAGATACTGCTTACAAAGTGCCTTATACATCACACTTCATGAAAATCAATGTATCGTTACTGTTGTCCATTGTGTAATTAGGATAAGAAACTACAAGTCTTGTAATGTGGCCACATACTACAATGTTCCACCGATGCTGCATCTTTTTAAATCTTGCCTTTTTTTTTGCCTGTCATAGCTGTATGTAACCATAATGACCACGTGTCTTCAGGAACTGTTGGTTTTTTAGCATATCAGCCCTGTTTTGATAATTGGGTTATTTCAATATCTTCCACAAATGTCAAAAGGCCCTCATTTCATATGTACCACTCTGCTTTCCTGATAGACAGCATGGGAAAAACTCCAGATTCAGTGTCACAGAACCCCGTGCTCCCTGCCCTCCCTTTTGGAGGAGTAGGTCCCTACCTATCTACATACTGCAGAAGTCTGTACATCTGGTAATAAAGTTACAGCCACTTGATATTTGCAGTGATAATTGCAGAGGTATCTATCCGCTGTATAGATTTACATAGGATCCCATCCTGTCCTTAATCAAGGGAAATTGTGCATGGGTAGCATTTGGCTGGAAGAACTACTATTATCCCTCTCAAAAAGACTGCAGAATCCCAGTCTTAAATGGAAAGTTGCATGGAAGCAAGACCATATACAGTTTTTTTTGTAGCTGCTGCCATATATGGGGGGAAGGTTAAAATGGCAGTGTTTCCTGCGTGGTTTATCATGAGTGCGAGGCAGTTCCTTGGAATATGTACACCATTCATGAATCTACAGTTAGAAGATCTAAGAAGATTTTTTATTTCAATATCAAAGTATTCTATGTCTGATCTTTTATTGCTGCATTTACAGATTGCCTTATTTTTCTTGCCTTTCCTGACCTCTGTCTTCACAGAATCTCAAGTTTCTTGGCTGGCATCTGGTAAATTCACCAGTAGCTGGCTAGTGATCAAGAACACCTAGTTCTACAGGTACTGCATATGCAACTGAAAGGCGTCAGCTTGAAGTGTCTGTGGACAGCAGCCAACACTCTACGGTGTTGGCAGAAAGGTGTAAATGTTTTATTATGGCTAACATCCTCAGTCCACAGTTGAAACAACATTTACGATTCTACAGAAAGGTGAGTGGCCTATGTGTATATCAAAAAGGGCAGAACTTTTGGCTAGCAGGAGAAGCTAGATCCTCAGTGATCTAAAAATGGGTTGTGATCCCCTCGTGGATTGTGAGGAGTTTCTGGGGCTCACAGTGACTTTGCAAAGCGCTTATCTTCTCTGCATGATGTACAGTATACTCATTGCTACAATTCTACCACTGCATTCTACCATTTACCAGCAGGTTATACCATGTTTCAGGGTACCAGAATCTTTAGGCAGGGACTTGCACATCTCTTTATAACTTTATTGCTCTTGAGCAAGCTTGGTAGAATCATGCCCAGAGACAGTGGATAAAGAGTGACTTGGGCCAATCTTTAGGCAGGGACTTGCACATCTCTTTATAACTTTATTGCTCTTGAGCAAGCTTGATAGAATCATGCCCAGAGACAGTAGATAAGGAGTGACTTGGGCCAAATTATACATCTTGTAAAGAACGTTATGATTTCTCTTTCCTTGGCTTAAATTAATTGACACTGCTATACTGATTATAACTGCTACTAGGAGAAGCCTTTGAGAAAGTTATTTTTTGAGGAGTGTTCACATAGTGGGAAGTGGATAACTTAGTTAATTCCATTTTTAAACAAAGTACATGGAGGATATATATCCTTCAAGGTGTTCATCAGGAACAGCCTAACCATAAGCTAGTACTGTCACTCTGCATAAGGGTACCTGCATGTGCATTTATCTAAGACTAATGACAGCTTAAACAGCATCTTAGAAGCACTGATATGCAGGCGTTTGGCATGTTTTGGATGATATAAATGATTTTCAGCTGAAATTGGAATAATATTTCTAAATATTAGATTTAATTTTAGTGGCTACTTACTTAATCATAGGAGAAGAGGGCATGTTTTCCTGATAAATTTCCAGGTCCATAATGCCAAGACTGCTAGTGGTACTGCTGTTGCCATTGCTGACAAAGCAAAAGTTTAAATATTAGTGCCAATCTGCACTACCACAGACCCATACATTTTCTAATTAATGTGCAAAGAAAAGTGAATGGGATGTCCCCCTGGTATACAGAGTTACTGCTCTAAACCCAGGTTACACAAAACCAGGGCATATTACTCCGATCCTTCTCAATAAATGATTCCCAGGAACAAGGATACTGACATGTTTTAAATAATTCTAGATGAGTCATGCATCCAGTGATGCTCTGAACTGAAAAAAAAGGTAATGGACCCAATCTTCTTAATGGCTTATGCAGTGATATATGAATTTTAGTCCAACATCTAACCTTTGACAGAAAAACAAGCTGCATGAGTTTTTATACAGCATGACGATCAAGTAGTTAGAGATGTCCTGGGTACACCTGTGGAGATTCAAATACCTCTGAACATGGTGGGGTAAGGCACGGTATCTGCCTGCCTGCCTGGCTCATTACTTACCTTCTGGGTAACTCCATTCCCATAATACAGGCAGCTCTTTTGGTATAGTAAATCATACCAGCTGAACACTGCAGGGAATCTGACGGAACTTACAGGTATAATGGCAATCTGTCTTGTCTTGCTGGCCAGTATGAAACAGACTGAGATTGAGATTTCAATAGGTTGAGATTTCAGTCAGGGCCAATGTTTTCAGTGGGATCAATAATATTTGGAAGCATTCTCTTTGGTTACATTCCAAGAATGAATCTTTTCATCTCAGGATATTTGATAAGATAATGCCTGTTTACCATATGACACCATCATACATTAGATTATCACTCTGTCCACATAACTATACAACGAAGATGCTGTGTATTTACTGACCCCAGTGCATATTAACACCAACAATGGAGAATTTTTATCCTATGTAGTAGGAGTGAAATTGAACCAGTCTATTTCAATTAACACTCCTGTAGTATTTTTTTCACACCAAAGTAGTGACTATACAGTACCTGTTGCCATCAACTTTTACAAAGTCAGAGTGTTAATGATTGGTGCACTACAGCTTACTGCACTGATTTCTCAGTGGGGAGAGCCATAAGGCACAATATATTAGTACCATATATTAGCTTTCTCACATTTAAGAATTTGTTAAAGGCAGGGTCCATGTACCTAATGAGATACTCATTCACACAAACTCTCATATATAGCACAGCTGAACATTCTTTCAGCTCACCCAGCAATGCTATATGACATTCATAGACATTCTCTGCTTTACCCCGCCCCTATATAGTACTTTCCCCTTCACTTTCCCCTGAGGAGAGTGGTGTGGTAACAGGCAAAAATGTTAGCTTTATCTAAGAGTTCATGAGAAAAGCTTTTAGTAAATAGTAAATCTTTAAAGGGCTGAGGTCAGTCAGACTAACATTGTACATGAACTGTAAGGGCCAGATGATTTTTTTGACAAATATGACCTTGAGAGGGATGCAGACTGTGGGGCACTGTAGTGGCAATCCCAAGGAAAAAATATGGTCCAATTGCACCTGCTAATTCAGAAAAGGGCACACCGTAACAGAAACTCTGTCATCCTTTAAGAATTTGCTCCCACAGTGCTGGTCAGCTGTGTGGGTGTACAGGCGGCCAGGAACACTAATGCCACCAGTGGTGCTGGCCTAGTCCAGACCCTCCCTGTATAAACATCAAAGCTGTCCCTATCTAGGGACTCTAGGGAAAGAAGAAACTTCCTGAGCCTCTATACAGGCCTAGTCACAAAATGGCTCTAACTTTTTACTCTGTGTTCATCCCAATCAACAGAGAGCTCTGTACAACATCCTAAAATGTAAAGTACCCAAGAAGATGCCCAAATAAGCATGTTTGCAAGCAGCAGTAGATAAAACAATTCATGGTTTACAGTAATTAGTTTGTCATGTGGTGCTTTCATTGTAGGGACATGATGCAGTTGCTTGAGGTTGGGTAGTTCTTTCTGTGTAGGAGGCTAGCTACTCATGTATACAAAGACCTGGCTAAGAACCAGAACATGCACTGCAAAACGAAAGACATATTCTGTAGCTAGTTCTGTTTCTGTACATTCTGATTACATCTTGCGTGTATCTCACATTCCTGACACAGAATCATCAAACCTTTAGCTTGCTGATT
Source organism: Dermatemys mawii (assembly GCA_007922305.1). Lineage (NCBI taxonomy): Eukaryota > Metazoa > Chordata > Testudines > Dermatemydidae > Dermatemys > Dermatemys mawii. The sequence goes on from ML677363.1 coordinate 14,276,297, forward strand.
AGTCCCTATTGTACATCAGACACAAACAGAATGCAGATACCTCATAGACCTCTCACTGAGTTGCAAGTAGCTACTTGTATCATCAGGATTGTCCTCATCATTAACTAGCTGGGACCAGCTGCCTGTGCTTTCATCACTGCTGTTCAGAGGGTTTGGAAAGTCTTCAACTGTTTTTGTTTCCACCACGATTTCAGCATCTGGTTTGCTTCTAGTATCAACACTGCAAGAAAAGGCATTATTGATATGGTAAGTGAAAAATGTAGGAGTTTAAACTAGAGTCTCCAACCTTCAGGCAGTGGACAGCTTGATTTCCAAAGAGCCAAGTAGTAGCAGGACACTTTAGTTAGCTTCAAGTTTTGTATTACAATTTCTGGCTGTGCTGTAGTAGGAATACTGTTGGGGGCTGATTCCTTTCCCATTCAGTGAAATCTAGGGTAAATCCACTGAAGAATGGCCATACGGGGTCAAACCACAGGTCCATCTAGCCCAGTATCCTGTCTTCCGACAGTGGTCAATGACAGGTGACCCAGAGGAAATGAACAGAACAGGTAATCCTCAAATGATCCATTCCCTGTCGCTCATTCCCAGCTTCTGTCAAACAAAGGCTAGGAACACCATCCTTGCCATCCTGGTTAATAGCCATCCATGAATTTATCACTGTAATGTTCAGCAGTATAAAATGGTGCAAGATCAGAATGTAGACCATTTCTTGTTACACAAAATCCAGTTAAAATCTGATCTAAGATTCTCTTTAAGAGTGTTTTTTATTACCATAAAAACAACACAATGAGCCTTTCCATTATTTTGGGAATGCAACATCACATAAATTTTAAAACTGCCAAATTATTGGCCTGTATCATGACCTAATTGTAATTGGATGTTTAAACCCACACATATAAAAATATGTCTTTTGGCTGGGTAGGGATAGGGAAAGCTGTATCAGATGAAGTCCATTCCACGCATCACCTGAGGAAAGGGGCATATCTCTTTAGATTTAGTTGGGGATTGGTCCTGCTTTGAGCAGGGGGTTAGACTAGATGACCTCTTGAGGTCCCTTCCAACCCTGATATTCTATGATTCTCTTTGTATGCCTTTGGAATACAAAACATAGCCATTATATGGACAGCACTTAATGTTTGTACAGTGGTTTGAAAATATAAACAAATCAATCCTGTTATCAGTATTTTAAGGATGTTTATTCTCTTTGTATTTCCAGTTGCATAACAGAAATGTTAAATGTCTTAAAATGCAACAATAAACAATAAATTGTTAGATATCAAAAAGTATTAAAAACAAGATACATATATGAGTCAAATAAAGATCCCTGAAGTATAGTGCACGCATGATAACCACAACACTATTAACATATTTAGAAGTGAAACATATCCAATTTATGCTCAAATGTGGTTCCCATTTCACCTTAAATGTCTCTGGAGGAGCTCTAATTGGAAATGTTCTTATGTGATACATGCATTCTTTCCTTAGTCCATTCCGCCACTGCAAATACAGATGCTTTGTGCAAAGCCATCTCATATGCATTCCAGCTACTGACTCTGCTACTCCCCAAAGTTCTCTTTCATGTTTAATTAAAAAGTGTCTGAATTATTTACAATGCAAACATCCTGCTTAAAAAAATCAAAATGCAACCAGCAAATTTTCAATAGCTGTTGACCAAAATCTGGCTATTTCAAAACAACATGCAAAAATCTAACATTCAATCTTTAAGGCAACATTAAATCTATTCATAAGAAATGAAAAGGGGAAATAAAATAAACAATTGCACCTTTCATCATGAAGGATTACAAAGTGCTTCCCTGACTATTTATTAACGCTCCCATTGAAATCCAGCTATCTTTTGGTTGGACAGATGGGTTGACAGCACACTGCACAACAGAAAGTAAGAGGAAAATTTTCCCAAGGATGCTGTGTCAGAACCTTAATCTCTAAGTGTAGTTGTACTCTGAAATAACATATCTTTGAAATGCCGCTCCATGTGTGTATCCAGTCATATCTCCATACTTTAAACAAGCTTCTCCTTCTAGTATTCCCAATAGCACTGCAGAGCCAACAGAATGTAGGAAGGGTGAGCTGGTTATTATTCTGGTTCATGCTTCAATAGATTAATTATAAGGCAAAGATTTGGCCCTCACTTGTATAACACTATTGAAGACTATGTGGTTGCACAAGCCACTGTGAATATGTCTACACTGCATCTCAGCTCAAGCCTCCCAGTCTGGGGCCACAGACCTGTGCTAGCTGGGCTCATGCTAGTGCACTAAAAATAGCTGCATAGACATTGCAGCTGGGCTGGAGCTTGGGCTCTTAAGCTTGGGCTCGGGGGGGCGGGGAAGAGGGGTGGACTTGAGAGCCCGAGCTCCAGCATCCGCAAAGTCATTGGAGAACCTCAGAGTTATGAACACCTCAGGAATGGAGGTTGTTCATTATGGAGGTTGTTCGTAACTTTGAACAAAATGTTATCATTCTTTCAAAAGTTTACAAATGTACATTGACTTAATACAGCTTTGAAACTTTACTGTGCAGAAGAAAAACGTTGCTTTTAACCCTCGTAATGTAAATGAAACAAATGGAGAATGCTTCTTTACCTTGTCAAATCTTTTTTTAAACTTTCCCTTTATTTTTTTAATAGTTTGCATTTAACAGTGCACTGTACTGTATTTGCTTTTTTATTTGCCTCAGCTGCTGCTGACTGTGTATGTCCAGTTCCAAATGAGGTGCGTGGTTGACTGGTCAGTTCGTATCTCTGAGGTTCTACTGTAGTTATTTTTAGCAGTCGTGAGATTTAGTTGAGAGCCCCACTAGGGCGAGTCTGTGGGCCTGGGCCGGGAGGCTTGCTCCCGGATGCAGTGTAGACATACCTTGGAGGACTAATTAGACATGCAGGGCTTTTATTTTTTTTTTGGTGATTATACATGAGAAGGAATGAATGCAGCTTGACTCTCAGAGCCCAAATTGAGTTTGGAGCAGTGGGGATTAGAAAAAAAAGGTTTTTCTTAAAACTCTGCACACTTGATGTAGCGTTCCTAAGAAACAATAATGTGGATCCCCCACAATGCCATTTTTAGGGACTCACTTTTCTGAGCAGAACTGAATTTCAAGAGAATTGCCCTGGGGACTGTGGTGTCTACTCTGTATGGAGACACTGTTTTATAAGGATCGTAAAAGAGACCTCAAATGAATGCATGATAAGAAAGAGCTACAAGATAAGAAATGATTACAAGAACTGAATGACAGTTAACCCAAGATCTGCTCCTGCCTTGCTCTGTCACTCAGGACAGCTCCTGAGGGGTTACTGTATCAGTACCAGAAAAACTTTCATGGCCTTGGAGATGACCCAGAGGGGAAATGTCACAGGGTGGCTGTCCCCTTTAACAGTGGTTAGAGATCTGTCTACTTGCGACAGGCTTCTTTAAGGAGAACTCATCATCTGGAACTATTTGTAAACAGCTATCTGCCTCGGTGGCTGGTTGGCAGCTAACTGACTAATCAACACTTAGCCATAACAGGCTACCTCCAGAATTCAGCTGGAGGGGTGTGCTCTTAGTTAGAGCAGGCCTTTAAGGAGTGGAGCTCTCAGATCAACTAACGAGGAGAAGCTGGCTGAGGACTACTGCTGAACTGAATTGTAACCCAGTCCTAGGAGGACAGCTGTGGATTCCTTATCAGATTCCTTATCTGAGTCTGTTGAATTATAATCCAGCCTTGGGAGAATGGCTCGGGACTCCTGACCTGGGGAGAGGATGCTCCAGTGTTGGACTGGAGTGAGTGAAGAGGGGGATTTTGTGCTCTATTAAAGGAGTTAAATGGGACTCCTAAAAGGAGGTATCTTGTTCTCAGTTCCCGGCTCTGAGTAAATGACTGCAAGCACCAAGAGAGAGCTGAGGACATTGTACCTGCAGGGCCACATGAGGGTGTGCTGTTGTGGTAGGATGCACAGGGGGCTGTACCTCATTTTCATGCGGTTCCCCATGTCCATTAAGAAGTTTCAAGCCTCTGTCGTCCTTCCAGCACAAAACCAAACACCGTTATCAGTCAGTACGCTGAGCAGCTAGGTCATGTGGCAGTAAGGCATACCCTTTACAACATGTCAGCTGCACTTCATATTTAGTCCTAAACGTATAATCCCCCATGTTTTTGTTATTGACAAGTGTTTCATTTTTTTTAGAGCCATTAAGCAATTAGATATTGCAAGTGCAATGTCCCAGCCTCTCCATGTGGTCCTGATCCTTACACACACAAAGTCCATTACAATTGGAGTTTTGTGTGTGGATTGCCATTGGGACCAATGTATTCCCTACAGAGGAGCTCCCCACCACCCCCAGCTTCTCATACATTACATTTCATTTTCAACTGTTTTCTCTCTCAATTCTCTCTCAATTAACCAAAAGTGAAACAAGATGACGTTAAAGAGTTTTACAGTATCAAGTACTAAATGTCAGTGAAACAACAATGACATTTTTTTAGTTGCTTTTAAACAAAACAGAAGTAGATTTCAAAGAGGAATAGTTCAGTAATGTAACCTCAGCTTTTCTCTCTCTTCCTTTTGCAGAGGCTCATTCAAGGTCTGTACAACTTGCATTTCTTGGCAATGCGAACATGCTGCTCGGTGTTCTGGTGGAGTATCTGGACTGAAATGTGTGTATCAATCTGTTACTGAACCACACTGTTTCATCAGTACCACTACAGTACATTTCAGATGGCCACATCAAGAACTGTTCACTAAAGGCACAGATGAACCATGGCGTATTTGTCTGACAACAGTGGACAAGTCAACTCATCATTCAATTCACCTACCTACATGTAAACTTTCTGCACACAAACAGAATTCACTCCCAAGCATGTTTAAAGTATGCAGTTGCATACAGCCTTGTTCTGCCATCTTCCTTCTCCCCACCCCTTCTATACACCATGAAAGAATAACATGGGGCCCACCTGTCTGTGTGGTGAGCTCTGCATGACCAACCCCTGCATCTCTATGCTTTGAAAGCTTACTGACCTCCTCTGCCCCAAGTGACAAGGAGTGAAATCCTGACCTCACTGAAGTCAATGGGAGTTTCTTCATTGACTTCAATGGAGCCAGGATTTCAGCCAAGGTCTCTTATTCTTTCCTCGATTGATGAGTCCAACCACAGATGAGCTACATAAGTCACAAAATCCCCACATCTGTCTTCATGGAGAACCTCACAAAACTCATGTTTGGCCCTAAGGAAAGAGCAAACAGTATCTTTAGCCACATCAGAAGATATTCATAATATTCATAGTACTCATAATAGTTCAGTGTCTAGTACTTTAAACCTCTTTACTATACAGAAGGAGCAGTTCAGATGGAGTTTGTCAAAACACAGGATTACCCATTGCAGAAAACTGGGTGTTAACAATAAATATAATGTAACTACATTCAGGCAGAGCCTGAATTTACTCCATCTGAAATTAATCTCAAAACTACAGTCTTCTTGGTATCCTGAGTTTCCTGAAATCCACAGCCAATTCAATGGAGGAAAATCCCCCTATTCAGCAACGCTTGAGGACTCAGTTCATCATTCAGTTGTTACCTCAAGTTACATTAAGACAGCCATGCAAAATTCTATGCACTCATGTGAGTGACTAGCTCTTTCTTTTGTTTCTGGTCAGGCAAGAAAATATTTCGGCCTTCCATTGTAAGACTTTATCAAGAGCCAACTCTGCAAACACCCGATCCCAAGTTGTGCTTTTGCAAATTATGCACTGGTAACTGAGTGAATGCAACCCACATTTGCACACTATCTCCACTCCTGCCACACAATCACCTGTTTGCGTGGGCAGTTACAGATACAAGTATATAGCTGCTTTTTTTGCCAGTGGAAGGTAGGGTCAACACACACGAAAATTAGGCTCTCTACCTTTAGATTGTGCTACAAGATAGCAGGACTTGCATTTTTCCTAAACTGAGACAGCAGCAGATTTAGCATTCTTCAATAGAGGGAAAACCATATTTTGAACCAAAGAAGCCAAACTTTTCATTTCACTACAGAAGAGCTGCAGCTCAATGAGGCTTGTTTCCTGCCCAAGGTTTGCCAAGGTACCCATTCCTATGGACGTAATCACAGAGCTGATTATCAAGTTCTCCTTTCCGGGCGTACAAGTAACTAGTTACGTGAATGAACAGAACAGACAGTTCAAGGCCAAATTCTGTTGTCTTTGTTTCTACAAAAGCAGCATTAATTTAAGCCTGGGTGTAGCCAGCTGTGCATGCCCACATGGTTGCCTGTGAAGATGATTTTTGCCCAGACAGGATTAATTGGCACAGGAGTGAAGGCAGAGTGGCATCCGGTAAAACACATACTCCTAGATATGGCCTCGTCTGTGACTCAAAGCATAGAGGACATGGGCAATGTCAACTCTATAGGTCCGGATGGCAGTGCAAACCAGGTTGAAATAGTTTGTCTATTACTTCCTCCCACCTTTGGTTTTCAGGCATAAACCAGCTCACAGTCAGAATTCAGCTCTATGTGTCCCATGGTGTTAGAAGCACGTCTCAGTAATATAATTACTGTCACTATACTCACAGGTCTTTTTTTTGGCAATTATTAGTATTTCAATTTGTTTCCTTCACTGAGGGCTGACATAGGAATTTAACCCCAATCTATTTGAAAAGGCTAAGTTCCTCCCACCACACCCCTCCTGGAAACCAGTGTGTACCGTTAAAGTTTAAAAACAAAGCAGTGTCTTGACTTGTCTTTTTCTGTCACTTACCTGGTATTTATCACAGAGCTTGAAACCACGTGCTTCCCAGAATATGCTGCTGGCGGTTTTTCTTTGTTTAGATTCTCCTTTGTTTCCCCTGCGGGAATGATACTAGAAGTTAAGGGCTCTAAGTCTTTATTCAGCTCTTCTCTTTGATCAGTTTCTATCTGAATCAAAGGCACTTCCCTCAGGAAAGCAGAGGAGCGTATATGGCTTCCCTGGAGGGATCCATGGGTTGGGAGTTGTTCTTTTTCCCCATCTAAATTGTTTATTCTGTCCCTTGTGGGTTTAGACTGATTTTGAGTCACACTTGGGAGAGATCTGCCTTCTGCTACATGTTCCTGGTTTGTATAGTCAAAGGAATCTTGATGGACAACAATTAACGTTTTCCCACTTTCAACAATATTTGCAGCCAGTCTGTTTGCATATTGTTCTACATGCAGTGTGGAATCACTGGGGAACTGATCAGCATCTGGAACCTCTGCCTCATCCCCTATAATCTTGTTCTTACGCATCAGAGATTCAATTGAGCTTGCCCATGTCTCATGAATCAGCATGTCAGTTACCTGGTCAGTCCTACATCTTTGGTATAGGCATGAGTCTGACTTGCAAAGACCTGAAGAGGACACAGTGCTGACCTGCTGTACACTTAAGGAATCCCGGTGGCTATTGTGAGCAAAGCCATCTAACGATTTTGCTTTGACTGGTGCATTCACTGTTAGTCTGGAACCTGCTGATCTGCTATCAGGCATAGAGGATTGTCTAAAACAAAATGGTGATCGTGGAGAAGGTGGTAACAAGCCACCATTCCACTCCTTTGAACTCCTGATGGAAGAAGCATCATCTTTATTTTCCTTTTCTATTTCCCTTAGCATATACCTATAAAACTCTTCTGTGATGCTTTCTGTGCTAGACTGTTTGGATGGGCAGCTTGGTCTCACGTTGAGGTGGCCATTTTTCCTGGCTACCTGTTGCAAGGCAGAAGTTAGAATGCTGCTTGCATTTTTTCCTGCATAGTAGTCCAGTAATAAATCAAACCCTCTCCCTTCATTTTCCATCTGGTTCACCATAAATCTTGAAAATTCATCTGTAATACTTTCACAACTAGACTGCTTAGAGACAGAACTAGTCTGGCTTCCTGGCTGACCTAAAATGTTCATTGGGCCCAAAGTATTTACAGATCTTTTGTAATCCGAATCTTCTTCAGGTATGCTCTCACAGCTGGACCCCTTAGCCCGGCCCCATCTTTCACAGTGCAATCTGTTTCTGGGATGGTTTGGACCCTGCCAGACATTATCAACCATGGATAGCTCAGTAAGGTTCATAATTTTAGCAGCCACTTCATTTGCAAAGATGCTGACAGATTCTGGAGTATCGTCAAGGTTGATGGATTCATCCACTACTCTGTTCATCAGTCTTTCCTTTAGTTCAGGATGCTCATCTGTTTTCCTTTTGATCTCACTAAGCCTAGGTGGCCTGTGCTTCCTAACAACTGAGCCATTGGGCTGTGATTCCTTCTTCCTTTTCATAGTTCTGCATGATAAACTCTGGGTCACCAGATATTCATTCCCTCTTTTCCATGCACAGAACCAGGGTTGCTTACCATTTGAGTTTTCAAGGCAAATGGCAGCTATTTCTGTTGCCATAGAGACCACGGTTTCTGCTAATTCTTCTGCAAAATCTGTTACACAATATGCATCCCTTGGATGTTTTACCTGTAGCGCAGGCTGAGAAGGAAGTAAGATATGATTACCTAATAAAGACACACTAACTTGGACTTCATTATTTAGCACAGCATCGCACTTATGTTTGTCCTGGTTTTCTGTGTTCACAGTGGCATCAGAAGATAACTGCTCTTGAACACCATGTCTGCATTCATTGACTGTAAGTATGTTCTCTCTGTCTGAAAAAGACCTGAGGTCTTTCTTGCTTTGATATGGGGATCTGTAGCAATCCCTCGTGGCTCTTTTCAAATATCTTTTCTTGGGGGATGTTTTTGCAACTAGTGAGTTATGCCCACTGACACTACAAAGCAGGTCTGAATGCAGTGTGGTACTTTCCATGATATTTGGCACTCCTTCCTCCTTATTATCTTTCTTTGTATTTGGCAAATTTACAAGATCTTTGCCAGCATTAGCATTGTAAAAAGTACTAAATGGTTCATTGGTAAGATCTGGGGCTTGCTGTGATGGTTGACTAGCTGTTGTCTGTGTTGCTTGGCTTTCTGTTTCTGTTACCCTCCATCTGTCTTTGTCCTCAGAGAAGAGAGGTGAACACTCACCAACCTGTGCAATCTCTCTCATCTTCTTGCAAGTGCAATATATCACGTTAAAAAGCAGTTCATTGGCAGTCTCCACAAACATGTTGTGTGTATTGAAGTTTGAGTTATTGTCTGAACCAGGGTGTAGCTGTCTTTTCTTCCTAACCTTTTCCACAGAATGCCGCAGAATAACATTTGATATATTTTGTGCGAGTTCATCACAAATTATTTCATCCAAGGGTGAAATCCGGGGCCTTGTTGCTGTTTCAATAATTCTTCCATTTATGGACTCTATAAAGTCACCTACATTTCTGTATGTATTGGGCTTTGTCAAAATCATGGATGCCTCTTTGAGCAATGCCTCTGCAATGCTCTTGTTCAACTTCTCCATGCTGCTTCCTGTGGCTATACTACAATGAAGGGTAATAGCTGCAGAAGTCTCAGCTGCAGATAAGAGTCCACTTGAAGTTGCAGGGTATTTATCTTCCTTTTTTTCGCCAAGACCACAGACTGCTACAGCACTTGCTACTTGAGTCATACCACACAAAGCAGATGGAAATGAATATTCTGTATCTGCACAGTTATCAAGTACTTGTGGAGATTTTATCTGTTCTTCTTCATTATCAACTGTTTTGCTTTCAGAGTCTGTGGCTTCTTGTTCTCTTTTGAGTCTTTCTGCAGTGTGGGGGCTTGAAATGGTTCCAATAACTGTGGCTGCACAAGCCAAAGCTACTTCCAGTGCACTCTGGGTGTGTCCTTTGGAATTCCCTTCCTGCAGGTAATCTGAAATTTCAGCAGAACTTTCTGATTCAGACCAGTGGCACAGATTTGGGATACCAGACCCAGGAAATTCTGATGTATTTTCACAGCTGTCAGGACTTTGAACTATGACAATTTTTGGAAGTTCATTCCATGATCGGGAACTTATGTCTTCTGATGTACAGGTTGTTGAACTTAAGGAGTTTCCTACAGAGATGCTAATAGCAGCCTCCTTGGTAAAAGTGGGTTGAGATTGGGACAATCTAATAAATGCATCTTGCAGGACAGACTCTGCTAAATTTGTAGCATATTGACCTGTTGTTGCTTGCTCATTTTGTAAAGGAGGATGAGGTTTCCTTTCACCCGTATGCTCCTCTGTGTCTAGCTTACTGTTTTGTTTTGCTATTGTGTCACACTGGGAAGCTAGTTCTTCCTTAGCCATTCTGGTCAAAGATACATCTTCTGAAGTGCATACTGGATAGGAATTTTCAGCCTTATCTGTAAGGGATCTTTCCAGGCTATTAGTATTAGGGGATGACCTAACTCTTCCAGCTAAATCATTCTTCCACTGTAGTTGCTGGATGGACTTATCCACAGTTTGTAAGATACTTTCTTCAGCCACAATATTCAGTGCTTCTTCTGAACCAGCAGAGTTTTTAGCAGAAGCTAAGTTTTCTTTATTAAAGCGGTTGTCATCATGGGCAAATGGCAACATGGTCTTCCCATAGTGTAGGTTCTCAAGTCCCTTTCCTTTTTGCTTTCTGAAATCTGATGCAGGTTCTGTGACATGCACATTTTCATGACCTGTAAAAATAAAAATGACACATTAGCCTTTAGATAACCGGCTGTCATTTTCTAAAAGGTGATTGTATTAAAGTAACGTGTAGCACTGTACAATTAGCATACAAACACCATGTACCCTATCTCTTGAGCAAAGATTAAAAAAAAAGATTTTTATCTCTCCAATTATCCCTCTTCTATACTGCAATTAAATGTATGCATGAATTAATGTCAAATGCAATTTATATGAGCATTACTCTAAGCATTTTGCAGAATGAACAATAACAAACTTATGGTCGGTTACATTGCTTTTACCATTTTTATATTCATCAGCCTCATTCTCATCTTCAAGGTGCTCAGATGCTGTGAGAAAATCTTCTTCTATTGAGGACACTGAACAGTTTGTATCATCCTCAGGCTTTAAGATATTAGTTTCTATCTGCAGCTGTCTCTCCTGCACAAGCTCCAGTCCAATCAGAAACTTGTTTATTTCAAAGATGATGCAACCTATGCTGTTTTTTCTGTTCCCCCTTGCACACTGAACCAAACATACATCAGCCAGCCAAGGACACTAGAGGGGAAAATAATATCAAACAATTAGTTAATTGAAAATGATTTTTTTTTTTTTACTTTTCCCCTTATAATTATATCAGGAACATTCTGTTGTAAAGAAGCAATAAAATTTGTGAATTAGATGTTTTCAACATACTGTGCAATTACATTTATGCCAAATATGAGACTGTTTGGAATGACATTTTCAGTTACAAAAGTGTTTTATGTAAATCGAGTGTAAGAAAGCACTTTGCTGTAGTATGGCTACTTTTTTTTTTAAGTTGCCAAATTGCTTACTCTTAATTCAGTTTCTTGTCCTTTTAATGACATACTATTCTATTTGCCTTTGGCTATGGTGAAGTTAGCTACCCTCTCCATTATGAACATATACATGTTTCTGAATGTTATTAAGCTATTTAAGGAATGGTTTGTGTAGGTTCTAAATTCTTCTTCAAGACCATTTCTACTGTGATGCTTATAAGAAGTTAGCCTTGTGGATGACTAGTTTGCAGGGCAGTTAGGGATGGGGCTATTTACCTATTATAATATTAAAATACAGTATTTTAAAATTGCATATACTTTGTATTCCCTTCCCTCACTCCTCAGTCTTGTGCTGGTGCAAAGCAATATATTTATTTATTTTTAATTATTTATATTATAGAAGCATCATTGTGTTACTTGCTACATAGTAAGAGACAGTGAATACCTTTACCATCTAAGCAAAAGTCAAGGGATGGGAGAAAGAAAGTACTATTATCCCCATTTTACAATGGGGAACTAAGGCCCAGATAGATTAAGGCTCAGATCCTCATAGGTATTTAGATGCCTAATGGGAGCTAAGTGCCAAAATAATGTTGAGCCCTGGGTCTAACTGACTTGCCCAAGGTCATACACAGAGTTTGTGGCAAAGCTAAAATGTGAAGCCAGTCCCCATCTCAAGTCCCCATCCAAGTTCCTTAACGACAAGACCCTCCATCCTCTCTTTTGACTTCAGGGGGAGTGAATTCTTCATGTGAGTGAAGGAGTCAGCCTGTGTACCACAGATGGCAGGATTGGGGCCTTAGACTAAAAGCTATTCAGAGCTATATCTGTCTTTCTATGGGTTTGAACAGAACATTACAGCCCTGTCCTGACTCGCCTTTGAGTGCCACTGTAAGATAAGTATCTAAGAGTAAAAGTCTTGGGATTAGTGTTATACGGTAACAGCACATTTAACTGGTCTGTTGTTCCCTTCTAGCTACACAACATATCTGAGTGGAAAAACTTCATGAATAAATCTGTTAGCACCTGAGAGGGCACCAAAAGATTGACAGGCTTTGAAATTACTTGTTGCTAAAAAGCTACCATTGAATTCCAATTTAGTACAAAGAGTACTATGAAAAAATGCAAAATAATGAAGTAACGTGAAACAATGAATGAGATTCAATTTGTATTACTTCAAAATATAAAAATATAAAGAATTTACTTTAATAGGATGCTGTCAGCTTAGATTGACAGTGAAAATTTGGGGATTTTTTGTTTTATTCATTTTTTATTTATGAAACCCAGTAACACGTTTTCCTGAAATTTATACAACAAAAATCAATAAAACCAGATGTATGTTTAGATATAAACATTCCTCTGCAAATGTCCCAGTACACAATTTTCAGTGTAACATTAGTGTTTAAGGGTCAGGAAATTAAACAAATTAGAACCAAAGTGAAAATGAGTGTGTGTGTGTGTTTAATGCATGTGAAAAGACTGACATACCTGAAATCCTTTTTCTAGATAGACAGATATGACAAGGACCAAATCAGCAAAATGCTTCCTGATGCAAATGCTATTTCACCTCTTCCTTACATGGAGAGAGCACCTCTCAGGTGAGAAGTTTAGGTCAGCTTCCATTTCTGTTTCAGTCCTGACCTCCCAGCAAGGGAGCAGTGTATTTTTGTGATGTGAACACTTGTTTACTGGAATGCTGAAGAATGGACTGAGATCACCCAAACTCACAAGCCATCAAATAGACATAAGACTCCTGGGTTTTCTGGAGCTCCCATGAAGTGGTGTGGCTGTTCATTGCTCCTTACTGGTGCAATGGAGTTCTTTGGTACTTAAAATGCACCATGCCATTATTTATGTTTTCTAAATGCAGCCATTAGGTATAAATAGCAAGTTAACTCAATAACCAACCAATTTTGTCTTTAAAAAGCAGCACATTATTAGGACATAAAATGCAATGATCTTTGTAACAGAGATTACGGGACCAGTTTCACAAAGATTTATGTGCACAAATTAATTTCACAGGGGTGCACAGGCCCTGCTGCTAAGTGCTAGTGAAGATAACCTGTTCTGATTTTAATCTCACTTACGCAAGTTTTACATCTGCTGAGTAGCTCTATGGATTTAAGGAAGTTGCTCCTGATTTACATATGGATAAATGAAATCAGAATCAGGCCCAATAAACTGAGCTATTTTCATCCCTTCCCCTTGGAACAGGTATGAATGTAAAGGCACAAAGTCTTAGAATAACATAGAGCCACAAAAATATCTGTCACTCTCGTAAGTGGCTACACTTCTAAAATCTACATTTAAAAATTATTTTAATTTACCATTTAACATTTGCTTCCTTTCTGTATATGGTGCTGGAAGTTCAGAATTCCTGACATGCAACTCATAGCTCTGGAATGTTCCATTGGCAGCAATCAGAGTGAAGGGGTTGGATACTAATCTTTACTTTTGTATCTTAGTTGGAGAAACTAACCAATTAGTTTTACTGTTGCACAGAGGCTAAAGCAGGGACAAGCACTGATGTGGTTAATAGCTCTCAGACTCTTCCATTCTGCAATTAAATGTACCTACAAGTAAGTGAATTCCCAACACAATTGAGCCCAAGGGATATTAAAGCACCATCATGAATTCCTTTCCAAGGTGCATAATGTGACAAGCATGGCCAGGGATGGAGACAGGGAGGATTGCTGGAGCAGGCTGGCCAGTGGGAAGAAGGAGCAAGACCTTACTTAAAAGGGAATATGCAGCATTTCTGTCCTAACCCCCCCCCCCCCCCCGCCATGGATCCAAAGCATTAAATCCTCTCCCCTGCCCTATCCATGCTGCCCTTCTGGCCCCACTGTCTCTGGAAGCAGGATCCTGAATGAGCTATGCCATCATTGGCTGCCTTCTCAGGATGCTGCACAGAGGTAGCTATTAGGGGCCCTAAATGAGAGTTTGAGTTAATATGCTTACCTCCATATTAACTTTCACCTAGATATCCTTAGGATCTGGAGGGGAACAGGCTGATCCCTAGCTCCACCCACTCCTATGTCAGCTAAGTCCCCAATTCACCCAATTTGGGCTTTTAACTATGTAGCTGCATAAATGGTGTTAAAACAGCTAAGCTTACTCTTTCTATGTGTACATACCTGTGTGGTTCTTAAGCTAGCATTTGGCTCTGTGCTCGCGGCTTCTCTTCTTTCAGATTGCATACACTATCCTTGATGGCTGCGATGTGTTCCTAAAGATAAATATATAGTGCCTACCTGGGAAACTTCAAAATCAGCTTGAAGGTTTCCTGATGTTAATCCACTCAGCAGGACTATTTCATTTTCTTTTGGTGGTTGTACATTCATAGAGCTGATAAGTTTTGGGAGATTTGGAGAGACACTGATCAATCTCTGCAATAGGAAAAATATGGTTGAGACACCACACTATTTTATCCTAGTCAGAGTTACACTGTTGCATCCGTAAACATTTAAAGGACACTTGGTAGGCATTCCTTTTAAATGCATTTCAGTTCTCAGAACATACCAGAACTAGAACTGGCATCACTGAAAATGCACATCCTCTATTTATATACCAAACAATTACAGCAGTGGCAGTGCATTTTCCCCACACTGCCCTAAAGATAATGACAGCATTAAGGGTCAGAGGTCAGTTCAGTCCCCATGCCCATCAAAAGTCTTGGCCTTTATACTATGAATAGCTCCTAAGTGAATGGGAACACTGAATACACAGTGTTAATATGTAAAATACAAAAGGATTCGATAATTATTGGTGTGGGCCAAATCGTGTAGTTCCTACTGAGGCTTATGATTAACAAGAAATCAAAGGAGTTTTACTGAAAAAAGATCTGCTGGATTTTTCCCTATGAAATTAATTCAGTTTTAAATCTATATTTACAATGATGTATTTAACACACTGTGTGAATTAAACATCCATTTCTTAGATTTAATATACTCTGCAGATACTTTGGTTTCAAAGCCCTATCATTTGTGATGAGAAATCAGAGTAACTTTCTATACGGCATATGTTTTACATATATGCACAGTACATTTGAACAAAGATAAACTACTAATGATGATGATACTTTGCTCTGTTATAATACAGGGATTGCAACCTTTGGCATGCAGCCCATCAGGAAAATCCACTGGAGGGCCAGGATGGTTTGTTTACCTGCAGTGTCTTCAGGTTTGGCCAATAGCAGCTCCCACTGGCCGGGGTTCGCCGTTTCAAGCCAATGGACTGTGGGAAGTGGCGCAGGCTGACAGATGTGCCTGCTGCCATTTCCTGCAGCTCCCATTGGCCTGGAGTGGTGAATCCCAGCCAGTGGGAGCTGCAATCGGCTCAACCTGTGGACACAGCAGGTAAACAAACCGTCCCGGCCTCCCAGCACATTTCCCTGACAGGCCACGTGACAAAGGTTACTGATCCCTGTTATAATATTTGTATTATAGTGCCTGGGAGCCCCTGCCATGGATCAGGACCCTGCTGTGCTAGGCGCTGTACAAATGCAGAACAAAATAAGACTCCCTGCCCCAAAGAGCTTACCTATAGCTCTTAATATGCTGTATGAACAATAAGTAATTAAACATCACAGTATATCTGAGACATGTAACCATTATTATCTCTACTTTATGCATGACAAAGTACAGCACATCAGTGGCATAGCCATGAAAAGAATCTAGAACCCTGACACCCAGTCCTGTGCTTTAACTACAATACAATTCAAAGATACTTCATTTCCCCCCTTCTTTATCTTCAAAACGATAAGCTTACAGTGCTGATATTTCTCTTTATGCTGATTTAAATTAGACATTATACAAATGGCTGGCTTGGCAATCCTAATTCAGTTATGGGGAATAATCTACTTCTCAGTACAGTGATCTGCAGATATGAGCAAGTATTAATGTTTGACATGAAACTTAAATTCAGTGCTTCAATTCATTTTGACATTTTTAGTCTAGTACAAAAAAGTGCTTTTGTCTTTTTTTAATGATAATTTTTCTGTTATCATAGTGTTTTCTCTATATTTTCTATATTTTCTCTTGTTTAAATTACCATATTTATCAGATGATTTAGGCTGGAAAACCAGGACATTTTAAATATCTTTTTTTGCCTCCTTGGAATCAAAAGGAAAGGTCTAGGAAGAATGTTCTTAAATTTGTAACCAAGAAACCCTTGGAACATATTCTATAGCACACTATAGACTCTATTTTATAGGTGACAAAAGGATGATTTGAAATCTCAACAGACAGCACCAATATGTAACATATGGCACTGTACAACTTATATAAACATTTTTGTGCCTGACAGTTATGCCAAGATCTTTTATATACTTCTATTAAATATTTTCACTGCAGTGGCTGTTATTTAAATCCATGCTGTTTAAAGTTGATTTTGACAAGGTCATTGTATATTATGCATAGAAATGCATACAGACCGATCTTCCTTTTAGAGACTGATAGGAAATATAAAATGCAAATCTTCATTTTGGTGGCACATATTTTAAAATGTTCATTAACCATAGAGGAAATAAACACTAGTTTCCACTTATACCTAAGAAACCTTCAGACTATGTATTGGTAACTCTATTTCTAGAAGGCTTCTGAGGTAGCAGACTTGGCATTTTTCAGTGCATAGGGTATCCCGGATGTGGAGGGGCCATGCAAGGAGGGAGAGAATGTTGCAAAGGAGGGTTCAACCCTCTCTGTATCACTGTACTGGAGGGGCCTGTGGACAGCTTAGGGACATGGCCAGCGAAGGCACCACTATGAGAATCTATGTGTCAAACCCCATGTAGCAGTGGGGAGTCTCCAATGGTGATTTGGGTTTGTGGGAGAGGATTCTAACTGTAACCCTATGCAAAGAAGTGCTACATAAAACTCATTTGCCTGGGTTTTGGGCAGGTGTCAGGATCTGGCCTTTATCAAGGATCTCTTGCTCATTAATCAGTTTTGATTCAGCCATATGAAAAAGAGTGTCTACTTGTAAAATTTAGATCTATGTTTAGGTTTCAAAGTCCTGGCAAAGTTTGAGAGGGGATAAGAGAGAACTGGGCCTATAGTTTGGGCCTCTCTAGTTCTCATCACACCATCCTTTGAATAATATGAATATATGTATTGTGCACGTTATTAGGCCTTTTCTAATTTGTTACCTGTTTTAAGTGCTCATCACTGCAATCATCTTTGTTTGCGTCTAGATTCACAAAGCAAACCTGTAATTAAAAAGAGAGAGAAAAGGTAATCTCAGAAATTTAGAAATTTAGCAAACAATTTAAAGACAATTAATATAAATACATTTCCTACACATGTAGCTGAATATGGCACCTTTTCATTACACAAGCAGAACTGTTATAAGGGCAAATGGGAGAAGAAAAGGCAATAGAATTAAGAGCAATCACTGTATCTGTTCCAACACAACTTCTCTTTGTCAAATTGCCAAATGTAGCCATTACACTGGAATGGAATGGATATGGGAGAAGAGAGAGGAAATATGGAATGCCTCTGGCAACAGCTAGTGTGATGCTGCTCCTCCACATTGCTCGCCATATGTCTCCCACTGCCACAACACAGGACATCTTACACTACATAACAACTACTATTAGGTACAATATGATTCTTCCTATTAAAGCATGTAGCTACAGTTCATTTACTAGAAAGTCGGAAGGTTGGAAAAGGGAAACTAACAGAAATTCAACATTTGTAATCAACCAGCTGGGAACAGGTTAAGTTTGTGGTGTGTGGGTTTAAGATCACGTGGCTCAAAAGGATCCTAGTATGTCCAGATAAACCTAATAACTCTATGGAAACTGAATATTTTTATCTTGGGAAGAAGGTTCATAAACCAATGGTACTCAAGAGCCCTCTGTAGCCTTAACCAGGCACTGCAGCTGCCAGAGTTAGCAAAACATCTGTTAATTTTAGACTTGGTTCTGTGGAAAAGTGCCAGTTTCACCCAGAAAAAAATTGCCTGACAAGCTCTGATCATCATCTATTTAAGCAACAACAGTGTACTTGGCACTGTACAATACTAGAGATCAGCCAAAATGGGAACCTCAAATCCAATCCTTTTCTAATTTGGGAGATGAGAGCCAGTTCTGAATCCTCTGCTTTGGTGCTAAGCTGGATTCGAGGCAAGAGCCCCCAAATTGGACTTGCTCCTACTTTTGGATGTGGCAGAAATCTCAGAAGAACAGTGTGTGAGATTTAGATGCTGATACATCTTGACCTAAACTCCAGTCCAGATTCAGGGTAGAGACCAAATCCTACACTAACCTTCAATCAGATTTAGCTCCAAACTTCATTTGCTCAGCCAATTGCTCTGAAATAATCAGAGGAGGAACAAATTCCCTGTCTGATTCAACTGAAGACCTATGTGCCTCAACTTTTGTTGCAGTCAATGGGAATAGCACCTCGCAGGAAGACTGCTCAAACCTCATACTGCACTGGCTCCTTAGACAAACAATATAGTAATTGGCTGAACATTGGCATCTTTTGTGTGCTAACATGGCTGGACGTATTACAACAAACGAAACATTTTCTTTTTTGCAATAGAAGTCAAAGGGCTTGATTATCGTAGCTCAGGAAGGACTCTTTGGAAAATACTTTCTCAGCACCTGCTCATATTATCATTAATCTTAGCCAATATTCCCTCACTTCCATGAGCTGTAGAACTCACGTAGAAAGGTATAAAGTTTTTAAAAAATGAAAATAGTACATTTCACCAATATATGGAAGTTAGACATTCTGCTGCATATTATGTGTCAGTTCCACCCTAACGTAGCACTGATTTCAGCTTATCTATGTACATGTCATATGTACAGAATATGACCATCTGTAGTAACAGCAAGAATAGCAGATGGAAAGATTCAGCCCTCCCAGTGTGAACCAAAAAAAATGCAAAGAACCTTTTTGCTCTTTAAAAGAGCTTACTTTATTTTAATAATGTAACTTCTTTACACCAATACAAAAACATATTTTCCACCATTACAATTTAAATGAAAATATTTCTTTGCTTGAGGATGTCAGCCAGAAGAATGTGTTACTGTCACTAGGGTTTTATGCATGGCTAACTTTTAAGATATACTTATTATAAGGAAATGGAAATGTCAAAGCCATAAGTAATAAAAACACCCTTTAGCAATACAGTACTATAGTTACATAATGTCCTGAGCCTGCTATAGTTAATTGTACAGAGGAACAAAATCTCTCTTTCTTTCAGATGATTCTACGGAGTTGTATATTATTGAGGCAGATGTCTATGCAAAAAACTATTAGAAAATATTGGTGCCAGATTTTGTTTAGCAAATGCAACTCTGAACTTTGCAAGTGTCCAAAATGATAATACGTTCCTAACCATATAAATGTGTGCATATGTGTATGTTTATATGTATATACAAATATGTAAGTGAATGGCCATAATGAATTCAGTGTAGATGTCAGGAAACATTTTGAAAACCTGGTGGGAATGTATGGCTCCATTTTTTTATCTTCTCAAGCATGCTTCAGCTACTGTTCTGAGAGATACAATGTGATTTGGGCTTTTAAGTGCCTGTATTTTAAGTGTTTTTGAAAATTTGACGCTAGGACTTAAGGAAAAGGTGCTTTATTCCTTAACTCTATTTTGGCTCTGTCCCAAAACTGGATTCAGAGGGAGTTTTGTGTGCCCAAATTAATTAATTAAATAAATAAATAAAAGCCAGCTCTTGCTGTCTCTCTATGTATGTATACAGATACATACATACATACATAATTACTCAAGCACATTATTTCCCAATAATCCTTGTTTTTGTAATTTACCAAATGCCTGAATACTGATGTGGTGCTGCACATGACTGACCTGAAATACCTACTGTCTCTTGTAACAATGACATCAGCTGCCACCCTCTACCAAGCATGCGGTGAAACTGTCAGTTCCATTTCATGTGGAGTGGATGGTATATATTTAGCTCTTTTATGCCTCAGTAGAAGAAGGAGAATCAAGTGCAGGTATATGCATTATTTAATGTCACAGCTTGTTTCCTTCATATTTTTTTAATTTGATAACCAAATGTATTTATTATATACATTTGCCTAACGCAGTACTGTATCCCATATATCTGAATACACTGAAGGGTGCAAATTTCATAGACACTGATTTATTACATTGCCTTATTACTGAAATCTCCTGGCATTCTGCACTTGAGTGGACTTTTCAGATGTGAAGCTATAGGCAACTATTGCACAAATAAATGTTGTGCCACAGTGATTATTGAAATGTATTGCAGAATTTGCTTGATTTTTGCTATTTTAAGTGGCCCCAAAGTACTGCCAGATTCTAGGAGACCCACTAGGAGTATGTCTGTCTAGTTTAACGGACATGAAAGGAGAAAACTGAATCTAAAATCACTCATGGTTTTCGGCTTGCCTGGTATTAATGAAATAGATTAGGTGCATTGACTTATATCAGTTGATAAGCATATGAGTGTTATCACTGAGAGACCTCCATTATAATATAGTAAAAGGACACTGAGGTATAATTCATAATTTGAAAAAAAAATGTTTTAATTGTATAGGAAAAGTGGTTGAGGTTAGGTTGGTGTTACCTAACCCCAATTTAACATTGAACTTTAATGTAGATGCAGGTTAATACCTTTAACTATAATTTAGCTAGACCTATAGCCTAACTCCAACTTCAGTAATGTGGGAGCACCCTAATACTTACAGGTGCAAAACCACTCCTGCATGCACCTCCCTTAGACACCATCTTTATTTCTGCTTTATTGTCAATTATTCCCATAGACCCTACCTCATGGTACCCTTTTATGATGTTTGTTGGGGCAGGTTCTTCAGACTGGTCAGCATCTAACAGAATTGGGCCAATAGCATGCTAAACTTGATGTTGAAGGATTTTTAGTCTCCATGGGTTGCAAAAAAATTAAAATGAGGTAGACTTCATATCCTCTCTAGTGATTATTACTGGAACTGTGTGGGGAAGGAGGGAAGAAAGGAAAACATTTTAAAGGACATTTTCAAGGAAAACAGTTTCAAGGAGCCAGAAACTTCTGAATCTAATTCTGCCTCTCACACTATAGCCCTTGGGCAAATACCTTGATCTCCTCTCCCTCCTTCCCGCCCCCCGCAATCTATAAAACAGGAATAACGATACTTAGTAAACTTACATGTTATGACAATAATTTGTTAATGCTTATAAGGATATGATTATAATTCTTAGGGATAGGATAAAGAGGGACCTAGACAAATTAGAGGATTGGGCCAAAAGAAATCTGATGAGGTTCAACAAGGACAAGTGCAGAGTCCTGCACTTAGGATGAAAGAATCCCATGCACTGCTACAGACTAGGGACCAAGTAGCTAGGCAGCAGTTCCGCAGAAAAGGACCTAGGGGTTACAGTGGATGAGAAGCTGGATATGAGTCAACAGTGTAACCTTGTTGCCAAGAAGGCTAATGGCATTTTGGGTTGTATAAGTAGAGGCATTGCCAGCAGATCAAGGGACGTGATCATTCCCCTCTATTCGGCATTGGTGAGGTCTCATCTGGACCCCACATTAGAAGAAGGATGTGGAAAAATTGGAAAGAGTCCAGAGGAGGGCAACAAAAATGATTAGGGGGATGGAGCACATGACTTATGAGGAGAAGCCAAAGGAACTGGGATTATTTAGTCTACAGAAGAGAAGAATGAGTGGGGGAGTTGATAGCTGTTTTCAACTACCTGAAAGAGGGTTCCAAAGAGGATGGATCTAGACTGTTCTCAAAGGTAGCAGATGACAGAACAAGGAATAATGTCTCAAGTTGCAGTGGGAGAAGTTTAGGTTAGATATAAGGAAAAACTTTTTCACTAGGAGGGTGGTGAAGCACTGGAATGGATTATGAAGGGAGGTGGTGGAATCTCCTTCCTTAGAGGTTTTTAAAGTCAGGCTTGACAAAGCTCTGGCTGGGATGACTTAGTTGAGGATTGGTCCTGCTTTGAGCAGGGGGTTGCACTAGATGACCTCCTGAGGTCCCTTCCAACCCTGATATTCTATGCTTCTATGATAAATGATTTGAAGAGATAATGCAATATATACATCTTTCTACTACTTTTATTCATTAACAGATGGAATGTTAAACTCAGGGAATTGCTATAAGCATACACTTTTATTTTCACCCCCTGGAACATTCAAACAATTTCAGTGTTTTATGGTCCTGACACTAGAAAACAGCTTAGTAAATAAAAACCATATTAGTGCCTACATTTGCTTCATTGTTCTGTTACAGGGTGTATAAACCCAAATTGACATAGACAATTAATGCCCCTTAAAGAGAAAAGCTTAATGATGGATATTAACAAAGATATTGTACCAGACACTCTTCATCCTTCTACCTTGTACATTAATTCTTGTTTTCTCCCCTTGTTCAAATCATGTAACCTTTTTCTAATTATATATGATAGAGTGACCTAGTAGCAACCCTATATTTAGGATTCCTAGCACTTTACATTATAAGATATTCTTGTGATCTTTTCTTTGAGAAGCTCTAATACTTCCATTGTTTGCAGCAGACCCTTGATATTTGGCAAAGGGAAATCCCTTGGGCTAAGGAAGTGCCTTTTCTTTGTTCCATGAAATTCTATTCAGCTTTTGTTGAGATAAAAATTGTTAAAACTCATCATTTCCCTTCTGTTGCTTGTGTTCCCAAAGGAAAATTCTGGCAGTTTGCCAAAATAATAACTAAACACAATCACTCTAAGCTTAGGCTGATGCCATGACCAACATTGAAGCTGCTTTGGCTGCTGCTGACAGCGTACTTGGAAAACCTGGGAGCTGCCCTAGCAATTGTGGAGCAAAGGGGAAGAGAGAGAGAGGTTGGTTCTCCACCCCCATTAAATGGCCTTTTCAGGGTGACACATGGGGCTGGAGCTCTCCCAGCACTATAGAGAAAGAGCAAGAGTTGCACACTTAGTCCTGTAGTTTAAGTGGTAGCAGTCCATTCTGCCATCCTGAAAATTCAGGATTCAAAACCTGCTGATTATTCATAATGGAAATTGTTACAGTTGCACACAAAGATTATGCTTTGTCTTTTCCTTCTAAAACACTAGAAAAATACATAAATAAAATCTTTAATACAAGAATGTTATTTTAGTTGTAAAGGCAAGCACCTGAAAATTACGAAATGCTTGATATAAGGTTGCTTGTGCAACCTTAATTCAGCCCCCTTGTAGATATGCATTAAAATAGTCATTAATTACATGAACACATGGTTTTTTCCCCCTATGGTATCTCTGACTGTAAGAGTTAATAGCATATGATCATATTTTTAAAGCTTGTTAATGCACAAGGGGAGGTAGAACAGAGTTCCAGTTGCATGGAAAATTGTAACTTTGCTGTTCCATTGCTTTAGGAGCTTAACTATGCAGTCTTGATGTTCTCGTACGGTAACATAGTTTTTTTGTATATTACTGTATATACAAGCCAGAGAGATGACATACATGAATGCTACTGGGAGGTTCTTTTCAGTTATTTGTCACTTTTGGCAAAAAGATGTAGAGCTTCCTATGAAATAAAAACAATAATTAAAAAAGCCAGGTTGTATATACCTTGGACTCTAACTATGTATTACCTTTCCAACAAAGCTAAAGTCTCTCTCCAGGAACTGTATATTTACATTTTCACTGTCTCTAAGGACACTGTGGATGATGTGTAACTTATTGCAGCTGAGTCAGTACAGAAACTTATAAAATATATGGAATCTAAAATTCACCTGTGTAGAGGTTTAAGTTTCAATTAAGCCCTTAGTTGGGCTTAATTGATGCATATAACCTGTGGGCCCTCTCTGTGCAGGTGATTTTCACCCACAGTACCAACCCGCAAAGGGAGGCTTTTATAAATATGCTTGGCTGCTAATATATAAATGCTGCCTCTAACGGAGTAAACTGGGTCTTTAAGGAGTTCAGCTTCCAGCTCTGGTCTATGCCCGGTTCCCGCCTGCTCTCTTCCAATCACATGACTAAGAGAGTAGGTAACTAAGAGCCAGGCCTTCTGGAACATATAGAGACTATCCTTTCGTCAGCCTAAATGAAAATGTGGGAGATAGTAATTGCTTGCTGGGGAAAGGATCAACCCCTCCCCTGAAAGTGATGTAAGACTCTCCACCCAGGGAGGTGAGAGAAGTACTCAGACCCAGGAGGAGTTGTGGAAAAGGCCTGGGAGCAGATAAAACATAGACCCTGGGAGAAAGAGGCAGGTAGGCCCATGACTGTTTAGCTTGGGAGGGGTGGGAGCTGATGGACTATTGAGCCTAGGGAAAGGCTGAAGGTTGTTTTATGTTTGGAATTCTGCTTACCCTGAAAGGGGAGGTCTCTTAATGTGCTTGGCCAAATAGTTAAACCCCAAACCACCCTACCAGCTGGGAAGGGGGAAAACTAAGCCTGTGACTGCGTCTCCATGGTGTGGAGTGGCCAGCTACTACTATGCTGTCCCTTTCACTGGAGATCTTCTGTGCAGCTGGTAAGCAATTATTGCGTTCATTTTAAAGGTCTTCCAGTTAGTGCTTTGCTCTTCCAGAAGTCCAGCATGTGGAGTGGGAAAGAAGTCTACATGGGTGACAGGATTAGAGAGGTATAGGTTGACCATTTCAACTGTGCCTAGCCAAGATGATGCAATCATGACACCTTTTATTGCTCAATTAGTACATTGATTGTACCTGTTCTTGCTCATTTTGCACTACAAAGCATGGACCTTGTGGTATGCATTAATATTATTGTAATTGTTCAGGGAAGCACTTCATGCTAAGATTATTAGTAAACTGAAGCCTACTTCTGTGTATTGTCCCCATATTCTTCCATATTGTATTGTAAAGAGAACTGCTGATTTTAGAAAGATTATTGCTTTCTGATGTGTTTGTTAAGTATTCTAGTGCTAACCACTAACAGTTTTATCTGTGTAAAAGCAAAACTGTGAAGTTATGGTTGTAGGGAATATGTAATTCCATGATCACTTTAATTACTTGCAAAGTCACTTATAAAGATTTTTAATGGAGTCAAAAATGTTTTAAAACAAACTCGTATAGTGTCTCTCCTAATTCATTTTCCCCCTCAGGAATAACATTCTCATGTGGTAGCAATTTTCAGAATATTGAGCAAAGTTCTGATTTGGTTTTGCTAGTGTGACTATGGAATAACAATGGACTCACTCCCAATTTTTAGTGGTGCAAGTGATATCAGAATCTCCATCTGTCTTTAGGAAAGATGGTTTAAATCACCATAATTTCCCCATAGCACAATAACCAAATATAACTACTCAATGCCTTCACTCCAGTAGGATGATATAAATATACTACTGCATATCAGTCCCCCTTGGGAGCTGAAGTCAGCTAAAGCCTAAAGGGGAAAAAAATCACTTTATATATCTTTGAGACAGAGCAAAACGTAACCCATAGGAAATATTAAAGGAAAAGCAATATGGCAAACTTCTCCCAGAAATTTTGTTTTAAGCTTTGTATCTGAAAATGGTCAACTACATCTACATATTTCTGACTTCTATGGGACTAGAATAAAGTGCCCTTTTCAGCTGATTCTAACAATGCAGCCATCTGGTTTTTCTGTCTCTATGGCAGGATCATTTGTTTTGATGGCCATCAGAATGCTGATTCACAAAGCTTCCAAATAGAAACTTGCATTTGTTTTTACTTGAAAGATTTCTGCTTATTTAAAGTAAAATTTAGATGCCAAACACTCAGGGATGTAATAAGCAGTATATGCCTTCCTGAATCCCCCTCCCCCAACCCCCCGCAGGCAGTGCTGCTAACTCTTGTGATTTTTAGAGTGGTTCTTGTATTCAGTGTATTTTCTTAAAGCTCCAGCTTCTGGAGACATGTGATTACATGAGAATTTCAGCTTTCATTACAAAACAAAATTCTAGCCTTCATGATTGTGGAGAAGAGCTTTAAAATGTAACACGAGTGTACTCTTAAGGCTTAAAAGAAAACAAAAGACAAATACCTTTTAGGTTTGGGGTTCTTCATATGTTTTTATGTTAACCTCCTGATTTTTTTTTTAAACATTTGGGGCTGGCAATACTGAGTGTGCCTATATGAACAGACATAAGGGCCTACCCATATAGATCTTACTGGGGGATTTGTAGCCTTGCTCAGTTCACCACAACCTCCAACAAAAGCAAAGCTTTCAGAATTAATGCCTTATGTTGACATTGCCACATAAATAAATCTAGGAATATGATTGAAAAAGTTGCTCAGTATTGCCAAATTCAAGAGAGAAAAAATGATATTGCCACATCCCAAATATTTTAAAAACTCACTAAAAACATTTATTTGAATCTTTTGACTTTATGACAATAGAGAGGAGTTGTAGGTGTGTGTGTGTGATAATTTCATGTTGAAAAGTTGACCTTTAATGTACATAAAAATACATGAATCTTCCTGGCTGCCCTTCCCCCACTCCCCCATCCTTTTTCCTGAAAAAAGAGAACTGTCATTCATTACCTATTACTGTCTTGACCCAACAGCAACATGTCTCAGCCTCCCACTGCTCCAAGACCGTCTTTGTGCTCTAGGGCCATGAAGTCAGGGCTGATCTGTGTCCTTATCCCCAAGGCTCTTATACAGAGCTCTGTCCATGTACTGAAAACCAAGGGACTGGAGGAGCTTCTTCCATTTTCACTAGAGCTCCTCCTACAGGTGCCAAGGTCCCATGACTCAAGATCAGTTAATGAGAGTTGGCAATATTGGCTGCTCAGAGCCAATTGACTGCTCAGAGGGGAATTCCTGTATCTACCACTGCCACCAAGCTGGGGGAGGTGCCATTCTATCCTCTCCATCTCCCACTCCTCAGCTTCCCGCCTGCCCTCCACAGCCCTCTGCATCTCAATCCCTTGAAAATACGAAATCTGCCTCCTGCTCTCCCTTGTTCTCTCCATCTGCTTTTCACAGTGTCTCTGTTGCTCCTCTCAGTCCCTGGGTCCTGACTAGCTCTCCTCCCCATTATAGAGTGGCAGCCATTTTGCCAGTGGGCATGGTTTCGGTCTCAGTGAAATCAGTGGGATGTGGCAGCCAACTTTATCAAGGGCAGCTACATGCAGATAGATAGTGAGGGAATGGTGGCCTTGCTGGCTTCAGTCTCACTGACAGTAAAAGGAGATGGTGAAAATTTTGAATAAGGGAAACCTGGTAAGTTATCAGCCTGTCATCATGTTTTCATGAGACACGTAAAAATGCTCCAAAAATCATAAGTCATAATAAAATCATCAGAATTGGCAGTATTGGTTACTACTCATTTCTGTGCCTAACAGCACCAATCAGGGCTCCACTGGGGTCAGTGGGGCTCTGTGTCGCAGTCCATTCCTGTTCTAGAAGTTACAGGATTGGAGCCCTGACAACTTGAGGCTTGACTCAAAGCCCATTGATTTTAAATTGGAGTGATTTCAAAAGGAGCCTTTCTAATTCAATAAGCTTTGGATAGATCGCATCCATGGCAACTGCAAGAAACAACTTCTTTTTTTATGCACATCTGGCTAGCATTAGAGAAGTAAAACGCTATCTAGGTCACGCATGGACAGTCAAACACTGTTTTTTATCAAAATAATGCAGTCAGGAATGAAGACAAGAAAATTTACAGAAACAATTGAAACCAAATGTACTATTCATTTGATTAGCATCAACTGACCTATATCCATATGTCCACTCTTTCATGGGATGCTTCTGATAAGCTTTCAGTATTTAATTTTGTTTCACCTTTTATTATTTCTGACTTGTTACTGAAATTTGGTTATCATGTTAATATCATTCTTTATAAAAGCTTATGTCTATATTACCCATTCCTGCTCAAACGACTCAACTGTAGGCCCTTCTACCAATTGACTTTCTTCTGTAACCATTTAAATGTCACATGCAGTCTCTGAAGACTAAATAATTTATCTATGACGTTTAACAAAACCAATAAATCTCATTCCAGGGCCACTCCTCAATATGGTGTTGGCTGAACTAAACCAATGCTGGCGCAAAAGAAGATGCGACCACTTAACTTTATCATTAATTTTATCTCCAAACATCTTCCTCTTTCATACAGAGGCTTTCACTAAAAAATGGGCCAGACTGTTGTCATGGAAAAACCATGTGCTGGAAACATTTTTATCTTCCTCTGATTGTTTCATAGTGTGTTGAGGTCACAGAGAAGATGGCTTTTCAACAGAATGAGCAGGAATGAGTTTAGATCTGAGATCTGTTCAGGGTTCTCTTGGCTCCCCTGATCTCCATGGCACTATGGTTCCTCCCTCATCCTACAACACAAACATCAAGACTCTTGGCAGATCTGATCTACAATAAGTTAACCATCCAGGGCACTTCATACAAATATTTCCAAAGTTTAAAATGCTTCCATATGGCTGAAAAAACAGAGGGAAGATTTGGTGGAAATTTTTGAAACTTCCCTCTTTGGGTTCAAATATATTATGAAAATGTCATAGATTCTGACCTGTCATAGATTATGTATGCTGCTCTAAACTATTATATATAAATTTAAATTATAATTTACTATAAAAAAACATTAGCAACCATCCTGTAGAGGCAAAGGAAGATAATTAAAAATATAAGTATTTAAAGCCATCCCCCGAGCTCTACAGTCCATTAACGGAATTTTTAGAACTCAAAAGAATGATGGAATAAATGTTAAGTCTAATTTTATGCTAATAATTTCAATAAACAAAGATATCAAGGGAAAACATTCCATCACACTAGCAGTCAGGGCTGTTGAATAACCTCAAGCTCCAACTCTTTTGGTTCTCCACCATTCATCAATTCAGTGCATGAGTAAGTGGTGACATACTTCAGCTGGCAACATGAAGTGCTACATTATACTTGTGCCTGTGAATCCGAAGTTAAAGTGTGACTATCTCAGAAAGGTTACTTTTTTAAAATCAAAGCAAACATGGGAAGCCATGGCCACTGAGCTTAGAAGTAGGGCCGACAAGCAATTAAAATAAATTAATTGCACAATTAAACATTAGAATACAATTTATTTAAATATTTTTGGATGTTTTCTACATTTTCAGATATTGATTTCAATTACAACACAGAATACAAACTGTACAATGCTCATTTTATTTTTTATTACAAATATTTGCACTGTAAAAAACAAAATAAATAGTATTTTTCAATTCACCTAATGCAAGTACAGTAGTGCAACCTCTTTATCATGAAAGTTAAACTTACAAATGTAGAATTATGTACAAACCCCCTGCATTCAAAAATAAAACAATGTAATACTTTCGACCCTACAATTACACTCAGTCCTACTTCTTGTTCAGCCAGTTTCTCAGGCAAACAACTTTGTTTACATTTGCAGAAGATAATGATGGCTGCTTCTTGTTTACAATATCACCTGAAATGATTGTACCTGTTGGAGCCAGTATCACAAGATATTTACGTGCCAGATGTGCTAAAGAGTCATATGCCTCTTCATGCTTCAGCCATCGTTCCAGAGGACATGCTTCCAAGCTGATGATGCTCATTTAAAAAAAAATGCTTTAATCAAATTTGGACTGATCTCCATGGGGGGAGAATTGTATGTCTCTAGCTCTATTTTACCAGCATTCTGCCGTATATTTCATGTTATAGTAATCTCAGATGATGACTCAGCACATGTTCAAAGCTGCAGATTTGACAAAACACAAAGAAGGTACCAATGTGAGATTTCTAAAAATAGCTACAACACTTGACCCAAGGTTTAAGAATCTGATGTGCCTTCCAAAATCTGAGAGTGATGAGGTGTGGAGCATGCTTTCAGAAGTCTTAAAAGAACAACACTCTGATGCGGAAACTACAGAACCCAAATCTTCAAAAAAAGAAAATCAACTTTCTGCTGGTGGCATCTGACTCAGATGATGAAAATGAACATGCGTCCGTCTGCACTGCTTTGGATGGTTATTGAGCAGAACCCATCATCAGCATGAACGCATGTCCCCTTCAACGTCGGTTGAAGCATGAAGAGGCATATGAATCTTTAGTGCATTTGGCGTGTAAATATCTTGTGACACCGGCTACAACAGTGCCATGCAAACACCTGTTCTCATATTCAGGTGAGATTGTAATTTAGTGAGTAGCATTATCTCCTGTAAATCTAAACAAACTTGTTTTTTTAGTGACTGGCTGAACAAAAGCTAGGACTGAGTGGATTTGTAGGCTCTAAAGTTTTACATCATTTTGTTTTTGAGTGCACTTATGTAACAAAAAACCTACATTTGTAAGTTGCACTTTCATGAGAAAGACCTTGCACTATTGTACTTGTACCAAGTGAATTGAAAAATACTATTTCTCATCATTTTTGCAGTGCAAATATTTGTAATAAAATATAAAGTAAGCACTGTACTGTTTGTATTCTGTGGTGTAATTAAAATCAATACATTTGAAAATATAAAAAACATCCAAAAATCTTTAATAAATTTCAATTGGCATTCTACTCCAGGGGAAAGGGGCTGCAGGACTGGGTCCTATCTATGCTTTGTTTAGGACATGTCCTCTTTTTAAAGAAAATAAGAGATTGGCTAGAGTGTGAGCTTTGCATGGCAAGTGTATAAAAATAGGAGGGCTCCTTTCTCTGAGAAAATGGAGGCAGAAACATAAAAAGGCAAAACCCTGGGAAACCTGGAGTTCTGAGGGATTTGTCTGGGCTTGTTGTAAGATAAATGTTCACTATTATTTACAATCAAGAAAAACGGTACAAAATCAAGCACTCAAAAGTTGGGAAAGCAGATTAGGGTCCATCACTCCAGGCTGGAGTGATGGACCCTAATCTGGCTCTTCCTCATCCTTGGGCACTGGGCCAGGCTGCTTCCTCTCGGGCACAAGAAGTGGGGTATGAGAGAAACTCCTGCTCTGCCCTAAGCTTTGGAATCCTCCTGAGCACAGATGGATTCTTTGGATAATTTAGTGACAGACTTCGGCTGAGCATGTACAAGCAGTGACTATTTCCAGAGGCTTATATCTTGGCCAGATTTCAGTGGATTTGCAAAGGAATGGCAAAAGGCACCTCTCTGATCCCATACATTTGTTTGAAACTGAAACCACGAATCACCAGCACTCCAAAGCTCATAGAACTTGTTGTACAGCCGCATTAGAAAGATTCATCGATTCAGTTAATTTGACATTTTAAATATATGCTCTTGATACCTAAATGGCACTGCATAATTAGCAAGGGAGGCATGGCTGCACTTTGAAATTAATTTTTTCTGCAGTTCCCATTACTTAGATTTATTTTTGCATTGCTATAGCAAAAGCCTGAAATTATGGGGCCAAGACAATGGTGTTTACATGTTTATATCAATTGAATTCATATTTGTCTGGAATGAAGCATATCTGCTTATTAATCTCTTATTGAGGTTTTCAAAACAATGCACTTTTCAAGCATCTGTCTCTTGGTAGAGGGTGACCGTTTCTTAATAAGATAAGCATGAGAAATAGTTGAACCAGAAGATATTGTATACAAATAGTACAGCCATAAAGCAGACAATGTGTGGACAGTAGTAATGAATATCATGTGTAAAATGATAAAAAGAGTACTTTGCATATATAAGAGCTGTAAAGAATCAGAGGGGTAGCCATGTTAGTCTGGAATTGCAGAAGAGACAGAGTCCTGTGGCACCTTAAAGACTAACTGAAGTTTTAGAGCATAAGCTTTCGTGGGCTAATACCCACTTCTTCGGATGCATGCAGTGGAAGTATCTAGGGGCAGGTATAAATAGGTGGGCAAGAACGGGGTTAGTTCAATGAGGCTGAACCAGCTTGTTAAATCTAATCAGGGAGGGTGAGGTATTCCTCTAGCAGCTGAACTGGAAGTGTGAATAGCGAGAGAAGAGAAGCTGCTTTTGTAGTTAGCTAGCCACTCGTAATCTTTGTTCAATCCTTGATTGATAGTATCAAATTTGCAAATGAATTGCAGCTCTGCAGTCTCTCTTTACAGTCTGGACTTGAAGTTTTTTTGCTGCAAAATGCTGACCTTTAAATCTTTTATGGTATGTCCGGTGAGGTTGAAGTGCTCTCCTACAGGTTTTTGTATATTGCCATTCCTGATATCTGATTTGTGTCCATTTATCCTTTT
This sequence comes from Dermatemys mawii, assembly GCA_007922305.1. Classification (NCBI taxonomy): domain Eukaryota; kingdom Metazoa; phylum Chordata; order Testudines; family Dermatemydidae; genus Dermatemys; species Dermatemys mawii. The sequence continues at coordinate 14,308,728 of ML677363.1, forward strand.
TTGTAGGGACTGTCCAGTTTGGCCGATGTACATAGCAGAAGGGCAGTGCTGGCACATAATGGCGTATATTACATTGGTAGATGTGCAGGTGAATGAACCAGTAATGGTGTGGCTGATCTGGTTTGGTCCTGTGATGGTATTGCTGGTGTAGATGTGTGGGCAGAGTTGGCATCGAGGTTTGTTGCATGGATTGGTTCCTGAGTTAGAGGAGTTATGGCGTGGTGTGCTGTTGCTGGTGAGAATATGCTTGAGGTTGGCAGGTTGTCTGTAGGCCAGGACTGGTCTGCCTCCCAAGGCCTGTGAAAGTGAGGGATTGTTGTCCAGGATGGGTTGTAGATCACTGATGATGCATTGGAGAGGCTTTAACTGAGGACTGTAGATGATGGCCAGTGGTGTTCTGTTGTTTTCTTTCTTGGGCTTGTCTTGCAGCAGCAGGCTTCTGGGTACACGTCTGGCACTGTTGATCTGTGTCCTTATTTCCTTGTGCGGGTATTGTAGTTTTGAGAAAGCTTGGTGGAGATCTTGTAGGTGTTGGTCTCTGTCTGAGGGGTTGGAGCAAATACGATTGTACCTCAGTGCTTGGCTGTAGACAATGGATCGTGTGGTGTGCCCGGGATGGAAGCTGGTGGCATGAAGGTAGGCATAGCTGTTGGTAGGTTTTTGGTATAGGGTGGTGTTGATGTGGCCATCGTCAATTTGCACCATGGTGTCAAGGAAGTGGACCTCCCGTGTAGACTGGTCCAGGCTGAGGTGGATGGTGGGGTGGAAGCTGTTGAAATCATGGTGGAATTCTTCCAGAGTTTCTTTCCCATAGGTCCAGATGATGAAGATATCATCAATGTAGCATAGATAGAGGAGGGGCGTGAGTGAACGAGAGCTGAGGAAGCGTTGTTCCAGGTCAGCCATAAAGATGTTGGCATACTGTGGGGCCATGCAGGTGCCCATAGCGGTGCCACTGGTTTGGAGATATATATTGTCACCAAATTTGAAATAATTGTGTGTGAGGATAAAGTCACAGAGCTCAGCAACCACTTGTGCTGTGGCATCATCAGAGATACTATTCCTGACAGCTTGTATTCCATCTTTGTGTGGGATGTTTGTGTAGACAGCCTCCACATCCATGGTGGCTAGGATGGTGTTTTCTGGAAGGTCACCAGTGCATTGTAGTTTTCTCAGGAAGTCGGTGGTGTCACGGAGATAGCTGGGAGTGCTGGTGGCGTAAGGTCTCAGTAAAGTGTCCACATATCCAGACAGTCCTTCAGTGAGAGTGCCAATGCCAGAGATGATGGGGCGTCCAGGATTTCCAGGTTTATGGATCTTGGGTAAAAGAGAGAATAACCCCGGTTGGGGCCCTAAGGGTATGTTGATTTGTTGCTGTGTTAGTGTAGGGAGTGTCCTGAGTAGACAGTGCAGTTTCTTAGTATATTATTCAGTGGGATCTGAGGGAAGTGGCCTGTAGAAATTGGTGTTGGAGAGTTGTCTGGTAGCCTCCTTTTGGTAGTCAGACCTGTCCATGATGACAACAGCACCTCCTTTATCAGCCTCTTTGATTATGATGTCAGGGTTGTTTCTGAGGCTGTGGATAGCATTGCGTTCTGCTCGACTTAGGTTGTGAGGCATGCAGTGTTGTTTTTCCACAATTTCTGCCTGTGCACGTCAGCGGAAGCATTCTATGTATAGGTCCAGACTGTCATTTCGACCCTCAGGAGGAGTCCATGTGGAGTTCTTCTTGTGCTGCTGGTGGGATGGTGTCTGTGTATCAGTGCGTGGTTCTATGCAGTCTTGAAAGTATTCTTTGAGTCGGAGACGGTGAAAGTAGGCTTCCAGATCACCGCAGAATTGTATCATGTTAGTGGGGGTGGTGGGGCAGAATGAGAGTCCTCGAGATAGGACAGACTCTTCTGCCGGGCTGAGTGTGTAGCTGGATAGATCGACGATATTGCTGGGTAAGTTAGGGGTACCACTGCTATGGCCCCATGTGGCAGGCAGGATTTTAGAGAGCTTGCAGTCCTATAAGAGCTGTAGATATTTAAAAGCTGGCTAGACTAAACAGGGCACGATTTTGTATCAAGATATGCATGCCCAGCTTCAAGCAGAGGCTATGTTGCTGACATCTGAAGCCAGGATCCATACTGTAAACATTTACACGGTTGGGGCAGAGGACTGCCCTGCACTAGTACAGCAAGAGGGATCAAATTCTTCAGGAAGTACTTTATGATTCTAGCACCTATGGTTTCAGGAAAGCAGTCTACATCTCTGGTTTCCTGGCAAACCTTTCATTCATTTCCCCCATCTGAAGACTTTACAGTTAATGATACCAAGCCCTTAAATATTTTTTTTCATCCACATATTTCAAGATGCTTTACAAAGAATGGTACCAGTTCCATTTTACAGAGGAGGCAAATGAAGTACAGAATTGAACTTACTTGCCTAATGTCCCAAAGGTTGAAAATGTCCCAAAATATGAAAGCCAGGAAGAGAATTTTAGTCTACTAACTCCTAAGTCAGTGCCCTATCCACTGGACAGAGCCACTATATACTGTCCTATTGCAGTCCTCTGTCAATTGTAAACTAGATTGGGGTAATGAGCCAGCCAAAGCAATGCAAATTGTGATGGTTAGCTGGAGACTATCTGGTAGATAGAGAACTGATTACAATTGACAGTACTGAACGGGCGGTGGCGGGAGTGGGCAGCCTGCTCTAATATTTAGAGAATGGATTGGGAGTTGTGGCTTCTGTTCCTAACTCTGCCAGTGACATGCTGTAATGACCTCTGGGCATCACTTCCATGTCTGTAAAATGGGAATGATAATAGCCAGCTTTGTAGAGTATGCGGACTCCTGTCTGAAAGGTGATATTGTTATTGTTAATGAACCTCTAGTTTAAAGAGTGAGAAAAGCCCAGGTTTCTACCACCCTGAAATATTGCATTTGGTTTATTTGAGGCACAGTCCCAGGGAGAAGTTCTGCTGCTGGCTTTTTCTGTAGAGAGGTTGCTAGGTTTCAGTACTAACATCTTCCTCCCCATTGTCCCACTTATACTGTATCCAAACCTCTTATTGGGCGTGTGTGTCTGTGTATTTGATTACAGACTGTTACCAGATGGAAGCTTTTTTTTGTGGCCGATAGCTCACTGAAGTACAGAACCAGAACAGAGTAACAGAATTGATGTCTGAGTCATTATGCCTGGCTTCCATTCCCCTCACCCTCGGCCACAGTTTGATAATGGTTAACACATTGCTTCCCCCACCCCATCCTATTCAATTCTTCCTTTTCAAGGGAGGATCTTTTTAACACAATTTCTTATGGATGTCTTCATGCTGAGGAGGTGAGGCTTGTGACATTTCAGCAGGCTGGTATAAAGAAAAAGTACATTTCCTGGTGGTGTTTTGAAACCGACCTTGATTGTATCCAATGTAAATTGCCCACTCAAATATATTCAGTGTAAAAGGCTATCTTTTGGGGAGTTTTCACCTGATTCTCTTGATTAATAATGTTTACTTTGCCCATATGTCTATGCGGTTCCGTCTCAGCAGTAGCACTGGATAGTATTCAAAGTAATGAGGCTTGCATTCAGGAACTCTGAGCTCTGTTCCCTGCTCTACTGATGATTTGCTGAGTCATTTTGTGGCGCGCGTGTGTGTAACTCACATAATCTCAATGTGCCTCAGTGGTTCCATCTGTATCTAGAGATAACGCCTCCCTACTGCACAGCGTGTTCTGAGGATTAACACAGTAATCTTTGTAAAGTGCTTGGAGATTCTTGGCAGAAGGCACCTCGGAAATGGAAAAATGATTTGCCTTTAGATGTATCATCTTTGTCATAATCTTAACGTTGGCAGAATTTAGGCTGATTTTCCAGACATTGATTCTCATCACTCCCATTAATGTCATTAAGAGTTATGACTATGTATTGATGACAGTCGCATTGTAGGGCCCAACTCCACTAAGCACCCCTGCTCACCCCACACATGGCAGAACTCGTTCCTTACTAGCTAATGATTAAAGGAGACATGGAACTGAGTGTAGCAAGTGAGGTACTTGGAATGCCATTTTATTTACACAGAATAAAAATGACTTGCTTTTGGAAGGTATTTGAACTAATTATCCATACAAATGTAAATGTAGTGCTGCTTGTGTTTAAATTCCATACTTGCCAACTTGCCTTTGAGAAACCAGCTGTAAAATGTAGAAATGAGAATGTTGGGCAGAAGGTGTTTGATTTGCTAAAGAAGTGGATGCAGGATGAGATAAGTGGAAATGTGAAGAAGAATGCTTTTGTCTTATCCATTGGGAGAAGTCAAGGGGTAGAGAAGAAAAATGTGTGGCAACAGCCTAGAGGTCAGGGTGCCCACTGGGGATGTGAAAGACCCAGGTTTGTGTTCCTATGCTGCCTGATTCAGATCATGGACTTGCTCACGTGAGCACCCTAAACATCATGCAACTGACTATCCTTTCTCTCCTGGTTTTTCACCAGTTTTGCAAAGATCTTAGTTTCATTTCAATGTGGAACAACAACAACAAAAAAATTCTGAAGGCTGTTTTTCACACAGTGGAATTCTTGCTTTTTGGCCAGCCCTATGTCCACTACATAGTTGTAGTGGGTACTTCTCTGGCCTTACTTAGTTCTCACTTGTACTAATATAAATCATTAGCATCTCCACTGTAGTCAATGGAGTTCACTAGTTTGCATGAAGGCTCCACTATCAACAGCAGAATTCAGCGTTGGCCTTAAACTCCAAGCAATATCAGCAAAGACGTAGAGCCCTGTGGGGACACAGCAACTTTTGGTGAGCATGATCCTTCCCTTTCTCCTCAGCTTTCCACACAACTGGAGAAAGTGACAATTGCCCTCTTCTGGGAGTGAAAATAGAAGGTAATTAGACGCTTTCCCTCTCCTCTACCTAAGCTTTGTTAGCCTGGGGCCATGTAAGTAATCTGTTAGCCCTCTCTCCTTCTCAAATATCCAGAGTCTCATTCTGTTAGGTCCATTGACATTAGTGACACTAATCTTATTTCTCTGCCTCACTCATCTGATATACAGTCAGATTCATCTTAAGATGGGCAATTACTACTTGAATAATATCCTTCTGGTTTGGGGCAGGAGTGGAAAGGGGTTTCTGTTTGTTCTTTTTGCTGTTGTAAAAAGTACTTAGTGCTGTGTATCTTCAAGGTGATACACAAACATGAGCTAACTAAGGGTATGGTTACACTTACAGGATTATAGCGCTATTGGTTATAGCAGTCCCCTTATACAGCAATATGTATAGCGCTATTGCATGTCCACACTGAGATGCGCCAGCAGTGTAGCATGGCCACATTTGTGGCACTTCAGGCGGCATTAAGAGCAGCACATTAGGGCAGGTATCCTACAGATCACCTCTTCCCGATCTGGTGCAATGCCTTGTGGTAGGGGGGGCGTCACTTGCGGGGCATTCTGCATCCTGTTCCAACTACCCATGATGCTTCGTGGCATATTGCAGCAATCCCTGGGTTTCTGTCCACCTCAGGCGCCATCTTTCAACGGTTTCAGCAAGGCGCGCTCAGTCTTCCATTTTCGTGTGCCGCAATGAATCCACAACTGCTGAGGGACATGCTGACGACTGTCGTCAGCACATCTCTGTGTGCAGTGGAGTTAATCCTTGACATGAAGGATGACAGTGACAGGTCTGAAGATGAGATCAAAGCGGTGAACGCGTTTGACACGAAGCTTCTTGTCTCATCAACAGACATGCTCATGGCTGTGGAACGCCACTTCTGGGCATGGGAAACGAGCACTGAGTGGTGGGATTGCATCATCATGCAAGTCTGGGACGACAAGCAGTGGCTGCAAAACTTTTGCATGAGAGAAGCCACTTTCATGGGACTGTGTGATGAACTTGCCCCTGCCCTGCAGCGCAAGGACACCAGATTGAGAGCTGTCCTCCCGGTGGAGAAGCGGGTGGCTATCGCGCTCTGGAAGCTGGCCACCTCCTGGCTTGAGAAGAGCTGGCTGCATGCGTCCAGGGATTCCTCCGTGCCCTGGGTTGCTGCCGCCGCCGCCTCCTCCTCTTCTTCATCCTCCTCCTCACTCCCCCCTTCACTGGTGGGCTGGGAAGTGTCTGTGGTCGATGGAGTGACCGTAGGATCACCAGCAAGTATCGTGTGCAGCTCCTTATAAAATCTGCAAGTCACCAGGGGTGCCCCGAAGCAGCTGTTTGCCTTGCGGGCTTTGCGATACGCATTCCTAAGCTCCTTTACCTTAACACGGCACTGCAGAGTGTCCCGCTCATGGCCTCTTTCTGCCAAGGCCCGCGATACCTGTCCATAGGTATCAAAATTCCTGCGGCTAGACCATAGCTGAGACTGAACAGCCTCTTCCCCACAACAGCTGATGAGGTCCAGCACCTCGCTATTGCTCCACGCTGGGGATCGCCTATTGCGAGGAGGCATGGCATGTGGAGTCATGATCAATCAGAATGATCACCTACAAAGATTCCCTGAGAGCACGCCACGCTTGGCTGGAGCAAACAGGAAGGGGATTTTCAAATTTCCCTGGAACTTTAAAGGGCGGGTCTGACGTGTGGTCACCTGAGGACAGGACAAAAGAGTTTGCAAGTGATGACCAGAGTGGCTCGAACGGGAATTATGGGACGGGCTGGAGACCAATTAATGTGCAGTGGGTGTCCACATTCTCGCTGTAGCGCTACAGCAGCTGCGCTACAGCCCTTATTCCCCATGCGGAGGTGGATTACCAGGAGCGCTATAACTCCGCGGTTATAGCGCTCTATGTGCCTTGCCAGTGTGGACGGGTAAGAGGTTATAGCGCTCCTGGGGGCTTTATAGCTCTATAAAGTGCCAGTGTAACATGGCCTACTCCTCACAGTCGCCAGTGGGGTAGGTATTATCTCCTTAATACAAACAGGGAAACAGGTTAAGCATTGGGATTAAAACTAATGGTTTTCTGGCATCCTGTAATGTACTCACAGGTCTTGTGACTGAGGACGGTTGTAAGGACAATAGCTACAGAGAGCAAAAGAACAATAAAGAGCATTCTCTCTTCTTCATTTTGTATGTATCTTTTCACTTTAACTTCACTTAAAACGTAGCAACTATAGAAAAATAAACATCCCCACTGAGAAGAGAATAGGTCCTCCCTTCAGACACTTTATTGGAGTGCTATACAGTACAAACCATTTACCCTTGTAGTTCAGTAACTCACTGAGACAGGATTCTCTGTTAACAACCCCTTTCATATTAATGCAAAATGTTTGAGTAAGGTTTTCAGTTCAGTGGCTTTTTAAAAATTCTCTGCCTTCCCCCACTTTCCTATAACATGTACAGCTTTTGCACACCTCAGTAGCTTAGATCTTAGATCCTCAACAGCTCAGATCTCCAAAGTGAACCACCACTTCTAACAACCTTGTGCAGGTTGTCAATAGGGACTGAACCTGAAAGCACAAACCTCCACCACTTGAATTCAAGGAGTATCTCATCAGTTGGGAGCAGCTGCTGATGGCCATCCTCTGCACCAGCTACAGAGGAGCTGGACCTATGTGGCCAGTTACCATAGTTACTGTTTTTGTACTCTTAATGTGGGATGTGTTGACTGAATGGGCCACAGAGCCCAAGACAACCCACCCACCCAATAACTGTAAACTCTCAGCCAATCAGAGGCAAGAGGGTTGTCAGTTTGAATATTTGCTCTCTGCAATCAATCAGTAGGAATGTGGAATAACTTCTCGCCCTGACGGGAGAAGGGGGAGGATCTGCATATAGTGTTCAGGAAGCTCATTTACATGAGTCCCTCCCCCAACCCCATATAGCTCCACTAGTGCTGCCAATGGAGCAGATGAAGGTTTCAGCTGCTCCTCTTGCAAACTGTAGCTGACTGTCCCGAGGAGCAGTCAGCCCAGAGCACAGATGACTTCCATGACCTCCTGAGTCTTCTGATTCCCTCCAGTTCATGTGAACTGGGCCCAGGATAGGGCCTTCAATAGCTGTTTTCTTCAAACTTAAACACGTGTTGTGAAGGGATTTATGATACTAAGAAGGCTCAGTGCGCTTTGGCAAGAGTTGATGGAAAATACACCTGAAATTTGGTCCCGATTATATTTTGGAAGGTCCATAACTCAGATATCTTGGCGGGTTCACAAATTTTGATATGTTAAAGACTGCCCTTATTTTAATGGCATGGCTGCATCTGCAAATCAGCCAGAGTCCTCTCTCCATATTTCACAGCTTCAGCAACAGCTGTGACTGTTTTCTTCTCATTAAGGCTTATTCCTTTTGGTTTTGATGTAATTAATTGTCACTTATGATTTATACTTAAAGAAAATATGCCAATAAATATTTATGCCATGTGTGCCATCTGCTCCCTTTTGCTGTCCTGTATATAAAATAGGTTAATAATTAGTTTAACACATTTCTATTCACCTCACACTGTAATTTATGTGATAGTGAGCCCTGTGGTTATGACAGCAGCAAATTATCATAGACCTGAGCAAGAGGTTTGTTTTGGAAGTAACATCAGTGTTCCCATTTCTTAAGGATCTAGATCTTGGTGCTTTATGAAAGTGACGTCTTAAGATCCTGAGGGGAACACTGGCTGCACTGCTACACATAAACCTTCCAGCTCTCTGGAACAGTATTTATAGCATTGCCAGAGGTAGGCCATATGCCCAATTTTTCCATTGATAGGTAAGCAAGAATTGCTATTATTTTTTAGTGTGTTGTAAGTTATGTGGGTGGATCACAGGGGATAGGAGACGATGACAACTCCAGGATGAAGACCAGAGGGTAACCAAACCAGATGTTAAAACCCAAAGTTTAGTGTCAGTCTCTTCTTTCCCCACAAAAAAGATTACTAAAAGAATTCTGGACTCTGTATAAGAATGAGCATAGCACTGATTAGAAAGTGCTGACAAATGTTTAGCAAGTGTACAAAGCCAATTAAAGACAGCACTTAAATACGATGATAGTTCCTTCTGAAAGCAAATGCTTGCAACATCAATACATAAAGGAAGAAGACTCACAGACTTTAAGGTCAGAAGGGACTATCCTGATCATCTAGTCTGACCTCCTGCACATTGCAGGTCACAGAACCTCACCTACCCACTGCTGTATTAGACTTGAAACCTCTGGCTGAGTTACTGAGTTCCTCAAATCATTATTTGAAGACTTCAGATTACAGAGAATCTGCCATTTACACTAGTTTAGTACCAAATATGGTGATTAGTTAGATCCTGAGCATGTGGGCAAGACCCACCTGCCAGATACCTGGGAAAGAATTGTCAGTAGTAACTCGGAGCCTTTCCCATCTAGGGCCCCATCACCAGCGACTGGAGATATCTGCTGCTAGCAGTCACAGATTGGCTACATGCCATTGTAGGCAGTCTCATCATACCATCCTGCTCCATAAATGTATTGAGCTCAGTGTAGAAGCCAGTTAAGATTTTTGCCTCACTACTCCCCATGGAAGGCTGTTCCAGAACTCCACTCTTCTGATTGTTAGAAACCTTAATCTAATTTTAAGCCTAAACTTGTTGATGGCCAGTTTATATCCATTTGTTCTTGTGTCCACACTGGTGCTTAACTGAAATGACTCCTCTTCTTCCCTGGTATTTATAGAGAGTAATCATATCTTCCCCTTAGGCTTCTTTTGGTTAGGCTAAACAAGCCAAGGTTTTTGAGTCTTCTCTCATAAAGTAGGTTTTCCATTTCTCAAATTCTCCTAGTAGCCCTTCTCTGTACCTGTTCCAGTTTGAATTAATCTTTCTTAAACAGAGGAGACCGGAACGGCACAGTTTTCCAGACGAGGTCTTTACCAGTGCTTTGTATAATGGTACTAACTCTTCCCTTTGTGCTGCAGATGTTTTTCCATATACTTTCAGCACAAAGTATAACTGGATCATGGGTAAAGAAACACCAGAGATTTCAGTGAATCACTTAATCCTCGTAGAACAAGTGATTCACTGGAATCTCTGGTGTTTCTTTACACACTTGAAATTGCATACACACATGATGATGTAGTACATATATACATTTTTCAGCATCACTATCAGAGGTGTATATTAGTTCTGTTCCGAATGGCAAAAACTTGGATAAATTGAAAATTCACTCCCAAATGCTAACCATTTAAACTACACTGCCTACACCACCATGTAGTCTGTGTATTCAGTATATGTTGCAGAAAAACTTTCAGGAATGGTTACATTTTTAAACATTGTACTGAACCTGCTCCCACAGCCTATAAAGCTAGATATCTGAATGACCTGTCTGATCATATAGTTCTCTGAGGGAGCCATATAATATGCTTAAAAATACCTTTAAAAGATCTGAGGAATGATGGGATGGACTGGAACTGGTGGTCCTGTCTTCCCACACTCATCATGGAGAGGTGAACCCACACCTTGCACCCTCTTTAAGAGTGGCATGCTCCCTAGGCAGTCTAAGAGGCACTTTGCTTCCCTACTGAGGCAGCGTGACAATGTCCTCGAAGACGGGACTGTGGTTTTATGCCACAACTGAGCCCTCAGATGTTGATTCCTATTCCTTGTTAAGATATAATTAAGGTATTGTCAAACTGAATAGTAAGATAGGGCTTAGGACTAAAAATACCCCTACTAATTATGGCTTAGGTCTGGAAAACGAAGGTTGGATTTCAGTTTGTGAAAGATATAATGCTGTTCTGTAAAATGCTCAACTAAACATGGGAGTGAAAGGTACAATAAACTCACTCTCCTAATTCCCAGTCTAGATGCCAAATTGTAGGAGTAAAGCTGTACAAGTGCATAATATTTAGGGCTGCCTAAACAGCATTGAATAATCTACAAAGTGGATTTTTCCCATTTTACAATGATCAAACTTAATTTTCATTTAAAAATACTACAACAAAATGGCTTCTTTAGCTCTGAACAGTATAGATTACATTTATGGATTTTTCTGAATGTTGCTGCCTGAAAGCATCCAAAATATCTTTTAACATTCACGTGTGTCTATGTACACACCTAAAATTATATACACACATGATTATGTAGTGTGTATATATGAACATTTTTTCAGCATTACTATCGGAGGGGTGTATTACTTCCATTCTTAATGGCAAAAACTTGGATGAATTGAAAAGTCACTCCCAAAAGAGTACTGCTAAATCGTTTAAACTGCCTACACCATCATGTAGTCTGTGTATTCAGTATATGTTGCAGAAAAACTGTATCAGGAATGGTTATATTTTAAAACATTGTACTGAAACTGTTCCCACAACCCGCTGCCTATAAAGCCACGTATCTGAGTTATCTGTCTGATTGTATAGATCTTTGAGGGAGCCATAAATACACTTAAAATGACCTTAAAAAGAGCTTTTCTATACAATGTATCAGACTTTAAAGTCTGTTACCTTTTTTACAGGGTTAGAAGTTAGTACTTGGTGGTGGGGGGTGAGGGTTTATAGGGAAGTTGGGAAATGCTTCCAAGCCCCTTTCCCAAAGTTATACAGCTTCTGTTTCTAGGCCTGCAGGGCCAGAAAATATCTGACTTTAAATATATGTTTTATGTACAGAAAGCATTGCCTGCTCCAGGGCTTAATTTTACCTCTACTGGAACCCTTTCCCCCCCTGTTCCCCCTGGGAAAAACACACAGGCCTATGCTTGGGAAGAGCAGGGGAATATTTCTCTGGCAAGACAATTTAACAAATGGTAGTTGTAGAAAGCCTCATTACTTCAAGTGGGGAAAATCATGTGTGATTTATGGAGCTTATGATAAATGGATGCTGATTAATCCTTTGCACAATAGCATCATATATCTTGTTTTAGACCTCCACTTCCCTCCATTTAAAAAAAATACATTTAGAAATAATGTGGAGAGTTCTTAAAAATACCATTGAGATTCTTTTGTGTCCCTTTGATAGTAAAGCCCTTAGATTCAGGATCTAACCATACAGGCCTTGAGGGTAAAAGAAAAATTCCCAGTAATGTTAGAGGTTTCTAAAACAAGTTTCCTAAAATGTCTTTCCTCTGCATGATGTTATGATATTAAGGTCCCATGTTTCAGGAGCTTCCAGGGCTAGAAGCAGCTTGTTTTCTTCTTAAAGATATAATAAACCAATCCTAGGTTTAGCACTGAAAATTATCTATCCTAGGCCTGTAGTCAGTGTAATGTAAATGGTGGAGGGGGGAGAGGGAAACCCTTCAGGTTTTTTTTTCTAAACAGGGTTTGTTGGAAGCTGTTCCAAGGTTGGTAATGTTAGATGTAGACTGCAGAGGAAGATGGTAGAGTGGTCAAAGGTGTTTTGGCAAATGCTCTTTATCAGGTGGATATCACTACCACACAGAGGGGAGAAGGTATGTGGCTAAACAGAGCTCATTGATCTTTTGAAGTCAGCAACATTATAGACATTCTCATTAAAGTTAAGTATATTTTTATAGTATTGTGAGCTCGTTCACAAGATGCACCCAATGAATCCATATATTTTATTGTATGATGGCTTTTGATTAGATCTTCATTCCTTGCACACACACAAAAAGGCTTTCTATGATTAGCTACACTTTTTAATTTACATTGCTAAAATTCAACATTCTGGCAAAGCTACACATTACTTTATTTCTAATCCATTTGGAAACCAATACAAAACAAATGACTATTGATAAAGCTAGGTTTAATTTAGTGTCAGTGCTATTGTTCAAATTTTTCTTTAAAGATGAAAAATTTTGTATCGGGGTGGGCAAACTTTTTTGGCCTGAAGACCACAGCTGGGTGGGGAAATTGTATGTAGGGCTATAAATGTGGGGTTGGGGTGTAGGAGGGAGTGCAGAATGTGGGTGTGATTGCAGGAAGGGGCCAGGGCAAGGGGGTGGGGTACAAGAAGGGGCTCAGGGCAAGGAGTTAGGGTGCAGAGTGTGGCAGGGGGCTCAGGACAAGGGATTGGAATGCAAGAGTGGGTATGGAGTGTGGGAGGGGGCTCAGGGTGTTGGGGTGCAACAGGGCATTAAGGGGTTCTACATGGGGGTTGAGGGTGCGGGCTCCAGCCTGGCACTGCTTACCTCGAGTGGCTCCGGGATGGCAGTGGTGTGCAGTGGGGCTAAGGCAAGCTCCCTGCCTGCCCTGATCCCATGCCGCTCCAGGAAGTGGATGGCATGTCCAGCAGTGGCTCCTGGGGGTGAGTTGGGGCAAGCAGCTCTACCTCATGTTGCCCTCACCTGTGGGTACCACCCCTGAAGCTCTCATTGGTTGCAGTTTCCTATTCCCAGCCAATGGGAGCTGTGGGACAGGAGGCAGTGCCTGCAGGAGAGGGCAGTGCACGGAGCCCTCTGCCCCCGTCCCCGTTCTCCAAGGGGCTGCAGGGATGTGGTGCTGGCTGCTTCCGGGAGCGGCGCAGGGCCAGGGCAGGCAGGGAGCCTACTGTAGCCCCACTGCACCATGGGAGCTGGCAATCTCACAGGCTGGATCCGGCCTGCAGGCCATAGTTTTCCTTCCCCTATTTTATATGAACTGCCACTACATCCTAATCTAAAGGACCACAACAATTAAAAAATCTTGCAAATATGTCCATAACAGAGCTGAACTTGAAGTGCACAGGCTTTATAAAAATGATTCCACATCTAACTATTCTTTTGTTGATGAAGCTCCGAGCTGGCTACATGTACATGTGAATATGGTCAGGGCTGGATCACAATTTTAGGTAGGATACAAGCAATTGTTTTCACAACATAGTGGCCGTTTTTTTTTTAACCCACTTTAAAAAATAATGGGGTCCCACATATATCAGACCAATTCTGTTTAATCATTCTCATTGCCTCTCTATGAGCAGGAAGCCTGTCACAGTTTAGTTAAAAAGATTAATGTTAATGTACTTACAAGCATATGTAGGGCAGCCACACATCTATTTTTATTTGTACTAACTGTGCTAATCCATAGTGATATGTAATGACAGCAACAAATATTCACGGAAGACGATTTTGAGACGAGCTGTGGGTATTAACAACCAGTCACCATAGACCACATACACCTAAATGGAAACTCATTCATTCAAAGGAAAGTTAAATACTCAATAGGTAAAAATATTACCAGCTGCCTTTGGTAAAAGCAAACACTAACAAGAGTGTATTTAATGCAAAAGACCATAGTGGTTTTACAGATACAAGCTGCATTCAGTGGGACATTGCCCTAGTGGGAGCTTCCGAAAGCAATGTGCTTAAAGCAGACACAGTACCTCTCAGAGCACTGGGAAGAGCAGCTTCTCTTCCCCACTTTGAAAGAGGGTAGTATGTATTCTCTCCTAAGTAGGATCTGCTCTACTTGTTAATGGAGGATGTAGAGAAGGGCATTCTCATGTCTCTGTCCCACACCCCAAGTCCTCCACTATTTTTGGAATGTCTACCATGCCACTCCTTTGGCATGTGCCCTGGGATCATGCTCAGTCCTTGCATGCAAGTGCAGTTTTGTTGTGTTCCCTCATCAAACTGGTGGACCTTTGTAAGACCAAACACAATCTTGCCAAATTAATTCAGTGGGGAGGGCACCTTAAACACAATGATCCCAAGTCAGCTGCCCCATACTTTGAGACTCACTGCTGCAGTTTTTTTTTTTTGTTGTTGTTTGTAGTGTGGACTTACCTGAAAATGGTGTATGTCTTAAGGGCCAGTTTTGAGAGATGCTGAAAGCCCAATTCCCCTTGACTGAAATGGGAGTTGAGGGAACTGAAAACCTTGAAGGATCAGACCCTTAGCGTGGAATAGTCTTCAGTGCAAGTTGTGGGCATTCAGCACCTGACAGGATTGGGCCTGGGACTGAGAACCACAAATTACTGACCTGGAACTCTCGTTCTGACACAGGACCTCTGAACAAATGTCCCTTAGCGCCTCTGCGTCTGCTTTCTCATTTGTAAACTGGGGCCAGGAATGCTTACTTCCCTTACAGGTGATTGATCAGGATTAAATAAAATATGGTTATTACTTGCAGATCAAAAGTGCTTTTTTTAGGGCACAGCATTATAGTGGCATGTGTGTGTCAACCATGTGGTGTATATATTCCTACATCACATCTCTTAATCTGACCTAGGAAAAAGAAAATCCTGCAGTGAAAAGATACATTATCAATTCCTCTCACTCAGAATATTGGACAACTCTTCTTCCACGGAAATAGTTGAAAAGAAGTAATGTGAAGAAAAACGTCAAAACTAGAAATGTGAAGAACCAGGCATTTAACAGCTTTACTTAAGTAGCAGGAGTGTTCAACATTTACTGCTTTGGGACCATAAGTCATATTTTTAGAACACTTCTTGTAATACCAAGTGCTCATGATAAATCAAGAACTCTTTGCATTAAAGGTGAATTTACTGAATGTATCTGACAAAAAAGAGGATGGTTTTGATCTTCCTGCACTTATAGATGATAAAGAACATAACAGATAAGCATGTTTAGTGCTTCGTTTCGTCAACGGCAATCAGGCCGCAATCCTATAATCTAACATGCCTCCAAATACTCAGAGACAAGGTGGGTGAGGTAATATCTTTTATTGAACCAACTTCTGTTGGTGAGAGACAAGCTTTCAAGCCACACAGAGCTTTTCTTCAGGTCTTTTTCTTCAGGTCTTCTTTGAAATCTCTGTGGCTTGAAAGCTTGTCCCCAGCCACCCTTTGCCTCTCTGATAGCCTGGGACAGACACAGCTACAACTACACCCCAAATCCTATGACATTCTTGCTTGCAGAAGGGTGTGAAGGACAGGGAATATTGGCTGGCTGAATCTTGGAGTTTTGGTACTCAACATCACTGAAAATCAGTCATTAACATCTCCATCTCATTCTTTCTCCAGCTGCATCCAAAGCAGATTCAAAGGAACCAGTTCACTGGTACCCCACACCTAATGCATTCTGATTTTGTAGTGTTAGGCTGATTTTGCACTGGTATGAATGATAACTTAAATTTCAGGGCAACAGTAAACTGGGCCTTGAGTTCTCTAGCCTGATCGTTATCTTAAATTGCCTCTTGCCAAGCCTAAAATCCCAAGGACTCCATCTCAGGCCCTCTTTTTTTCAGGGATTATCTTCTGCAAGATGCACCCTATGAATAAGTAGAGAGAGCATCCAAAAGGCTCCAGCTAACACTGACCATAAGAGGTCTAGCCAGCATGGTGGCGTGTCTACACATTCACCAGAGGAATGATCAGGTGCACTGCAGGGGATGGCCAGGCCCTGTTTCCCTTTCTGCATTTACTACTGGAGGGAAGGGTCCCTGTAATTTTAGAGAAAAATAAATGCAGCTCCTCAGTATGCTGCATTTGCTCTGTCAGCAAAAAAGCCTCCAGGCACCATCACTGAGGCACTATGCTTCAGCTCACCCACCCCCCTCTCCACCTTTTGTCTACTTCTTGACTTTACAAGCTAGAATGAGATCTCTGCACCTGAGTGTGAATTCCAGTACATCCTCATTGCCATCCCTGAACTGGCCTTTGGTTTCTATCCAAGGACCAGTAGCCCCTTGTTCTGTTGCAAAACCTTGTTGGCTCACTGGAATTAGCTGACAATGATCAAATTGTATCTTCAGTATGGATAAACAACCCTCCTGGGTACCATTTGATATCAGAAGTAACTATTGCAATTACATCAGAGTACCCACATTTGAGTACATGGAGATAGCCTGAAAAGTCACAAACAATTCTGATGTATTCATACACACTTTTAACCAAAAGTCACTTGTGACTTGTTAACTGCAGTAGCACCTGCAATATTGAGATGGAAATTTAATTTAAAAATGTGGATGCATTCTCTGTATGCTTATTTTTTATTATTATCATTCTGCTGTAAACTATATGAGTCAATATGATGGGCCTAAGTCTATAGGCAAACTTCCAAACTGATCTTTTCATTGTCTACTGCATAAAAATCTACACCTGTATTTTTTCTTTGGCTGTTTATTTAACTGCCTTAATCCAGGCCGAAATTTAGGATTTCCAGTTTTAGGTTAAGAAATTACATTTTTTTTTTTTCTGCTACCATACAGAGATTTTTTTAAATGGCTGATTTATAATTTGTGTCTTCATTGAGACAACTCCCTTCCCTCACTTTTCCCCTCATGAGTGTAGCGTTTCTGTATACTTACTGAAGCACATTTATTTTCTGATTTGTCTTCCACAAAGCCAATTTGGCATGGTGTCCTCTGATTCTGTAGCCAGTAGTCAGTTGACTCTAGTAAACTGTTGCTGCAGAGAACCTGTTAAAATAGATGAATTTACTTAGTTCTAATTTGCTTGAAATAATGGCCTGGACTTGTGCTATTTTAAATCAATGGGAGTCTTGCTAGTGAGTTTCATTTGGGACAATATTTAGAGCTTTTATTCCTTTTGGAAATATCTTTATATATCTATATATAGAGATATAAAATCAAAATGAGATTACAGAAAGTTACACCTCTCTGTCATATCATGTTCATTTCAGAAGTGAAGATATTTGAAGATATTTTTTGACTATGAAACCCACATTTTTATTGGAATATAGATGCGGGGGCCTTAAATGGGTGGACATGAATAGCAAAAAATTAATTTGGTAAAAAGGCCTTACAGGGAAGTAACATACCATTTTAATTCTACTGGTAGTCTCAGGTCTGGAGGCTGCCAGAGGCATGCATATCATTTTCACATCTGAGTACCCACTTGAGAAATTGGAAGTAGTTAAGTATCCTTTAGTCAGTATTGAACTCACTCCTGTGTCAGTTGAAGTCAGGGAGGGTTTTGCCATTGACTCCAATAAGACTAAGAGCTCCCCTTATGAGTTCAACACTCAGCCCTTATTCAGACCCATGGTCCCCATTAAGAGTTTTGGCAAAATAAAGACCAAGTGATTGTGTCTCTTCTGCCAATCTTTGTCCTGTCACTAAAGACCACTTACAACATTTGTAGACTAGAAAGAATCAAAGCCAACCTTACAAGGTGGGTGGTGCAGCCTCTAGAATTAATTTAATCCCTTATGTTGCTATTCCTTGACAAATATGGAACACAGTGTCCAACAGAGCCAAATCATCTATTTGATAAAGAAATCTCCACTATATTATGTAGGTTCATTACTAAAACAGATTTCCAAACTATTACACTTAGGGTACCAAAAAGGGTTTTTTCTTTCTGAATGTGGCATGACATATTTTACTGAAATGCCTCAAATTTGTAAGACTGAAATTGTTTTGAAACTGTGACTCACATTACACATGCTGATTGTGCCAAAGAATTGTACCACTATGTGTTTAGGAGTAAGTGTGTTCTCATTTGCTTCACAATTTTTGTGGGCCAAAATAGGTATATTTGAAAATAGGTGGACTGATACTGCAGTAAGCTTATGGGCCAGCTGCAGAAAGTGTCCTAACAAACTAGAGGGAGTGGCTGAAAAAGGTGCGGGATCTCCAGTCACTCTTCATGGGAAGGGAACAGAACAAACCATGTATCATGATATATGCTCCATCTAGGCAGAAAGGATAGTTCTGCAGCATGGGCGATAGCCTGGGATGCAGGAGACCTGAGTCCTATTTCTCACTTTGCCATAGGAAGTTTCTGTTATCTTGGACAAGTCAGATAGTCATGCTGTGCTTCAGTTCCCAATCTGTAAAATGGGAAAAATAGACCTTCCTACTTCCCAGAGGTGTGGAGAGGATAAATATATTGAAGACTAAGGCATCCTGCTGCCTGAGGTCCTTCCTCATTCTTTATATGCTGTTGCAGCAGAATACAGGGTCATAGTGTGGGAAGAATCCCTCACATAGAAAATGCCTACTAGAGCATGCATGCAATTTCCTGCTTCAGTAACCTGGTACACTTCCCCATCTGCAGATTTTTCCACAGAAAAGGGTGATTTGGTCCTAATGCTTTAAAAATGATTAGACAATTGCAGGAATAAGAATAGCAGGAACAGTGACACTAGCTATAAACCACCTTGTGTGGTTAAATATCTTCACCCTGTAGGGATATCAGAAAGCATATCTGTGAAATAGATTTGTTTCGTTTCTGATTTCTTATAATTCTTACATAACATTAACTATGCACTAATTTCATTCTTGTTTATGAAATAATAAAGTGCTATGTTTTAAAACCATACATTTACTACCATCTTTGAAGTAATCAAAATGCAAGTAGCTTGTGTTATCACTCTGACGGGAGAAAATTATAAAATAGTGCTTGACTTTCAATTTTACTGTGTATGAACCTTGTGAATTCTGTTCTAATAATACACTTTCAGTGGGAAATAAGAGTATCTCTGGGCTCTAATGGCTTCTGTCACTATTGTGCAGCCTTTTATATTGACGTCCCACTAATGACAAAAAGAAGGTAGTAGGCAGGTACTGCACTACTAAATATGGTGAGTAAGCTGTATGTTTGTTTACAAAAAGGGACCCTGGAGAGAGTCAAAAGCAAGACTTTTCTTTGTGATGCACTGTGCTTATCTGTATTGTAAATACATCAATAATTCCATTACAAAAATGACTTGGTAACAAGCAATTCCAAATGATACTCAGCTGACAACATTCACAAAGTGGCAACCAGAGTGTTGTCTCCATGTAGGTTGGGAGGTTTTCAGGACTATCCTTTACTTAAGTAAATTTTCCCCTCCATATGTTGTGAATTGTCTCATGTGTCGGGAACAGCCTCACAGAAGTATTCTTGGGCAGTATGACATCATACGAGCAGAACTCCTACCATGGCCAATATCATGCACTGTTAGCAAGCAGGCAGCCTGCTGCGCACACTTGGAGCCCCAGTGTCTTCAGCGGGGCTCTGCATGGGTGCAGCATGGAGGCCTTGTGCTCTTAATTGATATGGGCCTAGTAGCTGCTGTTCACTGAGGAGGCTCCATTGACTTGTTTGACTCAGGGGCAGATAGAGGGGAGGAACGAATACATAACTGCCTCTGATAACTAGACTCTGAGAGCTAAATTCAGTCCTTTATGTGAGCAGGTGCAACCCTCTTGAGAGACTGAGTGGTTGTACCTCCATTTTATCGAAGAAAGTATTAGTCTTCCTTGTGCTCAGTGCCATGCACTGTGGCTATGATGTGGTCATCCAAATTAAAACAGCCTCTTAGAACTGGTATAGTAATTTCCAACTTTTAATGCTTTCTGTGTATATAAATGCATCTTACTTCTGTGTGTTCCATTCTATGCATCCGATGAAGAGGGCTATAGCCCACGAAAGCTTATGCTGAAATGAATTGGTTAGTCTCTAAGGTGACACAAGTATTCCTTGTTTTCTTAATCTCAAGGATGTTACATTTTAAATTAGATGATACAATTAAAACCTTCTGAGCCTGATTCTCCACTGTTTTTGTTGCAGTCTGGATAGTCACCTGCATACACATAGCACATGCTTAACAGGTATAAAATGCTCCCATTCTGAATTTGGTAAGTCTGTCTCCTTCACATAGCTGTAAATGATTACACTAGGTGTAAGGCATTGGAGAGTTAAACCCAGTGAGCTGGGGGCATATACAGGCTTTATGGACTGCTCCTGCAAGGTGCAAATGATGATTTTTACATCTGAAGTCTGGAGGCTATATTTAGCAATCCATTCAAGTTCTTCAGGAAAAAATATATTTACATAAAAGGTTCCTGGCTACCAAAACACAGGGATATTAACTTCATCCTTTCCATTTGATATTGATTTATGAAAACAACAGCCAACACTTTCTTTTTTAGAAGAGAGAAGAGTGTAAACTAAGAGCTACCTCTATGGCAGAGAAGCTGCAGAGGGACGTCAGAAGACTATTTATTACCCTATGAGGACTAAGCACGTAACCTTTACTACCATAAGCCAGCAATCATAATACTAAGCTTGGCAGCCAGCTAATATAGCTCCTACCTATATTAGCTCCCACCTAAAGCCCCACACACAAACCATAGTGCCATGAAGTACAGTGTGTAAACAAGAGGACTTGTGGAAGAGACACCTATGGAGGGGCATTCATGTCAGGCCAGATAAAGTGGAATGGTACCTTAGAAGTATTGATCCTTCTCTCCACCATGCAGAAAGGGCTTATATCTAGTTTGGGGAGGGAGCCCTCCACATGCTAATCTTTAGAAGACTATTGAGACCCTGGAATACAGATCTATGACAAATACCTTCAAACCAAGAGCGTGTTTAGTGATCACAAATATGCCAATGTGATGAAAGACTTTGTACCAAGAATGGCAAAGCCTTGAATTTTAAAACAGTCCCTTCCTTGGGAAATGCTGCCTACTCTTGTTTACCAGTTCATTGACTCTGCACTTGATAAATACCATACCTTCTGCCTCAGTAAAAATAGAGTCCTGCTACCATAATTAACTCAAACTAGATGCATAAACTAAAACATCATGCATGCCACAGAAGCACAATCTCTTCTTGCCTTTGCAAAGTGTTAGTCATTTTTTGATATATTTGTGATGAAATCTTGAAATAAAGAGATCTTATTGCTGTTCAAAGAATGTTTCTGCTCCCTGGAACCTTTTTATTTTAAAACTGTCACCACTCTAAATCTTGGACTGTTGCCAACACAAAGTAACCCAAGGGAACTCTGTGATCCTCCTTAAAGCTAGAATTAGCTGGGAAAAGGACACCATCTTTATAAATTACTCATTAAAATCCAAGGTAAAGTCAATCACATTCACCTTTGCAGAGTAATCACAAATTACAGCAATTAATGGGTATGTACACTGCAATTAAACATTCATGTCTGGCCCATGTCAGCTTGAGCTCCAGATGAGCCCAACAGTCAACACTGCAAATTTACAGCCCCACAGCCTGAGCCCTACATCCCCAAGTCAGCTGACATGGGCCAGCTGTAGGTGTTGAATTGCAGTGTACACACAACTGACTTTCTATTCCTATTTTCTAAATCTTTCTTCAAGATACCAAAAATTTAAAAATAATGTAGCTTATGTAATAGGTTGTAGAACTTTAGTTCCTGAGGACAAGAAATTGTGGATGTAGAAAAATTCTAACTCCTGTCAGAGGTACTCTCCTGTGCATCTGAAATTGCCTCTTTGAGCTTAAACATCCCTGCAAGAAGTGAACTGACACACTTTCTTTCTGAATTTCCTTTAAAATCATGGCCAATGCTATTTCAGATCTGATCACTTTGGGGCTTTCTTTCCCATAACTCAGATCCTCTTTGAGAACCTAGGGAACAGTGTGTGGAACTTGGAGTCAGAACGCCTGACACTGCCTTGCCACAGACTTCCTAAGTGATTTTGGGCGTTATTTCAACTTTCTATACTTCAATATCCCCACCTGTATATACATAAGTAATCTGCAATCTATCAATGAGAAGTACTGGATAAAAGCTACTGTTATTATTTAACAACAGCCAGTGCTCCCCTGACTTGCCTTCTAATGAGGTTCTAATCAGGGCTTCAGGATATACTCCTCCTCTTCCCCCACCAGCCCCCCCAACATTCGCCAAGGATTCCACCTTTATTTGACAAAATAGCTATGGATGGTAGCAACATTTATAAAATTAATAACCCAAAAAGATTGAGCTGGGAACCCAAAGCTCCACTCATACCCAGCCCTCTACTAGTGAGTCACCAGGTGACTCTTCCATCCTCTTTTAGGGAACCCTATTTTAAGTGAAAGCACATGCTGATCATAGGTAATGCTCCTGAATGAATGCTTGAAAAGGTCACATGTGTTAGACCTGAGGGCATGGACAAGATGGCTCAGGATGAATTGATAGTTCAGGTGTCTATTGAACTTGTCTATTCAAGTACATTCAGCTTGTTTGTTTTTATAATTCTTTTCATGACAGAATTTGGGGATGAGGCTGTGTAATGGGTGTCCCTCCACAGAAGGCAGAGTAGGTTATTAAGGCAATTAACTTGATAAGTTGCACCTGTCGGAGAGCCAAATGACACTTAGCTGGGCAGGGGCAGGCTGATTTCGTATAAAGCCAGCAAGCTGAGACTAGAAAAGTGCTATAGGGACAGTAATCTATAGCTGCTTTTTGGGAGAAGGGATTTGTCCTTGACTATAGAACCTGGCAAAAAAACAAAGAAAAGAGTAGTCTACAGTGACTCCCTGGGAGGAGGATGTTTTGGCTTGTAAACCCAGAGGAAGTAAGTAGGAAGGAGTCTGGGGAAAATAGCTGAAACCCAGAACAGTGGCATAGGACCTAGCCTGGGAGCAGAAGACTGGAACAGCATAAAGACAGCTGACCCAGTGGGATTTTGATACCCCAAGAAGTAGAAGACTATAGTGGCCAGGCTGGAAGGAATGCCATGACTCCTGGAGCATGAGAAGGGAGATATCTGACCTAAATGGAGAATCCCCAGAAGCAGCAACAAGGAGGCACCCAATGGTGAGTGAACTCTGTAACAGGATAGAAAGCAGACACCATCACTTGGGAGGCTGGGTTGGAAGCAAACTCAGGACTCTATCTCCTTAGCTGGCTATGAGCAAATAGCATCAGTGGGATGATCTCACTTAGCCAGATTCTGCCCTCTGCATAGCCCCCACTGGAGATGTATGCATGGATCTGAGGACTGAATTTAGCCCAGGCTTTAGAAGTGCGGAGAAGAGTATAACATGCAGGCGCTTTTGACCACGTTTAGAACTAGTCTCAAAGTTTAACTCTCCTTTTTGTTGTAGAAGGAGGCCTGAGATCACTGCTATTTAGGGTAACCAGACAGCAATTGTGCAAAGTCAGGACAGTGGGTGAGGGGTAACAGGAGCCTATATAAGAAAAAGACCCAAAAGTTGGGACTGTCCCTATGAAAATCAGGACATCTGGTCACCCTACTGCTGTTAGTGAGGCAGTTTGGATTGCATGAGGGGGAGAATAAAGTTTTAGGTGAAATATTGATAAACAGCTTGAGGTTGCTTCTCATTTGCTGTGGATCATGATGCTAGCTGGTCTCCCTTACAAATGACATTTTCAGCATATATGCTTCTCATCTGATTCTTTCCTCCTTGCTTCTGTCTGTTAGAAGATTTGCTATTCCTTTGGTTACAATGGTTTGCTTTTTCTTTGTTGTATAATGCTTAATGCAATGCCTCCAATTCATAGGTGCAGCCAAATGGTTTGGTATTGCACCTGGGGAAGGGCACAAAGGTGGCTTTAAGCTACCTTTTGGCTTCCTGGATTATCTGATGACCAGTTCAGCCCCCAGCACAGCTGAGACAGCCACACAGTTGATCTAAGCTATACTTGATATTAGAGATCTCAAAGGCCTGTTCTGCAACTGAGCACAGCTAAGATGCAGCACCATTCTGGCTACACTCTCAACATAGTTGCTATGGCTTAGATCCGGCCAGAATACAGCCCATTTGTTGAAATAGTACAAAGGTCTATCTATTTTATGTGTAATCCATGCCTGCTTGTGGAGCACTCTGCTCCCCTTTAATGGTGGCTAGGCCACCTAGAGATTGTTGAGCCTGTTACAGCCTAGCTAAGAGATGTCTTTTAGCTCAGGCAATAGAGGCTCATACATTAAGCTTCAGAGGTCCCAGGTTGATCCGAGCTGAGTATGGCCAAGGTCTGTCAATACTGCATATACATGACCTCAGTGTTGTGATTTTGTCATTTAATGCAGTGGTCTTCAAAGTGAGGTGCACGCCTCCCCTGCCTCAGCTCACCTCTGCTCCACCACCTCCCCTGAGTGTGCTTTTTGGTGCCCCTGACCACTTGGCGCCCTAGGTGGCCACCTAGTTCACCTAGTGGTTGCACCGGCCCTGGCTGCATGCACCACACTATTGTATATTGGGTTCTCAATAGAAATCATACTTTAAATAATGCAGGATGAATCTGCATCATGCATTAAATGTGAAATCAACAGTAATTCATGGTTCTATAAGTTTTCCACTTGCATCTAGACTTAACTGTCAGCATTACTCAGTGTGTGGGGAATCAATGAACTACACCCCCTCTCGCACAATGTGGAGTGGAAAAATCACTCCTTCCCAGGGGGGAAAAAAACTTCACTCAAGTTCAGTGTAACAGTTTTTTGCTCTGAGACATTACTAGATGTAAATGTATCTACAAGAGACAACACTGAGGCTCTGCTCTACAAACAAGACATCTGCATGTTTACGCCTGATCATCTTAATTGTTTTGGTTAATTATCACTCATCAAAAAGAGATGAAAGAGGTACATGCAGAATAAGATGAGCTATCAAGGGGCACATCTCTTGCATTCATTCAGATTGGTCTGTGAAGTAACTGGCAGCATGAGAGATGCTGCCAAACAGTAGCTGTCCATGATAAAAATAGCTCTTTGAACTTAACACTGTCGAGACAGTTCACACACTGTCTACTGCTTTGGTAAGAAGGGAAAAGTGGAAAACTGCCTATGAAAGTGATCACTGCGGCACTTAACATGTGTTGTCAAATCATTGGCAAACATATCTAACCAAACAAAACTGCAAAATATCCAGACCATTCAGATTAATATTAAATGTTTCTATATCATTGACTTTATTTTGTGCATCAATTGATTTTTATAATCCCCATTAGGGCATGAGTTAAAGTAGAGCTTCACTGGTGGTTAGATCTGCCTTGGAAAATAAAATAAGCTTAGAGAAGTTACCTTCTTACATGCTGTGACAGAACTCCCCAAACTGCTTTCTGAACTGTCTGTGCTGGTGATTTGGTGCTCTGAGACTTCATACATCAGTGGGGATTCAAAGTTGCTGAAGAAAGAGAACAACAACAAAAATCCTTCCAATGACTCATCTACATAAATAAATGAAACAATGTCAAAAATACAGCTCAATTTTAAGAAATGCATCTCAACTCAAACTGCACCAACTTCTCTGCACTTTCCCTGGCTAATGTTTCCATTCTGTTGATTACCCCAATTTTCCTGTTTTTGGAAGACTATCCTATAATGAATACAAAATAGCAGACTGCTGCCTTTTAAGGGCTAGAATATAGCACTTAGCTGGACCTAGTTACATCTGCCTGTCTTTAATAATATACTAAAATGTGGTGCTAGCTTCTTTTCTTAAGCAAGCAGTCTTGAGCAGTAAATGACATCCTCACTATGTTAATAGAGCATGGTAGACACTAGTATAAAAGAAAATTCATACTGTACTTCATCCTCACTATTACCTGCCTGGGATCTGAGATGTGAGTTGAATAGTAGTCATTAAAGCAAAAAGAAAACAGTGGGAGTGACTGAACTCAAAAGCCCAGGCAGAGTAGCTTTATAATCGCAGACTAAGACAATGAGAACTGTGCACACACCCTATATTGCATGTTGCGTGCATGCTGCTCAATTGTATTTATCCTTTACGTCTGCATCTTCCTCTTGTGAAGTCATGCAAATCAGACTTTCAGTCACAGTATTTATACATGCAGCTGATACCAATCCGAAAGCATTGCTTTTGGATTAGCTTAATTATTTCTTGTAGAACAAAGACACACTATAGCAAGGTAAATTCAGTTAAATAAGCCTGCATCTCTCCTTATGCATGTCTTCAGAGTTCCTAAAGATCATACAGGACCAAGGGACCTCAATTTTTTAGTAATTTCAGTTTTGAGAAACTGCGCTCACCAGAAGCCACTGATACTGGTCATGTTAAAAGAACATGTAATGCTAT
This sequence comes from Dermatemys mawii, assembly GCA_007922305.1. Classification (NCBI taxonomy): domain Eukaryota; kingdom Metazoa; phylum Chordata; order Testudines; family Dermatemydidae; genus Dermatemys; species Dermatemys mawii. The sequence continues at coordinate 14,335,258 of ML677363.1, forward strand.
AGCACTGTTTGGAGTGAAAAAATCCTTTCTTGCTATAAATCCTAATATTTTGAGAGGCGAAGTTTTAGGACGGATAAAGCTATTACTTCATCATACAATTCTACTCTAGTAGATAGGCCATTGCTGTCCTGCCCCAGGAGGGCAATTCCTAGCTGTCAGTTTGGGATTTCTTTGATCTCGGCCCATGTCTCATTGATGCCGGTATAGTATTGTCAGGTTTGGGGCAGGGGGGAAAAACTGGAGGGAGGGAGGTTCTCAGCCTTCCCAATGCAGGTCAAATCATGCTCAGGGAATTGTGAAGATTTTAATGGAGAACACTGTGCCTTTTGGGAAACACTATCTTTTGGGAAAATGCATTAGTATTTCTGTGGTTTGCCTTTGTTCGTTAGCATCTACCACTGTCTCCAACTTTCCGTGGTGCATAACATACGTTTCACTGAATTTGAGAGGTAACTTCAGTTACCTGCTTTTTACAGATGGGGAAACTGAGGCACAGAGCCACACAGTGACTTGCCCAGACATGGGCCTTTCAAGTTCTTTTTAACAGTGGAAAAATGGACATGCCGATAATCTTTTCTTTAGCGTTTGCTGCCTTGTGTCCCATAAGTCAGTCCCTGTTTTTTTTAAGGGGCTGGACCACGAGCCTTGCATTGTGGATGGGACAAGGCTTCCCCTCTCATTCGAGCAGCTGTGGATGAGCTGAGAGAAGGGCACTATTAGTGAGTATGCTGTCCCCTCCACATAGCAAGCAGTCACCTGCAGAAGAAGGCTGTCTGATGAACCTGCTGTGGACTAACTGGGGAGAAGTTGGGCCTTACAGCTGGCATAAATTACAACCTAGCTCCAAGGAGGAGAGCTGGGGACTCCCAGCTGGAGGAGGGAACTGAGTGACTAATTAAAGTAAATCCCAGCTCCAGTGAGGGGACTGGGTGGTACCCTGAACAGGGACAAGAAAGCTGACCAGGACTCTTATATGGACTCAGTGGATGTGAACTAGGGTGACTAATGAAGTGAGTTTCACTCTGTAGCAAGACTTAATAAATGAGACCTCATGAAGTGGATGCATGTTTTGAATCAGTGTAGTCTGAGAAATTGAGAAGAACATGAGGAGGGGCTGAGCACACTGCTCCTGTTCACGTGTGCTGAAGGGAAATGCCACTTTCCCTGGGGACATCACCATCTAATGTTCTCAATCTTCAGCCTTTTCCTCACCTGTCTCATCTATGCAAAAGACCAATAGCTTTAAACACCCTGTGGTCAACTTCCTTGGAATTCAGCAAGGAAAAATTGCATTATTACAGGGGATGTCTATGTAACTCAGTGCAAAGTATGGGATGGATTCTGATCTTCCACTGGTGTAAAACTGGAGTATCCCCATTAATGTCAGTGGAATCACTTTGGTTTCTCAGTTTTCTTAGATCAGAATCTCAGATTTAACTCTGTCTCAGGCCCAAACAATAATTAATTAAAGCAACGCTTGAACTTTCATTTTGACTTTCCATTTTATATCTCATGTCATTGATGGCAAACCAAATGCATGTGGATGACTTTCTCCACTTCAAATGGGTAGAGAGTGTGCATTTTATGATGTTTTAATTTCTCTAGTCTTAATGTTAACTGTATAACCTTATTTAGTTCTATAAAGAATTTTGGGGTGGAGCCTGGATGAGACTACTAAACCAGGTTTTCTCTGCATGTATACATGGGCACATTTGTGCATGCAAATTGGTCTCTACTCTTAAATCCTGATCTTAATCCTCAATTTATCTAGTCTGGTTGCAGCTATGTCCATTTTCACAATCTAGAAGTAAGGTTCAAGTCAAAGTCTGAACTTTAGGTATGAGTGCAAGAGCATCTGTATGCTCACCTTTTTAACTAAGGAGATAACTGTGGGGCTTATGTATAGCTTAACACTAGAGGGAGCTGATGCACTGATGATGTCATCATCCATTATGTATGTTCACATGAAATCAGGCACACTGTGGTGGGTTCACATGAGGAGTCTAAAAGTTAACAAACCATAAACATGACCACAAACCAAAGAGCTTATTGGACTTGATGTTCTACTTCTCCACTTGTAAAATTATAGGTGGAAAACTGGTCCTGGAGTTAAATATGGCACACTAACAAACCTGTTCCCTTTGAATATATGATCAGGTCATCGTCGTCTATAGTACACATCACTAGTCTTTTCAACCACATAAGGCAAAAGAACTCCAACATTTCCAGAAGAAAACAGGTTTAAAGTGAGCCTTCCATATGTACACATATGGAAAGGCCTGCCGGAGCTGTGCTGAGTGAAACAGAATGCCACTATGTTGTGAATTATATCAAACAAAACAGGCTATGCCACAGACTGAAGTTGAATGACTTGGAGCACTTGTCATTGAAGTCACTGGAGACTGGTAAGAGCTAAAGTCTAATGTCAGACACTCAGAAGCTTATCGCTGTGAATCTTGTAAGACTGGCTACTTTGTGCACATGGGACAGCACAGCAGTGATTTTAGAAGACATCTGACAGTATACTTGGGAGTACTTGAGAATGAACATGATGCTGAAAGTGCTGAAGCATCTTTTCTTGGCCTTCACAGGTATTACAGCAGAACACTTCTATGTTGCATATGGCATGCAGCTCAATTCTAAAGTTGTGTAAGTGTTAGGGACAAGTAGAGCCCTACCAAATTCATGGTCCATTTTGGTCCATTACAATTTTGAAAAACTTATGACTCTGAAAATTTCATAATTTCAGCTATTTAAATATGAAATTGCATGATGATGTAACTAGGGGTCCTGACCCAAAAGGTAGTTGGTAGGTGCAGGGGGTTTACAAGACTATTGTGGGGGGGGGGGGCGGGGGGATGGTCCCAGTATTGCCACTCTTACTTCTGTGCTATTACTGACAACAGTGCAGCCTTCAGAGTTGGGTGCCTGGAGAGTGCTGGCTGTTGGCCAGGAGCCCAGCTCTGAAGGCGGCGGCAGCAGCAGTAAGGATGGCATGGTATGGTATTGCCACCCATACTTCTGCTCTGCTGCCTACAAAGTTGGGCCTTTCTGGCTCAGCAGTTGCCACTCTCTGGCCACCCAGGTCTGAAAGCAGCAGTGCAGAAGGTGGCATGGTATGGTATTGCCACCCTTACTTCTGGACTGCTACTGGCAGGGAGCTGCCTTGAGAGCGGGGCACCTAGCCAGCAATCACTGCTCTACAGCCACCCAGCTCTGAAAGCAGCACAGAAGTAAGAGTGGCAATATTATAATCCCCTTACAATAACTTTGCTCCCCCAACCACCCTGTGACCCCTTTTATGTCAGGACTTGCAGTTTGAGAAACGCTGGTAAAATCTGTATAGTGTACAGTAAAAGTACACAAGACCAGATTTCACAATCTGTGATGCATTTTTCATGGTCATGATTTTGGTAGGGCTCTAGGTATAAGTAACTGCATTACTTAGTTGGTCAGTTGCTGGAATGGGGGGCTGACTTATCTAAAGAGTGATCAAACATGGCAGCTACAACAAGGAAGGTTTGGCAAAAATGTCACCGGATTGCAATGCCTAGTTGTCAGTAAGCTTGTGGATATGCATTTTGCATATGACAGACAATGACTAACTTTGTCCATGCACTACTGGATACACAGTGTACATCACCATATTGGTTACAGTACGTGGATCCCAATTTAATCATGCAGTGTGCATGTGAAGCAGGTGCACATGTGAGGGCTCATTTTCAGTAAATCGCTTCAGGTAGATCATCCCATGTGAAAAAAAAAAAATAAATCCAGAGCCTAAAAGAGTAATGAAATCAAAGTACGTACAACTCCCAAGCATTCAGATTCTGCTGAAACTCAGACTTTGTTTATCGAGGTTCACAAATCTTTCTTTCAATATGGGGTCAGAGTGAGGCTAGCCCACCTCCTCTGTAAGATCCTCATCCCTCAAAATGCTGAGCTTTTTTGGTTCTCCTTTTAATCCTCTGGGCTCCCTTGTGCGCTTCACATCCAACACACATCTGATGTCTTAAGTAACCAGATGGCTGACACGTTCCTCAGGGTCTTCAGCTCTCCCACCTTCTCTGTGGCAAAGCCAGCAGGACAGACCTGTCTTTCCAGGAAAGTCTTGGGCAGGCATAGGTGGTCTGCCCTTATCAATTCTTCAGCAGTGGGATCCAAAAGGTTCTGCTGCAGCAGCACAGTCACATTACCCCAGCTGGCCTTTGTATTCCATTCCCACTCTCACACTGGGCTCATCAATGTGGCATTTGAGAGCTTAAACTAAAGGTGCCATAATTTTCAAGGCCTCAGTTATGTCCTGTGCAGGATTTAAGCCCAGGCCTTTTGCACTTGGTCACAGGATGAGCTGGGTTGTTAAGAGGTTTAAATCCTAGCTCCGACTTGTGTGGTTTCTCTCCACCTGCACTAGAATCGTATGCCCAAGACGAGATGCTTGGGAGCAGGCCTGCTGGGAAATATGAGGTCATGTCTCAACATAAGGGATAGCTGGTAGGAGCAGTACTGTGCTCGGAAGCTTTCTGGGATGAGTGGAAATATCAAAAGTGGTTCCTTGTTAAGACTGAGCTGGAGAAGGAACCTAGGAAAGGCTGTGTGAGGAAGAAGCCAGGAAAGGAGCAAGAGTAACAGGCATTGTAGGATACAGATCACAATGGGTGTGGGTTTAGTGCAGATTGCTGCCCATAACTTAAGGTTTCAATCCTGGGATTCTTACACAGAAAGGCATGAGCCATCTACAGAGAGAATACTGAGCCCACGAGCAGGTTAAGAGGTTGGGTTTGTTCAGACACTTGCAGTATTGTCAATCCCACGCATTCAAAAATCATAGGTTTGGTTTAAGTCATGAGACTCTAAAAACAATTTTAGGATTCATTGTTTGCCTTCTGCTTTCACCCAGTAGGGTACACTTGTCACATTTTCCAAGCTCTCTTTCTCTGCAAGGACGAGGGCTAGAATTTTTTTAATGAAAGCTGAGATTCTCATGGCACTACAAGAATCCAGAAACTGGACTTTGAGGGGAAAATCGCAATGGGCATTATTGTCTTGTCCCCTCCTTCCAATAGGAAAGTCTCTTGCTTTGGCCAGGTGACCATGTTACCAGCAACCTGCAAGTCTGCTAAACAGCCTCAGCATCTTGATGACTCCTGAAGTAAGCTGATGCTGCTACACACTTGGATTTAGAGTCCTTTAGGTCTATCATGACACCCCAAACCGTGCAATGGTAGAATTCTTCTTCCAGGAATTCTGCTGGCATGAAGTATGCTCACTGCTTACTGAACTGAAGCTGCAGTGCAACAATACAATCTAATCGGTATCTTGGGTCCTGTTGTGCAAGAATATGGGGGAAAAGGATGTCAACCACTTTCTCACTTTCTTCCTTTGAATCTGATACTGGTGAAACTGCCTTCCTTGCAAGCTACCTTTAAAAATGAAGATAGGGGATTAACTCGAAGACACTGAAGGTGAGAAGAGGCAAGTCGTATGCTACTTCTCTCTGGAAGACACAAGGAGTGTCAGGGGCTGCTTGTCTGCTGCAAAACCTTGCCCTATTAACTATGAATAATACTGTTATAAACACCATAATGCTTCCACTGAGAAGGCAAGTAAACATCTCAAATTATAGCTACCTCCATGAGAGCACAGGAAGCCATTGCAAGGAATCAAAGTGCTAGCTCTAATAAAGTACATTCTTTTTAAATAATGGGCCAAAATGTGAAATGACTTCTATTTTGCTGCATTGAATATGTCAAAAATAGTGACCCTGATGACTCAAAGCTTAATCAAAAAACACATCTGCTCCTAAAAATAATTGTCTTCCTTGCAGATCTGGCAGATGGTGTTACACATCACACAAGAAGAGGTAATTTAAAGAATTCCCCAGGTTATCACTAAAGAAAATTAATCTTGTGAAACAGTATCAACAAACTTCAATTTTCTCCCATCTTGAGCTTCCATAAACTTGCTGATGATCAGTAATTGTTCCTATTTAAGGAACATGTTCAATAAATACTAAGTGCCCATTACAGTTCTTAATGGATTAGTTCAAGAAAAGCCTATTGCTTTTCATCTTTTCATTATGATTGTTAATCTCAACACTTTGAACATACAAAAATGCTGATCCATGAAAGATGATGATTTTGGTTAAAGTAAGTGAATTGAATAAATGCAGTGAAGTTTTTTAGTGCAATTAAATTCCAGCTATGGCATACAACATTCCTAATGCTCTGATGATTAAACTGAGAACTAGCAAAAATGGATAGTAAAAGATTTTTTAATTAGAATTCCAAGCCAAGTAACTGTACCACACTGGAAGACCAGCAGCCTCAAAGTTTAGATAGTGTTTTGCAAGCACTTTGGAGGACAGGATTAGAATTCAAAATGATCTTGAAAAACTGGAGATTTGGTCTGAATTCAACAAGATGAATTCAATAAAGACAAGTGCAAAATACTTCATTAAAGGAGGGGAAAAACAAATGCACAACCACAAAATGGGGAGTAACTGGCTACGGGCTAGTACTACTGAAAATGATCTGGAGGTTATAATGGATCATAAATTGAATGAGTCAACAATGAGGCAGCTGTGAAAGATTAATATTCTCAGGGATATTAACAAGTGTCATATGTAATACATGGGAGGTAATTGTCCTGCTCTACTTGGCAATGGTAAAGTTTCAGCTGGAGTACTGTGTCCAATTCTGGCTGCCACACTTTAGGAAAGATGTTGACAAATTGGAGAGTGTCCAGAGGAGAGCAACAAAAATGATAGAACAGTTAGAAAACCTGACTGATGGGGTATTCACCCAACATCATCCCTGAAAGGGTTAAGGTGGCTCAGAAGGGGATAATTAACCTGGTAGGCTGCACCTGGGAATAGATTAGGCTTCACTGACAAGCCCTAATTGAAGATGAAGCTCATCTGGGCTGGAGAAGGTGGGAGCGGGGGTTGTATGAAGTGAGAGAAGAAGCTTGAGGCATAGAAGATGGCAGTTGCTCTCTAGGCTTAGAGAAACTAAGGAGAAGACCTGGGATCCTGGCTTAGAAGAACTGGTTCCTCTACTAGCCACTGGCAGAGCAGAGGAGCACAGCTCTGGGGGACTGCTAGACTATCTGGCAAGATAGTCCAGTGACTATTATACCCTGGGAAGGAAAAACTATAGTGACCTAGCTAGAGGGCCAAGTACAAAGAAGGAGCATCCTAACTAACAAAGAAGAACTGCAACTCAGAAGCATGAGCGGGGGTCACAGAATGAATGGGAGGCAGAAGAAAGTGTCAGACAGGGTGGAACTACTTCCTAGACGTGGCCGCAAGGAGATGCCCCCGGGGTGAGTAGAGACTCATTACCTTGACCCAAGAGAAAATGTTGTTTAAAAAAATGGGCATTCCTCTTCATGAGGAAAGAAGACTGATGGGTGGACCGGATAAATCTTCAGATACTTTAAGTGCTGTAAATAATAGAGGACAATATTTTCCCACGTCCACTGAAGATAGGATAAGAAGTAATGGCCTAGATATTAGGAAGAACTTTAACATTAGGGGTCGTTAGCCTTAGCAATAGGCTTTCAAGAGAGGCTGTAGAATTTGCTCCATTGGAGGTTTTTAAAAAACAGCTTGGACAAACACCTGTCAGGAATGGTCTAAGTTTACTTGGTCCTGCCACAGCAAAAGGGAATAGACTTGATGACTTCTAGAGGTCCCTTCCAGTCCTACATTTCTATGATTCTATCACCTCAGTTTCCTGTCCCAGGTAAAAGTTGGCATTTCCAGTAGCACAATCCTCCCTAACCCAAAACTGTTTTTATTTATTTACTTATTTGCCAGCAGTGATTCAGAGTGAAGGCTGCCAGCTACTAAATTGCCAACCTGCATTTGCAGCATCCAAGTGTTCCTCAGAGATCTCACGTGCCTGGGTGTAGACAACTGGAGGGCTTTAGCCCTGCCCAAAAATTAGTTATTACATTAATAAATATAGGAAATTTTGGGAATAAAGGACACTACTTCACAGGGTTCGAGAGCTGGGCTCCCCACAAGCCTGAACATCTACACCACAATTAAACAGACCATTAGCCCAAATCAGCTGGCATGTGCTTTTAAGTCTAGAGTGGACCGACCTAGAGAGACCCAAGTTCCTTCGGCCTCCTATGATGATGCTGAAAAAACTAAGAAATGTTGCATTCTCTAGTAATTCTAATTTTATTTTCTTTGGGTCAGGTTGTAACTAGATCTTGTACAGGTACACAAGAGAAGGATTTAAGCTACTTTATATCCTAAACCAGGGACTGGCCATAGTTTTTGTCCTTCTAATCTCCTAAACACAGTGACTGTTCTGTGCTAGTGTTTTGGGGTATACTTTCCACTCCAAAGGAGTTAGATGGACATGCAAACTAGTGTATGCTACACATCTGAAGAGGTGCAGCAGTGGATGCATTCCCACTGCATGCCTGGGAGCTCTGAGAGGCAATATTTCCTGTTACTTCCAGGGGGAGGGTGCAGCTCCACAATGCAGCCTCAGAACAGGCCACTGGCTTTGTGCCAGTGGCTTATTTGCAACTTAAATTACTGGGTTTCATTATAAAAGTGCAATGTACAGGAAGAAAATAGTACCCCATGGGGACTACTGAGAGAGGAATAAACAAGCGGTTGCCATCATTAACAGTTAACCAAAAAGCATCAAGAGCAACCGTTCACCCTTTATCATCCCATTGTTATGCTACATTCAATATGCATAATGGCCCCATCTATGTACTTTTTTAAATGAACCCAAACACTATGGTATCTTGTGCTCAGAGCTTCATGTATCTGGCAAAATGTTGTTAACAATCAAAATTATCTAAAACATGTAAGTACTGAAGCCTACAAAGAGGGGTAATTAAATACAGTAGACTCTTGATTATCTGGGATGATAGGGAAAAAATTAATCCTGGTTAATAAAATCCTGGATAATCACCATCCATAGGAAATATGGGAAGGGGGGTGGTTCACCAGCTACCCTGCACCAGGGGAAGGGGGTGTTGGTTCACTGGCTGCCTGTGCCTTGGTGGTTTGGGTTTTTTGTGTGCTTGGGGCGGCAACAAAGTCAGAGCCGGCCCTGCGAGTTACGCGTATTTTTTTTGACATCCTGGTTAATCCACAACCTGGTTAACCCAATCCTGGATAATCGAGAGTCTACTATAAATGCCTTTTTAAAGACTTTGCAAAAAAATCCCAACAAACAGTATTTAAGAATTACTTGTCATCTGTGTGTGGGGTTTATTTTTTTTTTTGTTTTTTTAAAAGGCTTTTAGCATCCCTAAAATTCCATGTAACTTTTTCAAGTTCCTGCAGCTGTCCTGTTCAATGGAGGGAACATAGTGTAGGGGTCAATAATCAGTTGTTGTTCTTCCATCCAGCCCTACGTCACTTCAATCTTTTTTGAACAAGAATCTAAAACAAACTATTCCTGCTCTCCTTCCAATGCCTCTGATATCTGCTGAATTTTGTACCCTGATATAAAATTTAACTTTGCATGTAAAAGGGTCAATAAAGTCATTGTACAGTGACAGCTTTAGATTTGATGCTGTTGAAATTACCATTCAAGCACTCAGTTCATTTTGGTCAGTCTTGACGTGTGTACTTCAATCAGAGCACAGATGGCTACTTAAACAGACAATCTATAAATACCTTGAACAAATGTGGATTTTTTTTTATGGATGTGGGACCTAAGCATAATGTAACAGGAAAATATCTAATTCTGAACCTGTACAGGGCTAAGGGCCTTCAAAAGCTATGCAGCTTCTCCACGCCTATTGATTCAATTAGGAATTGAGGGAGCTGACCGCTTCCCCTCACTCTGCTGTGGAGGGTGATATGATGTATAAAGTAAATGAGTAAAACATGTATTGCTAGTTTTATGCACTTTTTTTTTTTTAAAAAAAGCAAAGTTCACTAAGCACCTGCTTTATTTTCAGATCTCTGATGCCACGACTCTGTTGAGGTGCACATCTTGTTCTGCAGTGAATTTGCATTTCAGAATGATAAAGCTGCAGAAATGCCAATCCTTATGCTAAATATCTTCCTAGATGTGACATAGAAAAAAGGCAAACTGAGCTAAGGTAATCTTAACTTTAAAAAGACCTTTCTTTAGTCACTGGGACCTAAATGCAATTATTCTATTTATCAGTCCCTTCCCCTGATAGGGGATTGCCTTTCAAGTTCTTCAAATGCAATTCTTCTATTCAAAATCAGGAAGCCTTTTTCATTGTCATTTTTGTTCAACCTTATCTGTAAACAGAATTTTTTAAAAAATTACTGGAGAACACCCCACTTAACTGCAAGTTATACTGAAGAACAATTTTCATGCTGTATCCTTGGAAATCTTACCTTTGATTTAGTGATAATTCCTAAAATAAGGATACATATTTACATACATAGGGCCTGATTCTGATTTATGTCAGTATCCGCTGTCAGGGGCCTAATGGGGTTATATCAGTGTAAAACTGGTTGAAGTGAGACCAGATTCAATAAGTGCTTGACCAATCACTACCAGGAAGTGACTTTGTTTTAAGCTTTCTTGTCTAACTGTGGGCCTCGCAAAACACCAGTGCTGTCACTGAGGGCATGGCTACACTTACAGGATTATAGTGCTATTGGTTATAGCAGTCTCCTTATACAGCAATATGTATAGCACCATTGCATGTCCACAGTGAGACGTGCCAGCGGTATAGCATGGCCACATTTGCAGCACTTCAAGCGGCATTAAGAGCAACGCATTAGGGCAGGTATCCCAGCATTCAGCTGGGTGCAACGTGCTTTTCAAAAGAGGGGAGTGAGGGGGGACATGTTGTGTGTATGCGAGGGAGAGAGCCAGGGGCTTTTCTGTCCTTTTGAGAGCCTGTCAGCACGTGTCCATTCACAGAGGACTTTGTTTTCACACAGGCTCCCTCCTTAAACATTTGCATTGCTTATCTGCTGAGTTAAGAGAGAAACTCTAAAGAGGTACTTCCGCATTCCTCCAGCCAAGTTCAAAAGAAAGGGAAGAGACGTCAATTGCCTTAAATGGCTTTAGGCATCTCAAGAGATCACTTGTAGCGCAGTGGGTATCCACAGTCTCGCGGTAGCGCTACAGCCCTTATTCCCCGTGCAGAGGTGGATTATGAGGAGCGCTATAACTCTGCAGTTATACCGCTCTACGTGCCTTGCCAGTGTGGACAGGTGGTAGGTTATAGCGCTCCTGGGGGCTTTATAGCGCTATAAAGTGCCAGTGTAACCATGGCCTGAGAGAAGGGAGAGTTAAAAGTAGGAGGGTATGGTGCTTGGGATGGACTATGCAGACTTTTATTATTATTAATCTAAGACCTGATCCTGCAAACACTTACAGATTTAACTTTACTCACATGAGCAGTTTAACTGAAATCAGTGGGACTACCCACGCGTTTAGTTATGCACGTGCATAATGTTAGCAGGATCAGGACCTAAATCCTTTACTTCATATAGTAAAACCTTACACATTGCATGGAATTGATACAAAATGAGGATCTGGGCTCAATATTAAATAAAATAACCATAGGAAAGCATAAATGGAAAATGTACAAGTGAAAATAATCATGTAATGATGAGCAAAGGTTGCTTACAGAAATTGTAAATGAAACTCGAATAGTGCTATTAGAGCTATGAAAAGCCAGATGAAGAAGCAATATCTGGTAACAATTTGACTTCTCTCCCAGTTATCCCAGACATCTTAAATACTGATCAAATCTTATGCCCCTGAATGTGTCTGTCTAGCATAGCATATGTAAATTGCAAACATTATATCCCCCTTTTTGTTAACATTTTTGAAGTTGTCTGTTCTGAGGGGCTAACTTAAAACTATAATGCGTATAGCCAATTCCCGATTCTCTTGCCTTTGTAGACTCTTCAGAGTGCTTCCTTTGCACAGTGCCTAGCACAATCTGTCACTGGTCTCAGCTGGAGTCTATAGTTGCTACTGTATTAAAGACTTTTAATAGTAGCTGACACATCTGTTTCTAGGGTTGCTGAACATTCAAAATCCCTCCAGCCTTGACTTCAGTGAGTCCGGAGTCAGCAAGATTAATATTGTATTATGGATGCATAAGGACTTTAGGATCTGGCCCAACCATGTGTCCCCCTCCCTGCAATGTATAGTCTAGGTTTGTATTCAAACAACAATTTATACTTGGAGCGCCAAGATCTTTTTATCAGCAAGCTTCTACTCTGCTTCTTCTGACCTAGATTGGTGCACATCCTTTGAAACTGGCTACAACTGCCCACTCTGCTAAAACAAGGTCGGATGACCAGTTACTTAGAACTCCATCAGGCTTTAATTCTGCTAGATTTTAAGCAAGTTTTTTTGCCTCCCCTTTCCAGACAAAAGTACTATCTAACTATCCAGACAAAAGTACTAAGCTTATTGAGACTCCATTCATAACCTTCAGTAGCATTCAGTTCCCTATATCACAGGTCACTATGTGGGTTGGTTTTTGCCATTCACTTAAATCATCACAAAACAATTGGTTGAACATACTATTACAAGACCTGAAGTTGATCTCCTGCATAGCAAATCTGTACCTGATTTACATTAAAAATGGAAGTTGATGGTTTCTGTTCTGATAAATTCTCTGTATGATGTAGTGCAATTTGCAACACTCAGAGAATCAGTGTAATTAATCAGTGAGACAGAAGGCTGTTCTAGAACAGTGGTTTTCAAACACCTTTCTGGTGACCCAGTTGAAGAAAATTGATGCTTGCAACCTGAAGGAGCTGCAGATGAGAGGCTTGGGGTGTGGGAGGAGGCTCTTGACTGTAGCAGGGGGTTGGAATGCAGGAGGGGGTCAGTGCTCTGGGCTAGGGGTACAGGCTTTGGGATGGGCTAGAGATGAGGGGTTTTGGGGTGCAGGAAGGAGCTCCAGGTTTGGTGCGGGGCTGGGGCAAAGGTTTGGGGCAAGGGCTTACTTCAGGTAGCAGCCTGTCAGTGGTGTAGGGTGAGTGCTAAGGCAGGCTTCCTGCCTTTCCTGGCAGTGTGGACTGCACTGCGCCCCGGAAGTGGGTAGCAGCAGGTTGGGCTCCTTGTTGGAGGTGCGCAAGTGGCTCTGCACTGCTCTTGCCCACAGGCACCACCGCCCCCAACTCCCATGAGCTGGGAACCAGCCAACGGGAGTGTGGAGCTGGTGCTCAGGATGGACGCAGCATGCGTAGTGCCCCCTCCCCCCACCTGGGAGTCAGATCTGCTGCTGGCCACTTTTGGGGCACAGCACAGTGTCAGAATAGGTAGGGAATATGGTAGCTGGGCAGCAGCACCACCACCAGTACTTTTTACAACCTCGTCGGTGGTGCTGACCAGTGCTTTACATTCCATGACCCAGTACTGGGTTGTGACCGTCAGTTTGAAAACCACTGTTCTAGAGAATGCTATCTACTAAATTTATTCTTTGCTCATGCAGTTCTGGATCTTGGTCCCTTTATTAAAAGACAGAAAATGCATTTGATTCCTATTAAGGTATCAGAAATAGTGCCTAAATTGACTCTGGTCTTAACACACAATTCCCCTAGGTTTCAAATTTTAAAAGCTGATTTACACATACACTGTTAGTGAAGTCTTCATTGTCACAGAATGATAGTAACATCTGTAGAGGTTCACTGTGACTGAAACTGCAGACAACTTTAATTCTACTCCAGTCACTATATGCAATTACACTGGAATCAACTTTGGGGCATGTATAAGGCAAGATAGTAGCCTATACACTTTTTACATCAAGTAAGCTACTGATAATGTATCTCAGTTTCTGTACACAAGGCTTGATCCCCTTTCTCTTACAGTGGCATAAAGCCAACAGTAACTTCACTGAAGTAAATGGAATAGCACAAATATAAAATTGATGAGAGATTCAAATCCTTAACAGCAGATGCCATTTGAGGCTGGGAAGAGAAGTTACTAATGGTAAATAAAACCACCTACTCTGATCAGGCCCAACCTTAAAAGTTGATCAGGTACAGCAGCCAACACACACTTTAACTGTTACAAATCTAAGGCTGGAAGGAGTAGAAGATTATCTGTAAGATTGCTTAATTAAGTGCAACATGAAACAATAGCCACTAATTATGATTGCACAAAAAGCCAAATTCCATGGGTGCAATTCCCACTGAACATGTAACAGCACATTTAGACCTAAGGAAGGACAACCCAACTCAAGCAGTGGACGCATGCCTTTCATAGTACTTGTGATTATGAACTGACATGAGCTGATATGATGTCTAAGTGAATGACAAAGTAAAATGGTCTAAACTGAGCGTTTGCATCTAATTTATGTTCAGAAATTCCACATGCTCTAATGAGACTGTTTCTATGACCACCTGCAGATCTACTCCTAAATTATACTAAGCTATTACTTAAATTGTATAGGAACAATCTGATCATTTTGATGCTAAAGACTATATTCTATCCTCACTTCCTCACAGAAAATCTCTTCTTTTAAAAACTTACATGAGACTGTTGCTTTCAATTCCTCTGTAGGAATAAAGCTCTATTTCCCTTCTGATATCCCAGAGAAATACCAATTCAAACATTTTTCATTGTTGCCAATATGAAGTTAACTATTCATAAATCAAAAATCTGTGATGCTTTCTATAGCAAACAAAGCTCTAAAATCACTTCTGAAACACTTCTTCTCACCCTGTTAGAGCAGCTCAGTACCATTCATCCCTTTGATAGCATAATATCATTCAGTCATGTTATCATCTTAGCTTCCATTACACCAGATCACATGTATCCAGAGCAAGAATCCAGCAATCCTGGCTTTCCTTCTGTAATGCTTTGCTTGTATCAGAGCTCCTCTTCTTATATGGGCTGATCCTCTACTGCCTTGCTGTTTGTTTCATACCAGATCACAGTTGGCATGAAAACACCAGCAGCCTGATTTGATGGTGATTTACACTAATTTTATACAGGTGTACAAGACTATAGAGGGCAAGAGGCAGTGAGGAACTGGGCCAACAAACCAATGGTAAGAGTGATCCTCCATTTCTCTCCTAAAACAATAAACTTCACTGTTCCTATCTGCACAGGTCACTAAACCCAACAGCAGATCACTGAGATCTTGACTTTCATAATAATTATGGGGGAAATTCAGTGTCGTGCTCCTCAAAGGCCTAGTAACAGTATTATGCCACAGAAATAACTTGTTCCTAAAGGAAGTATGCATGGAGCTCTACTTCATGGAACCCAGCTGAAAGTGGACTTTCTGGACAGTGTGCACAGCACAAATTGGGAGTAGTGAAAGGTGAGCTAAAGATCTTCACTTTCTCTCCTCATGCCAGAGCATGAGCTTGTTCTGATAACTGCAGAGCCATTCCAGCCACAAGGCTGCAGTGTATATTTCCTGGAGTAGTTGTGAAATTGTTCTTTGTGCTTGGTTGGTAGGTATTTGCCCTTTTTGTTTCCCCTCATACCTGAGCCCAGCCTGGCTATTCAGGCTGATTGCTTGGCAAAAGATCTACCTATACCTTAAAGGAATGACTCTTCCTAAGGGAGAAAGATGAATGTCAACTACAATTCTTAGGAAATAAGATGGTATGGGGAAATTAAGTGGGTGGGTGTTTTGGCTGCACAAGAATTAGTGTCAAACCTAGAGCCCAATTCTTCCTTATTTCTGTTCTGTGGTACTTAAACAAGTAGTTCCATTGCACTCTTGGATTGCCAACTAATAACAAGAACTCCTGACAATAATACACTTTTTACCTATAAAATGCCCTGTTAATATACCAACTAGTGAGCATCAGCCTGAGACATTTTGACAGCTGTTTTAGGGTTTCTATGCAGTATTTTGAAGCCCATGGGAGCGACCGTCCCAGCCGGAGTTGACTGACTTGGGTTGGTGAGGCTGGTGACAGTGCTCTAACATAAGCTGTGCAGCCAGTGCTCTGAAGTTCCAGCTGGGGCTGTGAAGCCTGTGGGGCATGGGGTGGTGGTTTCGAGCTCCAGCCTAAGTCACCACTTCAAGTTTGTGTAAACAGCTATCGTTCGAGCACGAGCATAAGTCCCCACTAGCCCAAGTCCAGCCACTGGCCTGGGAGGCTCACTCCCACAGGCTCAGAAATGCTATGCAGATGTGACCTTAATGACTAACACATTTCTTCCTTTCTTTTTTGAACTGTTAGCCAGATGAAATGGAGGGGGAGAGGGGAAGAGGAGAAATGCCTCTGTTAGGAAGGTCCTCCTTGGGCCAGATCCCGATATTCTTATTCACAATGAGCACTACCTCACTCCATGACTAACCCTCACTCCCTGACCCTCCCTGCAACTTCAATGGGACTCTACCTGTGGACTAACCTGCCACTCCGTGGGAGAGGATATTGGAATCTGGCCTCTCTGTTGTTAAAAATTACATTTCTCCTGAAGTCTTTTTAATAGTCAAATCTTCTATAGATTGATTAGTCCCTATGTAAAATATACTGTATTTTAAGCACCCTATCCTAAGATGCTTACAGGTCATGTCTTCTAAGAGGGAAAAACAGCCATTTTATTCAGTTACAAATATAAATATCTTTAGACTACACAATATGACTTTTACTTAAAATTCATCTCCATTACTTTAAACCAAAACAAGCAGCTGATAAAATGCAAACCTATGCCTTAGTATTAGTTAACATGTAACAACCCATAACAAGCACTGGATGGCTTGATTAATCTCTGTGACCACAGCTGTATTACTTCAAAATGCTAATCAGTTTCACATCAAGTAGATTGAAACCCTACACAAATGCTGGCACTGTTCAGACATGGTACTTGCTTTTTAAAATAAACACCGCATTGAATTCACTTGATTTATGATATGTGTATGTGTGAGAGGTAAAGATTATATGGCCTTTTAATCTAACTCCTTAATTTCATTGTTACTACTTTGTAGTTCCTCATAATCTAAGAAACAACTTTTTTTATGGGCTGGGAGAAGGGCTGTATTGTATTTCAGAGTTCTTTGCAAAGACTGCAAGCTTTGTATCCAAATGTTACTAGCAGAGCAGTCTTTTCCTTTAATAAACATAGAACAATTTATTCTGAAGAGGTAAACATCAGTAGTACAATTAACTTTCTTACATCAGCATTAAGAGGCTGGCACATCTACAAGACAATAGTAGCATAAAACTATTTGGCAGTATGTACAAGCTGATTTCTAGGCATGTTAGACCATGTCCCTGCTAATATGTCGTCTTTCATCTAGGAACTGAAATGGCATAGACAATATGAAATTGAAAGAGATTGCAGAACTGTTTCTTCTCTTCTAATATAAAATTTCCCTCTGATCTTCTGTGCAACTACTCTATGCACAACCTATGAAGATTATTTCAATTGTAGTGCAAAAATCAGCTGGCTTAAAACATTTAATGTCATAATTATGACTAAAAAAGTGCATTTTCCAAGCATGTGCACATTCTGGGCCTGCTCAATGCCTGGAACACCCTTTGACTTCAATGGGAGTCCCATGAACGGGGTGAAAGTCATGCTTCTATAGAGAGGGCCAGCACAGTTACACTTGCATTTTCCAGACTTAAGTGGAGCACGCAGGCCCTGTGCTGACTCTCTGCATGAAGAATATCGGTGATGAAGCTGCTAAAGGATTGAGTCCACTGACTGGTTAATCCACCCAACGCCCCTGTGATACAGATACATATTGTAACCTAAGTGCTTCTGTTCTCCATGGATATGTGTTCATCCAAGTACATGCAGTGTAAATCCTCAGTCCTTCTGATTGAGAAGCTTTACTTGCAGTACAAAGTGTGTTCAGTTCAGTGATCTCAACTATACTGCAAGTTTAAAAAAAATAAAATCTAGTAGAAAATAACTCTAAACAAAAACTGTCGGAATAGTCCCCTACTAGCCAGTCTGAATGCATGACTGGGCTTGGGCACACCCAAGCTCTACTTAACCCCTATTTTGAAGACTTGTGAGACAGCTTAAGCATGCACAGGTCTTGTACTCTCTCTGCACAGTCGTGAATTTCACCAGCTGGGAATTTGCCTGCTTATGGACTACAGCAGTTGGTTTTAAATGACTTTACCACAAGGTGTATTTTTTTTTAAGTTCTTTAAAAAAGAAAGATTCACCCTTTCAAATGTTTGGATCCAAATGAAGCTTTACCAAACATTTTGAAAGGATGATTTTTTTTTAATCTTTAGATGGAAATGGGGATGAAAATTAGGAGCTCTTTAAGAAGAGTTTATTAAATGGCCAAAAAGTCATGTTTCTGCAGTCAAGCATGAGGACAAATTTGGCTAAAAACCCAACCAGGCTCAGTGGTGAAATGAAGGCAGCACGTTGGGGGAGGAAGCAACATATAACAAATGGACTGGTGCAGGGTAGGGGGGAATGAAATCGACAGTAATCAATGTAAATTAGAAATAATTAAGTGTAGAAAATTGATAAGAGAATCTAAAGACATTGGAGGGGCTAGGGGAATACAGGACTAAGGACAAAAGGAATTTCAGTATGTTAGAATCTCTTTTGTTCCTATCACAGTCCAGGCCCATTAATAGATGGAGATGGTAAAACTAATGTAGAAAAGACAGTGTTCAACATATTTCTGTACTGCATTTGGAAAGAAACAAGATGAAAGACTTGTATCACGTTAGGATGATGAAGTACCTTCCAGTCCAGTAGTAACCAAGGATGGTGTTTAACACCATCTACTAGGGATAAGCATTTTTAAATCAGCAGCCCTGGATAATGCACATCCAAGAATCAAAAAGAGCTGGTGTAGAAGATTGGCATACTGATGTTCATTTTTTAAAATCTTGGAATACTGGGGAAATTCTAGAAGATTGGAAGAGTGTTTGTTGTGCCAGTATTCATGTAGGTAAGGTGAGATGACCCAGATAACTATAGAGTTACTAGCTTGATCTCAACATTGGGTGAAATAATGGAATAGCTGTTAAGATATGAGATTTAAAAAATTATACTCCTTTCTTTCTTTAATGTTTGTCAATATGATTTTATGGTTATGATTTGGTCTTTGGTTAATAACGATAACTGCATTGATGTAATATACCTAAACTTTTGTAAGGTCTTTGACTTAGTACCAGATTATGTTCCAATTAAACATTAGAACTGTACAGTATCAAAGCACACATTAATTGGTTTAAGAAGTGGCTGTTTTCAAGTAGCTATTAATGTAGAATCCTCTTCAACTGGGCATGTTTCTAGTAGGGCTCCAAAGGATCAGTACTAAAGCCAATACTAATCAACACTTATATCAATTACCTGATAGTAAATATAAAATTTGTGGCTGACAAAACTTGGTAAAATGACAAGGCAGCCATACAAAGCAATTGGGCCCCCATCTTGCCAGGTGATCCAATTCAAACAATAAGTTTTAATACAACCAAATGCAAGGTCATACATCTATGGGTCATATAAAAAGGGGTGCTCATAATGCCTAAAGAATGGGGAACTACATCCTGGAAAGGAGTGATTCTGAAAAAGATCTGCCCTAGTTAGGGTGACTAGATGTCCCGATTTTATAGGGACAGTCCCGAGTTTTGGGTTTTTTTCTTCTTTGGGCTCCTATTAGCCCCACCCCGTCCCAATTTTTTACATTTGCTGTCTGGTCACCTTAGTCATAGTAGACAAGCAAATGAACATAAGCTCCCTGTGTGATGCTGTAGCTAAAAGGTCAAATAATGTGATCCTTGAACATATAAACAGGACAATAGTGAGTTGGAACATGAAAGTGATGAAAATCACCTCTGCATATGGGACTGGTGATACTGATATTGTAATGTTGTATAGAACTCCAGTGTCAAAATTTTAAAAAGGTTGGGAAAACTGGAGAGGGTGCAGAAAAGAGCCACAATTGATTTCAGGGCTGAAAAAAATCTCTTTAGAGAGACTTAAAGCTCAATCTGCTTCATCAAAAAGATGTTAAGAGGTGACTTATTTATGATGTATAAACACCTTCATGGGCAGAATATACTGGATACTAAAGGGCTCCTTAATCTAGATGAGAAAGGCATAACAAGAACCAATGGTTGGAAACTGAAGCTAGATAAACTCAAATTGGAAATTAAACACAACTTTTTTAAAAAATAGTATGGGTGACTAGCCTTTAGAACAACCTACCAAGGGAAGTAAGTGGTAGATTCTACAGCTTAATCTTCAAAGCAAGACTGGAAGATATGCTTTAGTTAAACATAAGTTAATAGGCTCAATACAGGTGTAATTGGTGAAATGTAATGGCCTTTGCATAAGAGGTCAGAGTAGCTGATCTAATGATCTCTTCTAGTCATTAGAATGAATTCCTTGCAGTTTAAGACAGATTTTGTTTACGAGGATAGACAAAAAATAATCTATATAAGTTTTCAGACTGATTACTGAGATGTTTTTAAAGTTCGCTTGTGTATTAAGATCTGATCCTGCAACTGCATCCTCATGGAGAGGAGAGGAAGGGCTATCTTCAGGGCAGCCAAGTCACAAGCTTAAAAAAATGCAGCAGGGATGCTACTCAAAGTTGAGGAGGGGGAGATTGAATAATTGCCAGGAAATCTTATGTTACCAGGAAATATAAGTATATTACATTATTAAGCAAAGCAGCACCCTTTTTGGGGGTTTGTTATAAGAAATACATAAGCAAGTTGTTTTTCAGGCATCTCTACTAAAATAAAGGGAAAAATCCTGATCTTTCAACTACTATTCACCAAAAGTTCCCATTAACGTCACTGGAAGCTGAGACAACTGATGTGGAAGGTGTGGAGTTATCACCATGTATTTTCCCTCTTTTAACTGCAGGCACTCTTAACATCAGTATTAATTTTAGTTATTTAGAGCTCCTTACTAGAGGCAAGAAAGAACACTATAGCCATTGCTAAAAAGATGCCTGTGTTTCCAGTAGTATGTACCTTACACCATTTAAACAAAATTTTTCTCTGTTGTAGTCAAGAATCACAAGTAAACTGCATTTTGAAGATTACTCTGAGAAGCCTGCTATAACAACCCTTAATATTTTCCTTTTGTGCATCAGTTCTCTCTCAAAGCAAATTCTCTCATTTATACTATCAGCTGTTCAAAAATGCCTCATCTATAAAACGCTCTGTAGAACCGAGACAGCCAAGAGGTGTTGTACTTACATTTTGCTCTATTACTATGAGTGTGGCTGACACACATGCTGTCCAGTGAGAAGTGATGAAAGAGCCTCTAGGATATCATTTTTTTATTGTTTTCCATGAGAAACCACTAACCTTATGCTGATATTTTTAATGCTTATTTTCTGTTCAGTGTTTAAGCCCTCTAAAACATTAGAAATAAAGCACTTAACTCCAAAACCAATAAGTTCATAGCTTTTTAAAAGTCCCCTTATCTTTCTGATCTCTAGATTTTATTTTTGTGTATACAAAGGTATTCAGAAAAATTTAAAAGTACATTCTGTGAGATACTAAGTACAGTGTTAAAATACAATTCAATATTTTTGCATATGGTGTTTTCTACCTATATTTTGCTCTTCCTAAATTATGCATCACCTAGTCTCCCTTTAAAGCCTAGACTCCATTGTTTTACTTCAACAGTTTTCACAACAGCAAAAGCATACTTTTGCAGTGCCTTTCTGACTGATGTGTCCTAGTAAAATAATGCAGACAGCTCCAAATCTGAAAGGATATTACCATCATAAAAACAAATCCCCAATGTAATTATTGCTGCTTCATGTAGTTACACTTAGTGCATTCATCTGCACAGTTACTATTCAGTGCTAGACCTTTTATTTTCTGTTTTTGCCCTAATCTGTTGTTTTCTTAAATAATCAGTGTGAGAGCCATGATAGAATCTGCTGCCATTTCATTTTCATAGCATTTTGTCTTACACTACAGCTCTAAAAATGATATTGCACCAAAGTGAAATTAACACTCTGCTATAAAGGACAGAAAATCATGCTCTAAGGGAGAGAGAATTTGCTGTGAAGCATATACTAAAAGCAAACAATTACTAATGAAACAATCCTACATCTCACTGACTATTTAGGGTGAAATGTAATTTTCTAATGTCCCCCTCTTCATTTCTCAGCACTCCCCCTTTCTCTAACACGCAGTAGAAAGCCAGCCTTGCTTTCGAGTTGTTAATTTTCAACAGCTTTATCACTATTTTTATAGAGGCGGTGTTGCTGTGGCAAAGAGGGGAGAGATTTTAAATCCTCTAGGAATCAGAGCTCCTTCTGGGCTTTGCTATTAATAATTATGAAGCTTACTAGGGCCCCTCACAGCAAAAGTTTTTGCAAGGCACGGAGCGCCTCCCAGCCCTTCTCCTGCGCTTGCTGGAGAGTCACCCGAAGGAGGGTGGCTCCAGGTTCGTGCTGGGAGTAAGGAAGCGCCAAGGGGGCTGAGTGTGGGGCAGCGGGCAGCCCCCCGAACCTCCCTCCTCCTTCTCGTTCACTGTCTCACTAGCCTGCTCCGAGTCCCCTTGGAGCCCGTTTACACCGGCGCTCCCCGAGCGCGTCGCTCCGCACCGCCCTCAGCGAAGGCTGCTCCGCCGCGGGCGGGAGGGGAGCGCTGAACCAGCGAGGGGAGTCTGCCCCGGCTCCCCCTCAGCACCCGGCTCGTCCCTCGCCCCGGGGGCGTTGGCAGGTGTCCGGGGAGTAGAACCAGCGGCCCGCGGTCTCCCGCCGCATCCCGCTGCCTCCCGGAGCCGGCTCTGTCCCGGGAACGCCTCTGGGTCGGGGACTGGAGCCCTGGAAGGGGGCAGCCCGGCTCCTACCTGGGGACGGTCAGCAGAGAATGGCTGGCCATGGCGGGGAGCGGCGAGGAGACGAGCCCCGGGCTCTGGCGGTGTCAGGCGAAGAGCCAGGGCGCGGGGCGCTCCGCTGCTGCCATTGCACTGCTCCAGCCCGGCTACGCGCCCGCCGCGCGCCGCCCTCCGCCGCGCTCCTCCCCCGCTTTCCCTCCCCCGGCCCCGGGAGAAGGGCGCAGGCCGGAGTCACACCCGCCCCCTACTGAGTTTGGACCCCCGCCCCCGCCGGCGGCCCCCTGAATTGCACCCCAACTGCCCCCTAAATACCGAGTCCGCCTGCCACGGAAACCGGAATCCGGCAACTGCACCTTGCTGCTGCCCCAACTTTCCTGGCAAGGTCAGAGAGACCCTGGAGTTGCTCTCACTGCACCAAAAGATCCCGGACCTCCAGGCATCCTGGCATGCCAATGCCACAAACCCCCGGCTCCGACAGTGGCTTTTGCACCAACCCCCAAACTGTACAATCCAAGTGAAAACAGGATAGTTGTTCCTCCTCCTGTGGATAAATCTGCCTCCCCCCGATACATCCCGAGACGGTAGTACTGGAAAAAAACCAATCTGAAGGGTGCCAGTTTGTAACTCCAGTTCCCCCCAGATTCTACTAAATAGATAGTAGCTCCTGATGTACCAAAATATCCAAACTCTGTTGTAAGCTGGCACTGCAAAAACGGGTATTTGGTACCAGGATCCGCTGCAATCCAGCTAATTTTTCTGAGCACAAACTCAAACATGGTAATAGATTTTAAAAGAGAAGTGCAGGTGCTGTAGTTTTAGGACATCAATGCATCCTTGTTGGAAACACCATAAAAACACTGATCCTTCTGGATCCTACCACCTTTTGGCCCCCATCTTCTCAAACAGTAGAATCAAAATAGACAACAGATGCTGCTACTCCTACATGACCAGAAGAATCCAGGCTTCAACACGTCCCAATGCTCAGGGAGTCTTGGCAGAGTAAACTGGGCCATGGACTCCTGAATTCTTCTGTGTAGAGTCCAAATGTGGCTGCTCTTAGTCTGTTATAAAAGTCGGAACACCTACACACCTGAAGCAACCTGGCACAGAGCACTATCCAAATACAAGTATAAATCTC
This sequence comes from Dermatemys mawii, assembly GCA_007922305.1. Lineage (NCBI taxonomy): Eukaryota > Metazoa > Chordata > Testudines > Dermatemydidae > Dermatemys > Dermatemys mawii. Next base: position 14,359,108 of record ML677363.1, read on the forward strand.
TTAGATTGCTTTGAAGGTCTCAGTCATGAGATCATAGAATCAGAGAAATGTACTGCTGGAAGGGGCCAGATAAACCTAGACCATTCCTGAAAGGTTCGTCTAACCTGTTCTTAAAAACCTCCAGTGACTGGGATTCCACAACCTCCCTTGAAAGCCAGTTCCAGTGCTTAAACTGTCCTTATCATTAGAAAGTTTTCCCAACTATCTAGCCTAAATCTCTTTTTCTGCAGATTAAGCCCATTACTTCTTGTCCTATCTTCAATGGACATATAGAACAATTGATCACTGTCCTCTTTCTAACAGCCCTTATATTTGAAGACGATCAGATCCTTCCTTCACTCGTCTTTTCTCGAGACTAAATTTGCCCAATTTCTTTAACCTTTCCTCGTAGTTTTAGAAAACCAGATCTTTTATCATTTTTGGCACTCCTTCTGGATTAGTCCAATTTGTTCACCTCTTTCCTAAAGTGTGGTGCCCAGAACTGGATGCAATACTCCAGCTGAGGCTTTACCAGTGTCACATGGAACAGGACAATTCCTGTGTCTTATATAAAACATTCCTGTTAATACACTCCAGAATATTGTGGGGAGGGGTTCAACTGCCTTGCATTGTTGAGAGACAAGGTGGGTGAAGTAAAATCTTTTAGTGGACCAACCTCTGTGGTGGGACAAATAAGCTTTGGAGTTACAGAAAGCTCTTCCTCAGGTCTGGGGAGGTCTGACTTGCCCTGACCTTCATTGGGTCTGAACTGATGAAGAGCTCTGTATAGCTCAAAAGCTTGTCTCTCCCACCAACAGAAGTTAGTCCAATAAAAGATATTACCTCATCCACCTTGTCTCTCTAATATTCTGGGAAGGACACAGCTACAGCAATGCTGCCTAACACGTTGATTTACATTCAATTTGTGATCCACTGTAATCCCTAAATCCCTTTCAATAGTTTTACTGCCTAGCTAGTTATTCCCCATTTTGTAGTTGTGCCTTTGTTTTTTTCCTTCCTTAGTGCAGTACTTTGTATTTGTCTTTGTTGAATTTCATCTGGCTGATTTCAGACCGATTCTGAAATTGGTCAACATCATTTTGAATTCTAATCCTGTCTTTCAAACAGCTAGCAACCACTCTGAGCTTGGTGTCATACGCAAATTTTATAAACTTACTGTCCACTGCATTATCTAAGTCATGAATGAAAATATTGAATGGTACTGGACCCAGGATAGACCCTTTGGAACATCACCAGGCATATTCTCCCAGTTGACAGCAAATCATCTATGACTATTTTCTGAGTACAGTCTTTCAACCAGTTGTATACCCACATAATGGTAATCTCTAGACTACATAGTTTGCTTATGAGAATGCCATGTGGGGCTTCATCAAAAGCTTTACTGAAATCAAGATTATCACCTCTACTCTTTCATCTTTATCTAATAAGCTAATAACCCTGTAAAAAAAGGAAATTAAGTTGGCTTAGCATGATTTGTTGTTAACGAATCTGTGCTTGCTATTCCTTAAAACTCTCTTATCCTCTAGGAGCTTACCAATTGTTTAATAATTTGTTCCATTATCTTTCCAGCTTTTTAAGTTAGGGTGACTGATCTATAATTCCTCATGTCCTCTTTATTCCCTTTATTTTAAAGATAGGGACTATGTTTGCAAATCTCCAGTCCGCTGGGCTCTCACCTATCCTCCGTGAGTTCTCAAAGACAATTACTGCTGGTTCTTGGATTGCTTCCGGTAATTCCTTAAGTACACTAGGGTGAATTCAATTAGGCACTGCTGACTTGAGTACATCTAATTCATCTAAATATTCTTTAACATGTTCTTTTTCTATTTTGGCTTGTAGTCCTTCCCCCGGTTAATATTAACTGTGTTTAAGTATCAGGTCAAATGTACCTTTTTAGTGAAGGCTGAAGCAAAATAGACATTTAACACTTTAAACATCTTGATGGCATCTGTTATTAGCTTTCCTTCCCTGCTAAGCAAAGGACCTACACTTTCCTTTGTCTTTCTCTTGCTCCTAATATATTTATAGACCCTCTTCTTATTGTCTTTTATGTTCCTAGCTGGGTGGAACTTATTTTATGTCTTAGCCTTTCTGATTTTTGTCCCTACATGTCTGTGCTATTCTTTTGGACTCATCCTTAGTAATCTGCCCATGTTTCCACATTTACTAGAATTCCTTTTGGATTTTCAGTTAATTGAGCCACTCCTGATGGAGCCCTATTGGCCTCTTATTTTTTTTCTCTTTCCAACTCAGGATAGTTTGCTGCTGTGTCTTTAGTATTGTCTCTTTGAGAAACTGCCAGCTCTCCTGAACTCCTGTTTCCCTTAGATTTTCTTCTCATGGAATCTTATTTACCAGTTCTCTGAGTTTCTTAAAGTCTGTTTTTTTAAAAATCCATTCTCATTAATCACTCTTTGGCCTAATTAATGTTTAATTTTAATGTTCACTTTCACCCAAATTGGCTTCAACCTTCAGATTCACAACCAATTCCTGCCTGTTAGTTAGAATCAAGTCTAAAATAGTTGTCCCCATGGTTACCTCCTCTAACTTATGAAACAAAGAAGTTGTCCCTGATGTATTTCAAGAACTTACTGGAAATTGGGCTTTGCCATATTATTTTTCCAACAGATGTCTGGGTAGTTAAAGTCCCCCAATAATACATCTCTTGTGTTTTTTTGATATTTCTGTTATTGTTTCTGTTTCATGCACCAATTCCTCCTGATCAGCTAAAAGCTGCACAAAATGATCATTCATATCTACTAACCCACTTGCAAAAGTTCAGTGTTATGATACGAAATTTAACTGTATTTAAAAAATCAAGACATCATATCTGGATTACTGTGGATTCCCTGAAACAGTGTACTGGTTGCAGATTTATCTGATGTTAAAAGGATCACTACGTCAGGGTCCACTTTTTTGGCACACTAGGTGCTGCAATACTTGTTCTGTGTTCATGCCGTGGAATTTGGAGGTGGAGGCTAAACACTGTGTGGTTCCAACAGAATCCATATAACATTGCCAACTCATGATTTTATTGTGAATTACACAATATTTTAGTGTGTTTTATTGAAGTCCCAACTCCTGAAATTGTGATTGAAGTAAAAATATTTTTAAAAAAGAAAGTTTCTAATCCTCATAATTAAGGAGATTTTTTGAAAATGTGAACTCTAAAGTCTCAAAATTAAAAATGTTTAAAAAGAGCCCACCTTTTTTTAATCTCATGGTTTTAAAGACAATATTAGGGGGTTATTTTTATATGGTGGGGTTTTTTTTTCCTATACTTGGCTTTGACAATACTGACTGTATTGAATCCAGGATTGTGTTCACTCATGCATGAGGATCCAGAATTTTTTGGTGCAGTATGAATGGCTAGACTTGGCCTGTACTTTGGCATTAAGAAGATAGGGACTTGATCTTTCCAGGAGGATTCAGTTGCAAGAACCATGTGTTTGCAGTGCTCATGTTCTGGGGTGCATTGGGTCTTTGATGCAGTGGGAACAGCTGGTGTTCTCTAGTTAGGTGCTGGAATCTTCAGGGTTGAAATTAAATTTGGCAGGATCCAATAGTTTTTGGCAAGATCCAGCTTTTACTCCCATTGCCTTCAGCCCTTCTTGTCCTCCTGCCTTCTCCTACAAGCCCTTTATCACTTCCCCAACATCACCTTGTGATCATCTTCTTCTGAGCCCCTTCAGCACTCTCTCACTTCATTCCCCCAAGTCACTTCAAACAAGCCCCTCCCCATTTGTCCCTCCTGATTCTCCACAGACATTCCCTGCTTCCAGTGCTGACTTTCAGCCCCGGTCTCTCTCCTTGCCTCAGTATTTCTTCAACTCTCCAACATTCACTCTTACCCCACAAATCTCTCCTGTAACCCCTGCCTCTGGATCTCATATCTCCCATCAACTGCATCCCTCCTCAACTTCTCTTTGTCTCCATTTTTTTTACTTTGCATCAACGATACTGCTCTGTATTTTAAATTTCCCCTAATCCTGACTTCCCCGCCTCTGCACTTCTCCTATCGCCAACTGTAGTCCTTAACCTTTTGTATGCTCTTCTGCATTCAGTATCTCTCTTGTTCCTCCATCTCTCTAACTTTCTCCCTCTTGCTCTTCCTTCACTCTCTACTCTGGCTTTCCTTTGGTCTCCAAGACCCCTTCTGTAATCCCAAAGTTTGAGTCCTCCATTCTTTGACTCTTCCACACACTGATATTATCCACATCTGTCTCTTATTTTCCAAACATCCTCTCCTTACCACCAGTGATCACCTGTAAAACTTCTCCTTAATACTCCCCCGAACTTCCGGTGGCACAACCTTGCTGGTACATTCCCTCAGATACATACTTCTATGTCTCTTGTATTCTTCCTTCTATTTGTTCCTGACTCACTTCCTTGACATTCTGTACAATAATCATTTTTAAGCCTCTCTGATTTTGTTAAAATAATGCCTTAAAGATTCACTTAGCATCCTGGCAGCCCAGTGAGATATGAATTATATTTTATACACCTGCCCTCCCCTTTTACAGATTTGGGAGTGGCTGGGAAATTAGACTCAAACTTGCCTAAGGCCATTCTCAAACTGTCTCATTATTTCAGATGGTCTCCCCCTCAAGTCCATCCATCATGCTCTCCTTTCCATAAATAAATGTGTATTGATTTCCTCAGTCCTTGTATCTCTACCATGCTCTTTTTCCTCTTTCTTTACTCCTTCTTGCATCTCCCTCTGTCATTCTCACTCTTTCAGCTTTTCTACTGTCATTCTTTCACCTCTCAGAAGCCATGAATGTTTGTCCACAGCTTCTACATTCCTGTGTCTGGGCTTCATGGATCCGTAGGGAGGTTTTTCCCTGTGGGGAGGGAGACTCAGCAGAGGGACAAATCTTCCTATTGCCATCCTTTTTACTGCCACTCAGGTGGGGCTGCTGTGGATCCAGCTACTGAGATGAAAGCTGGGGCATCAGAAGTTCCTCACGCAGTTTCTCCTGCTTCTTTCACTTCAGAGTTTCTGCCCTGGTGTGTCATCACTGGTGAGCCCATGAGGAGTGAGAGCTCTGGAGCAGCAAAGCTCCCCTACATCAGAGAGAGGGGGGAAGAATTCTTCCTCTGCGCTCATCAAAGGAGGAGGAGCTGTGCCCAGGTTCCCCTCTATTTTAGTTTCTGTTCTAGAAGATGTCATCTCAAATGCTGTTTTTCCATCACACAGATTGCTGCTCATCCCTCTCTTACTCCAGGAGATTGCTTTGAGATTACACTATTTGATTTTTATCACATCCTCAGAACCAATTTCAAACCCTCTCATTCCTAACCTATAATTTGATTTTCTTCTCCTTTTTCTTATTCCATTAGGCAGCAGTTTGTCATACTCTTATTATTTGGCTTTGTCACCCTGTGAAAACACTGCTTCAAGATTCCGATTGGCACAATCACCGGTTCCATCTCCCCATCATCCATCCCTGCCAGCATCTCTCTCTCTCACTCACTCATTCCCTCTGTTAGAGCACCATTTACTTATTCTCTCTCTCTCTCTCTCTCATTGACTTCCTCACAATCTACTCTTGACTCATTCTTTTATTGTGCAGGTAGGTGATGCAAAGTACATAGAATCAACTACTCTCTGAACTCTGTATTCTAAAGCAGGTAGCAGTGCCTGGTCTGTCCCTTTGCCTTTTTCTCTCCAGTAGTTTGAGAGTGCTAGTAGGCAAGCTAAAATCTCTTCCTTTCCCTGGTCCCCGCATGACAGCACAAAACTGATTACTGTCACTCATTGTCTTTTCATTCAGAGCTGTATGTCATCCATAGCATATTTTCCCCATAGCTTCCAGATATGAATAGGCAACAGCAAAAACGTAGTTATGCCAGGATAGCTGGCTCCATCTGCATTTAACACATGAGACTAGGACATAGTCCTCATTAGGGATAATGGAAATTCATGGGCATAGATAGAGTAAGCTGCTGCAATGTTGTGAGTTCGAGCTGGCCAAGAAAGATTGAAACAACAACATCAAAAGAGGTGTAAATGACCGTTTCCCAGTAGTTGCTATATCAGAAAATGTGGCAATGACTCTTAAAAAGACAGAGGGAGCAAGGCTTACATCCAGAGCTTGACTTGATACCAAAGCCTTGTTTTGGCAGGCCTATCTAGATGGGGACTAGTCCATATTCGTCCTAATACTGGATAGTGTTTTCAAAATAAGGTCCCCTTGTTTGTCTTCTGAGCAGCTCTGTTACAGAACCATTTTACTAAATGAGACTACTGCAACGTGTAATGTTAAGCACGTGGTAATTGTTTGCTAGCTGGGGCCTAAAAAAGGAAGATCTTAGACAAGTTCTTAGCAAGACAAGAGCTTAGCATTGTATTTAATAGTACTGTCTATGTATAAAGTCAAGGTTGTGAATAATGTTTCCAGAAGCAGACTTCCTTTGTAAAATTTTTGAGTCAGAGACTATATACACAATATGCAGTGTCTAGCACAATGAAACACCAATCCTGATCAGGGACTTTGGCCACTACCATGATTTAAATAATAATGAATCTGTGTACACTTTTGTAGATGCAATTTTTTGCCTACATTTGCTTGTGCAATTACCATAAATGTGTATGAAAATTACTAACTTGATGCTTATCTAGCAATTTCTATACAACTGCAATAATTCAACTTCTAAATTACATTGCAAAAAAAAATGCACCGGACAGGATATACAAATTTAAAATATAAAAGTTCATTTAAAAAATGGACCTGAAGAAGAGCTCCATGCAGCTTGAAAGCTTGTCTCTTTCACCAACAGAAGTTAGTCCAATAAAAGATATTACCTTACCCACTTAATTTTAATTACATATTTTAAATTAAATGGACAAAGTTCATCCAGGTCCACATTATATCTTACTTGTTCAGTATTCATTAAATGTTTGATTACTGCTGCAGATATTGTAGGTTAGTGTTTGCATATGTAGTTGATTACCAGGCACAATGTATTACTTCAGATGTTTGCAGAATTTATTAATCAGGTTTATAATTTCTCTTTATTTAGTTGGATACTATAGTTGTTCAGTTCTGACATGGTATAGACAGATATGCATATTTTACCAATCATTCAAGTGTATGTTTTACTAGTGAAGTTACACTCTGCTGGTTAAGCATGTAGGACAAGAGTTAGTTTTTGTTTTGATATGTTTAGTGTACTCCAGATGTAGCTAGACATATAAACAGACACACTCACTATATATAATTCATACAGTTATTGGCATCTGATTCAAAACTCAGTTGAAATCACTGTGGGTCTTTCCTTTAATTTTGTTTGTTTGTGGATTTCACTTATAGTGAATACATTGTACATTCATGAATAGGAATTAGACTGTGCCATCAAATTCATATTACTAAAGGAAGCAAGTGTTATGTAAGGCAATCCCGTGGGAGCAGACCAGTTAACCATCTAGTCTAGTATCTTGTCACTGATAGTAGCATCTTCCAAAGAAAGTGATCTGGAACAGATGGATAGAGTCAAAGGAGACAGATCCATATGATTTATTACAAATCTCTGCAATGCATCATATGGTTCCACAGTTTAATACATAGAGATCACTACTCTGTCCATGGTGTGTTGGTGTACGTGTAGTTCTCTCTTATGCTCATCTCTACCTATATTGATAGATATTTCAACTTTTCCTAAAATAAGATCTTCCAAACCTCTGGGTGAATGTATAAAATATTAATATTAAATATACAAAATTAGGCCCAATGAAAAAAACCCTCCCAAACTAGTACTTTACCCTCAGCCTATCCGCATTCCCCAGAAGAGGCCTGGGGAAAAAGATGAACTTTGCAGCTATGTTTGGACTCCAGCAGACCGACCAAGGCATTTCCAGGGTTGAGGACTCTTCAATGGAAATGCTCTGCCTTCCTGACTAAACAGGGGTCTGTTACATTGAGTCTCTCAGCTGATCTCAACTGCAGTAGTATTCCTCAGGGACAGAAACTTCTTAGACAGAAAGTTTTTTTGGGAAGAGGCTCTCTTTTCGTTCCGTGTTTGTACAGCACCTAGGACAACACAGTTCTGGTCCATGACTGGGACTCCTAGTTGCTACAGTAATACAAATAATGATAGTATTTCTGCAGTAAACAGGAATTAAACCATTCATTAGGATCTTATAGGTCAAAAGCAGCACTTTAAATTGCATCTAGATTTGAACTGGAAGACAATGTAGATCAGGGAGTGCTGGTGTAATGTGCTGCCATGCAAAAGACCTGCATTAGCTGCACATGCTGCAGTAGAAGAAATGTCCAAGGGGATTGTTCTCCTCTTCATAAGGTGTGTGACAGGGTCGGGCCAGATGACTACAGGAGAGAGTGGGTTTTTTTGTTTGTTTTTTTTACATTTCTACACTCTTTTACTGACAGTTCGAGGGAGAACAGTTCATTTCTTCTTCTCCACATCCTGCTCTGCAGCTCCCTTGGCTTGTTTAGCACGGATTTCAAAGAGATGGGCATTTGCCTGGGCCATATGCAGGCTGGCAAAGGCTTTGAAGTTCTTCTCAGCCTCAGAGATAACATGGGCCTTTTCCTTTTTGTAAATGTTCCTGATTGGCATAACAGGTCCAGAGAGCTGAGTTGTCATCTTGAGTTCTTCTGGAGAGCTGTCTAGAAAGCAGATATATTAGTCCCAGATTAAGCAGGTCCCTTTTCCCTGGGTAAGGTAACAAGGACTATTCCAGAACAATCAGGAACTTGCTGGAACCAATTAAGGCAGGCTAATTAGGACAGCAGGAGCCAATTAAGAAACTGCTAGAATCAGTTAAGACAGGCAGGCTAATCAGGGCACCTAGGTTAAAAAGGACCTCACTAACTGAAGTGAGGTGTGTGTGAGGCGCTGGGAGCAAGAAGCACTAGGAGCTGAAAGTAGGAAGGTGTAATCCTGGAGGACTGAAGTATACAAGCATTATGAGACACCAGGAGGAAGGTCCTGTGGTGAGGATAAAGAAGGTGTTGGGAGAAGGTCATGGGGAAGTAGCCCAGAGAGTTGTAGCTGTTCAATCTTTCCTTTATACAGTTTGGGTCTTTGATCTTGAGACTTCCAGAACAGGTAGTCGGTAGAAAAAGGTCCCTTTCTCAGAGTGTAGCTTCAAAAGATTTTGGATAACCAGAGGTGAGGAATGTAGAGATTCCCAAGAAAACCACTAAAGATGGTTTATTCCAAAAGTCCATTCATGTCTGGCCTATTGTACAAAATAGTCCTTTGACATTCACAACACTTCTCAGGAATCAGAGAGGTAGCCATGTTAGTCTGGAATTGCAGAAGTGACAAAGAGTCCTGTGACACCTTAAAGACTAACTAAAGTGTTAGAGCATAAGCTTTCGTGGGCTAATACCCACTTTGTTGGATGCATGCAGTGGAATGATGTCTCAGGGTTCACTGTATTACATAAACTTTGCATTCAATACAATGAACTGCAAAGATAATTAAACTTAATTAAATAAGGTTTTTCAAGGAAACTACATGAACTTGCTACATATATCACACCTAGTTTGTCTAGGCCTTAATATGGTCCTGTTTATGAGCAGTGAGAACACATCAGTGAAGCACTTGGAGGAGAAGGCGGCAATCAGGAACAGTCAACATGGATTGACTAAGGGCAAGTCATGTCTGACCAACCTGATTGCCTTCTGTGTTGAGATAACTGGCTCTGTGGATATGGGAAAAGCAGTGGACATGATATATATTGACTTTACATGATATATCAAGCAGTGGACGTGATATATCAAAACTTTTGATATGGTCTGCCACAGTATTCTTGCCAGCAAGTTAAAAAAGTATAGGTTGGATGAATGGACTATAAGGTGGATAGAAAGCTGGCTTGATTGTCAGGCTCAATAGGTAGTGATCAACGGCTCAATGTCTAGTTGGCAGCTGGTATCAAACGGAGTACCCCAGGGGTCGGTCGTAGGGCCAGTTCTGTTCAACATCTTTATTAATGATCTGGATGATGGGATGGATTGCACCCTCAGCAAGTTCACAGATAATACTTAGCTGGGGGAATAGGTAGATAAGCTGGAGGGTAAGGATAGGGTCCAGAGTGACCTTGACAAATTGGAGCCAAAAGAAATCTCATGAGGTTCAACAAGGACAAGTGCAGAGTCCTGTACTTAGGAAGGAAGAATCCCATGCACCGCTACAGGCTGGGGACCTTCTGTTTGATTCTAGGGATGTACCTGAGCTAGATTTGATCTAGCTAGTTCAGCTGATGATAGCATTGAAGCTGTGGCAGTGCAGGATCTGCAAGCCTACCTGCGACCCTGGTTATGAACTCAAGCAGCTAGCTTGTGTTTAATGATGCTGCCAGAACTTTGCTGCTATTCTTATTCAAGATAGCTAGATAAAATCTAGTTCAGGTATGGCCATATATGTTACAGTCACGTTTCTGATTGCAGTGTAAATGTATCCTAGATCTAATCCAAGGTGTTGGTCCTTATCAATAAGGGGTCTGTCTATAATAGGAAAGTTTTATCTGTAGTCTCCAATCACTTTTGAAAATGGTATTTGGGCACTTGGAATCCTAAGTCTCATTGAAAGACATGGCTCTTAAGTTACTTAGGAGTCCTTGACAGTTTTATCCTTAGTCCATCTGTGAACCTCCAAAATAGCTGCCTTCATCAGGGATGGTAATTTTGACTGTTCTCCAGGGTGAAATATCTAGATGCTGGAGGCAAATTATTCTCTGTAGAAGGACTTCAATTATGGAGCTCATTAGAAGAAAAGATCAGATGGAATCTGTCCACTAACAAGTTCAGAGCATGCATCAAAATACATCAATTTGTGAACATCGACTGAGTCGAACAACTACCCAGCCTTCCACATTATGTGCTCATGAGATGATCAAGGGGTTGTGTCAGGATTGCCTCTCCACTCTGAACTCTAGGGTACAGATGTGGGGACCCGCATGAAAAAATAAATATCCTCCCTTCCCCAAGCTTATTTTACCAGCTTGGGTTAAAATGTTTTCCCCCAAAACACAACTTCTTCTGTGTCTGGACTTAGTATGCTGCCACCATCAAGTGAGAATGTCTCAAAAAACTATTGGACATGGGCCACTTGAAGCCCCTCTTTCTCTTTCCACAAAACCCCCAAACTTATTCCCTCCCTGGGAAGCTTGAGAGAAAAGCCTCGCCTGATCCTGTAAGACGTGCCCAATCCAAAACCAGGATCTTACACAATGGAAAACAAGCAGTCAGATTCTTAAAAGAAAGATTTTAATAAAGAAAAAAAAAAGGAATAAATCCCTTATAACCATCAATAGAACAGCATCTACCATAATCAACAAAAGAATCAAGAACCCAAACCTCTCCCCTGAGGCAACTTTCTCCCACTGTTGATATCTCTGCTGAATCTTACAATATCAAGAAGCACCCAGCCAACACTCACCCCTGAGAACACTCCAAGTGATAAAAAGAAGGTAAAATTACTGACTACCTTACTTGATAGAAAGCTATAGTTACAGTGAAAGAAATAGGTGTGGTTCATCCCATAGCCGAGTTGAACAGAGAAGAGACCCAGAGAGAAACTGAAACTCAAAATCCTTTGCCTCCTGAGGAATTTCTCATTGGTCAGTTGTCCACTTCTCAGGTTACCTTTAGCTTAACCCCTTACAGGTAAACAGTAATTCTAGACTACTTTATACTTATGACAGGTTGCTAACAAAATCTGTTTGTCCCCTTGACACCTTCACAAGTGTGTCATGTTATTAAAATCATAAATCTGTTTTTGTTTTAAGTTTGCTTTACAGATTAATGTGTGAAAAGATCAGTGGCAGGAGTTCCTCACATTTTTAATTCTTTTCTTGAGTGTACAATGCCTTTCAGTGGAAACTACATGCTCTTTGATCTAATTTTGGACTTACCTTGCTAAACTATCAAGGAAACAATGAAAAGCCAGCAACATGTATGCAAGTCAAAAGGGTTTAATTGCATGTGGAAGCAATTACCTTTCTTGTTCTGAGTTCATGAACTCAGTAGCCATAGGAAGGACTTCACAAACTGGCAAGTTTTGATACATGCTTTTGGTGCTTTCTGTTGGTAAATTACAAAAGGAAACCTGTGGAAATGAGGGCATAGCATGTTCTCTCTCGTTCTCTCTCTCTCTCTCTCTCTCTGTTTGTGTGTGTGTGTGTGTAAAAGAGGTTAATGGATGATGATATATACAAAATCCTGTGGAGTTTGAGAGTTATTTCAAAATGGCTATGAAATCAGTTTCTGACACCATAGTATTTGATGGAATTGTCCTGAAATAATAAGTGCCAGTTTTTAGATTGAAATATGTTTCCACCTCACAGATAGAGCCCAGCCAGCAGCCATGCAATCTTCCCTACACTGCTACTCCAGTGCAGCTGAACTCTATCACTACACTGAACTTTATATCTGCTCAGGATGCCAATAAGGTCGTCAGTTGTGAAAATGCCTTTTTGTGATGTCCATTGGAGATGGACTGAGTCCAGCAGGGAACAAACTGAGGACAATACATTTATTTAATAAATCACCCAATAGTTATCAGATAGTAAGCACTTGTGGTGCCAATCAAACCCAGGCTTGGGTTCAACCTACTGTCCCCCTCTTGCAACTGCTTCATATGTGGAAGTCCCATTGACTTCAGTGGGATTCTATAGCATGAAGCTTTTACAAGACTGGGCTCTAAAGATGGAAGACCATGAGACAATATTGCAGTGCACAAGTTCAAATAAAAATGTTTCCTAAAACTAAACTGAGCAAGGAGTTAGAAATATATTCTCCTCTCACACTTGAAGGTCTTCCTTGTATATATTTCACCCAAAAATTCTGGGCCTGGTAGATGGTGTAACTTGGCATAGGTTCATTAACCTCCATGAGATTATATTGACCTACTCCAACAAAACAAGGTTCCTTCTCAACAAAACAAGGTGCTTTGCTTTTGAGCAACTCCATTTGGTAAAAGCTACAGTGGGCTGAATTTAGTGCTTGCTTATACTCTGTGCTACTCCATTAGTTTCAGAGGAATTCATTGGGATTTTGGTGCTAGAATTGGCCAAATGCTTTTCTTTTTAATACATTTTAAAGTGTCATTGTTAGTTATTATGATTATTTATTTAAAGAAGGCTCCAATCCTGTAAACTCTTATTCCCTTAAGAAGTCCTTAGTTCACAGGATTATTCATGCATGTAAGAGTTTGCAGGATTAAGGTCATAAATATTAATATTATTACTAATTTTTCACCACCTGTCTCTCTGTTGCATCGTAATTGAATATACTGAAACATTCCAGTGGACAATGTGGCTACATTTATCACTAGAGAAAATCATTTTCAAATCCATTTTGCCATTTTAAAGAACCATGCCACTCAGAACTACATTCTGCATGGAGTCAAGAAAGATGATTGTTGTTACTGACCAAGTGCCTGATATTTTGCTGTCACTGTGAGGAAGCTCTGTCGAGTGAGTTTTTATTTACACTAGTGTGAGAAGTGAATCAGTTCCAAAAATGCTCATAATGGTCTTCAGTGGATCTAGCAACCAATGTCCATAATGCTGTTATTCTATTGTAAAAGTAATATCCACAATCTTAAATCAACCAGCTAGATAAATCACTGATATATCTATTTCTGTACAAGTTAGATTTTGTTTAAGCAACTTTAATAGTTGTATAGTTGCTGTGGATGTATTGTGTGTTTTTGCCCCATCAACATTGTAAAAGATACTCGGTCTAAACACTTAATGAAATCTTATAATCTGTAAAGCAAACTTACAACAAAAACAGATTTATGATATTAATAACATGACACACTTGTGAAGGTGTCAAGGGCACAAAGACAGGATTAGTGTCAAAACAAGAGCAGAGCTGTAAGGCTCTTTTACTGATGTGAAAAGAGCTTATGCATGGCATTGGAGGATCATGCAATTGTGGCCTTCAGATTTATCAATATCGGGGGGTTGGTTGGTTTGTGTATATAGAATTTAGTGTTTACAAGAATGTGGCACTGATAACACTAGCTAATTTTCTGCATGAAATGGGATTACTTTATAACTGTACACTTTTTTCCATAAATACAAGGTACGAGCATTTCTTTAAAAAAACCCTCTGCTCTTTTATATCCCTCCTAAAATTCTAAAGCTTGGCTACTATTTTGAAACAGGACTGCTAGTTGTGTCAAATGGTGATGTAGCTCAATAAGGACTAAAGCTGTTGTTAGTAAACACATTTCAAATGGGATCTAAAGTCTGAATTTAACTGAGATCTCCACAAGTGAAAGGCAAGTGTCCTAATCCACCGTCATCTATTCTACCTTTTTACCATTCTCCTTTTAGAATTTTCATATTGAGCAGTGGTCCTTTTGCACAAAAAAAATATAAAATTTGAGCCTGGCTTTATATTGAGAATGGACAGAATACATAAGGAAATAAGTTCAAAGTTAGCTTTTTCATGTGAATAAGAATAGTGTAAAACATACAGTTATAAAACAAATTAATTCTTCCAAGAAAAATTACAAGAGTGATAGGACATAATTAATCTATGCTCTAGAACATCACAGGAAAAGAAAGTCACTGTTTCTTAACAGTAAGATCACTAAATATAACAGTGCCATTTTCAAAAGAATCTTAAGATTATTGACACATTATTGTAATTCATAAGCTACAGCACTTGTGACCACTTTTATTTTTTTCATAGTGTGATGATCTACTGATTTAACTAGACTGTTACACAACCATGCTTTGTTTTTTCAAACCTGTACCTCAACTGAAGGTATTTGTAGTGCATTATATGCTTGGCAAGTTTGAGTGAATGATTCATGCCGAAATTCAATCCCACTTCAACTGAGTCTGCTGAACTGAACCTAGTCTTGCAAGTTTCAATTTGGCAAGGTCTGTATTCTTGAGGCTCATCCCCAGAGTATGGGTCAGAGGCAGCACTGGCCATTTGCCCATAGATGGTCAAGAGAAAGGTGAACTCCAGAATCTCACTCCTAAAGCAAAATGACAGGAAGGAGGATGGAATGGCCCAACTCTAGGACACCATTTCTGGAGCACAGACAAAAATAGGAGGCCAAGGTTGGACTTTTTCAAGTTTGTATTGGCACTTGGTATGTCACCAGAACCTACTGGGCTCAGATATGTTAAAAATGAATTTTTTCAAACAATTACAACCAATGAACCATGAAATGATGAGAACTGAAAAGTATTTTTAATCAGCTGCACTATAATAAGTGGCAGGACAAGATCAGAAATAAGGATGTTTGAAGCTGAACCCAGCCATTGCCTCTATTACCACTGGTTCAATTTCAGTGGCTTCCTTGGGATGAACATAGAATGGAAGGTCAACAAATTCTAAAACGTGTTTACCAGGAAATGCCACAACATGGCCAGCACTCTAATCGGCTCTAAAAGATTTGGTGACACAATAAAATGGTTAGAGATGGACATAGATTGAGTATCCTGCTAGAGCACTTTACAGACTTAGCCAGAGACCAAGCCAGGTTGTGCTTCATCTTCAAAAGTCCTTTTGGGATTTTCCATCATCCTTATGATGGTGATTAACTAACAAACATATTCAAAAACTTTGAACAGTTTCTGGGCAACTTGTGAACAGAAAAAAATGGGCAGAATTAGATCTTTTTTATTGGGAAGATTCCTCCTACCTCTGGGTTTTCCCAGAAACTAGTAAATCATGAATATTCTTCCACAATAGTTTGAACAATCTGATGTCTGTGTGGCTTTTTCTTTCTTTCTTTTTTTTTTTAAAAAAAAGCCTTAACATTTCCCAAAGGCTTTCTTCTTTGAGGACAATGGGATTTTGGGTCCTCATGGTATCTGGCCCTCAAGGAAAGTCAAGAAATTTACAAATAGATCTTGTATGTGTTTGAAATAATTATATTAGCATAATTATTAATTCCAAGAATAGCACATAATATGTTGTTAAAAGTGTGGTTTCTTCTCTAAACTAATAGTCTTAACTCCTCATGCTGGTGTAAATCATGAGCAATGGCATTGAAGCCAATGGAGTTAAGAGATTGTAAAACTGGTGTAGGGGGAAATCAGTCCTCCATATCTAGCTGTCATAGGAACCGACTCCATGAGTGCTCAGGGCCTGAAGCACCCATGGAGGGAAAATGCTGCAGCACCCCTCAGCTCCTGCCCCATGACTCCTCCCGCCCTCTGGAAGCCCTGTGGAAGAGCGCCTCCCTCCTCCCTCCCTGCGCCTCCCACCCACCGCAGGCTGGGAGGGAGAGGGCAGGAACAGGACACGGTGCACTCAGGGGAGGAACTGGGCAGGAAGAGGTGGCACAGGGGTAGGGGTGGGGGTGGGACCTTGGGGGGAAGGCGTGGGAAGAGGCCGGGCGGGGGCAGGGCAAACCAGGGGTCGAGCACCCCCCGGCAGTTTGAAAAGTGGGCACCTGTGCTAGCTATTACTACATTCAAAAATGGGTCCAGCTGTGCAGTGTCATTAAATCAACAGGATCCCTGCCACTAAACTGGTGGTTCTCAAGCTGCAGCCCAATCAGCACAGATCTGCGGCCCATGTGACATCCCCAGGGCCATACAGGTAGTATTGGATGCATCTCACATAATACACTGTGGGCCACATATGTGGCCCACAATCGTAAATAGGTTGAAAACCACTGTATTAAACTGCAAGCAGTGGAATGCCATGAGAGTCCTATTAAGGCATGCGCCAACTCACTTGCATGTCTTGATCATCTAAAATGACATCCTCCCTGTGGTGTGACCTCACACACACTGTGTGCAAGGTCACTCATACTGTGCACAAAATAGCATCCTTCCTCGGGGCTGGATGAATCCAGCTTGCAGTCTACCAGCTGAACAACACACAGCCAGTCAGTCATGCAGGGCATGAAACTCACACCTTGCATACAGAGAAGGCATGCTACTGACTGTAAGATTATACCAATTATACTACAAGTATTTGAAATGTAAGATTAAGACATTCTGATGTAAACCTCTATGACTTAAAGAATACAGTTAGTTTTTTTCTATTGTAAACCATTACTAGCTTTATGGTGAATTACGAAAATACCATCAGCAAGGCCCTGATTAAGAAAAGCAAATCTATTCTACATGCTTAAATGCTTTTCTGAATTGTTGCCCAAAGGAACTGCAGTTATTTTTCCAGTGTCTTCCCAAAATGTCTAGTTGATATCTTATCATTTTAAATACATTTTTGTAAAATTCAAAACAATTACAGTGACTCCTCACTTGAAGTCATCCAGGTTAACATTGTTATGTTGCTGATCAATTAGAGAACATGCTTCTTTAAAGTTGTGCAATGCTCCCTTATAACGTTGTTTGGCAGCTGCCTACTTTGTCCACTGCTTGCAGGAAGAGCAGCCCATTGGAGCTAGCTGGTGGGGGCTTGGAGCCAGGGTGGACCGGTAGCCCCCCTCTCAGCTCCCTGTTCCCCTAAGTATCCTGTGCAGCAGTCGCCCAGCAGATTATCAATTACCGGCAGTTCAGTTGTTCCTCCCCGCACTGCCGTGTGCTGCTCCTGCCCTCTGCCTTGGAGCTGCTCCTGAGAGCCTGCAGCCTGCTGTTCTAGGGGGGTGGGTGGGGCAGATGTCAGGAGGTTTCCCTCCCCGCTGCTCCTGCACCCCACTTATGGCATCTTCCATAGAGGAGGGGACACACACGACAGGGCTCAGGATGGAGGAAGCCTCCTGGCATCAGCTTCCATCTTAGCTTGCTGATCTATTTAACAAGGCAGTGGAGTCAAATTACTTAAAAGGGCAATGTGCATCTCTCTTGCTCACACACACACATGGTGTGGGTCTCTGTGTCTGTCTGCCATGCTGTCTCCTCTCCCTCCATTCATGCTGCCTTGTTGAGTGTGAGGCTACATTAACAACGAGTTAACCCTTGAGGGCTCAGCAGAGTGCTAATTCATCATTTAGCAATATGGCATTTCCTGGGAAATATTCCACCCTGACTCCACCACCTCAACGAAGCTTCACAATCATCATCACTGTGTACCAGTATTATACTGTTTATTTAAAACTTATACCATGTATGTGTGTGTGTGTGTATATATAAATAGATAGATATACTTTTGTCTGGTGAAAAAAATTTCCCTGGAACCTAACACCCCCTTTTATATTAATTCTTATGGGGAATTGGATTCGCTTAACATCTTTTCACCTAAAGTTGCATTTTTCAGGAACATAACTACAACATTAAGTGAGGAGTTACTGTATAGAATTTTTCAAAATAAAAGTTTAAAGATTTATTGGTTCATTACTCAACAACCCACAGAAACAATTTGCATATTGGAGGTTATGTGGTAGTGTGACAGGAGGCATTGCCTAACACTTTCCCATGAATCCCAGCTACCTGCTGCCCAGCTCTCCATGAAGGAGAACTATGGTAAATTTGTGAAACTCTTCTAAAGTTTGCATCAGGCTCATTTAGATAGTATGTGGCAAGCCGGGGTGTAAATCTACAGCTCACTAGCGTGCTGTATGCTGACAGGCCATATAAACCCTGCTGTACTAAAAAATTCCATTTCAAACAGGAGATGGTCAAAGCCCACTAAGGAGCTTTCAATGTGTGTGGCAGTAGGGTCCACATGGACAGTTAGCATGTGGCACTCTAGTGCACTGTAGCTTTACACCTCTGCTTGCTGTCCACTAACTCTCTGTCTAGCTAAGCCCCTTGTTAAATACGAGGGTGTAGATTCTTATGCTGGTACCTGATCAGTGGAATTACTCCAGCTATATAGAGGAGGAGAATTTGAATCTGTCTCTGTCAATTAAATCAATGTTGACAAATGGCATCATTACCCCGGGGCAGGGAGGAATGATTTTCATCTGAAATCAGAAGAGCAAAAGCTTTTCTTTGCTGAAGATGTGCTGACATGGTTACTCCTTTTCAAAAACCTGTCAAGGTAAATCAAACATTTGAAAGGAGGTAACGGCAGTGTGTTCATTTTCTAAAGAAGATGTAGGATATACATTTTTTGCACAAAATCAATATGCATCTCTTAGTGGTCAGTGGTAAAACTGCTAATTCTTGTAAGACAGTTGTAATTTATCATTCCCTAGGTCATGACTTCTAATCTGTAAGTGAAATTTTTGTGGTTATACTGTACTTATATGTGACTAATTTACATGCAAATTCAGGACTCCGCTGTTGATTTTTACTGGTGTCAATTCAGAGTAGCACCAATGAATTCATCACCCTCCCAGCAGAAGCTCCAGGAAGTATAAAGATCTTGGCCATTGTGCAATATGGGAACAGGGAGTTGTCTGCCCCTTTCTGGGCCTGGAGATGAGCTGTCTACGCTGCAATTAAAAACAAGTGGCCAGCCTGTGCCAGCTGAGTCGAGCTCGTTGGGTTGGGCTAAGGGGCTGTTTAATTGCAATGTAGACATCTGGGCTTGGGCTGGAGCACAGGCTCCAGGGCACTGTGAGATGGGAGGGTCCCAGAGCTTGGGCTTCAGGGAAGCCCAAATGTTGACACTGCAATTAAACAGCCCTTAGCCTGAGCCCCACAAGCCTGAGTCAGCTGCCATTGGCCAGTCGCGGGTAGACATTGCAGTGTAGACATATCCTCAATGTACCTTATCCTGAAGCAGAGCATGTGTAATCCATATTAAGAAAGTGAATCTGTCTCCTTAAGAGATTTGAGTCTGCTACTGCTTCTAGGTAGAAGACAGGCCCAGATGCACAAAGGATTGATTTCAATGGAAGTTTGGAGCCTAAATATCTTTAATCAGAGGGGTAGCCGTGTTAGTCTGGAATTGCAGAAGTGACAGAGTCCTGTGGCACCTTAAAGACTAACTAAAGTATTGAAGCATAAGCTTTCCTTGGCTAATACCCACTTTGTCGGATGCATGCAGTGGAAGTAAATATCTTTGTGAATCTGGGCCGTAGTATTTTAGCAACATAGGCTTTTAGCTCTGAAGGTTCTGGGTTCAGACTCCACACTTGGCCCAGGGAGTATTGATTGTATTTGCACTCCTTGAATGCAAGGATTGACATTGTGTCCAGCCTCTGTCTGGAGGACTACTTGTACACTAGCATTCTTTTTCTTCACATTCCCATTTTGGAAAAATGTCTTGGAGAAAGACAAGTATTTCAAGTCTTTCAGAATGGAGAACAAGAAAAGCATTAACCAGATTTCAGTAGCAGATAGACTCTTGCAGTGAATAACAAGGAAACCTGCAGTTTATAAGGAATAGTGGGAAAAGTTACTGAGAGAAGACATCTGAATTCATAAAACAGATCATATATTATAAACATGGTAGAAGTCTTCTGAAGAAATTTCAGGTTTGGGAGCTAAAGAAAATACAAGAAGTGTAATTTTATTGGAATCGAGTAGGCCAGAAAGTAATGGACCACTTGAGAACACTGTGTGGGACCCAGAAGACTTACCTTCAGTTTGCATATTTAACGTCATTGGCAGAAACTCAAACTGCCATGTTTTCATTTTGGAGGGAGAAGCCTTTCCAACTACATAGCTACTGGTCATCTGTATTTCTTTAGCAGTTAAGTTGTCTTTAAAAATTAGATGGGTTTGTTAGTAATTGATAGCGCCTGGGGACTACTAATGCCTTTGACTCACTACCAGAGTAACCATGTCATTAAACTTTAATCAGCCCACAATAATTTAGTGACAGTAAAAGAGCACATTGAGGTCAGGAATAAGCTTTCAGTCTGGGCAGCTGGAGTCCAGCTCTGCTAGGGAACTAGAGATAATTCAGAGATTATTTTAAAGAAGTGTCTTCTTACATCCTGGTGTTTTAATTTCTAAAAGTATATAGTTTGGACCTGACATAAAGTATTCTTTAATTGTATTAACATTAGCTTCTTATACAGAATAAATTTCAGATTAAATAGTGGCTATAACAGGCTATTATTTACTTTTATTAAATTCAGTGAGGTTTTGACTTTTTTTTCCCATATAGGTGAAACAGATTATTTATTCTTGCTTATTGTGGAGTAAGAACACAATAGCTCTGTCCTGTTGCTAATAAACTGTCAAGTGTAACTGGTTACCTTTTTGTTCTTGAAATGATAATAGTATCATGTGCAGAGACGATTCTAGTTCTAGAACAGGAATCAAGATGATAAATTCTGTCAATAACATATATTTATTTTAAATATCTTAAAGTGGAGATGTTTTTTGATGCTGTTATAAACATACAGCTAAGGGTAGCATACACTGTTTTTTTTAACCTGTAAGGTGTTACAAAGCTTAAACAACCTTGTTGGTACCTAATGAAAAAAATACTTTTAAATGTGTGGGGGAAGGTTTTTTGGGAGACTTTTTGTTGTGTGTGGGGGGGGGGGGTTTGGAACAGAAAGGGGCCAGGGCAAAATAAATATCGATATCATCTATATCTATATCTATAGATAGATATATTAAACCATACCTAAAACAAGCCTCTAAAATTACAAAAATTATAAGTAAAACAAAAAACCAGGAATTTGGTCTGTGCTCACTTTGTTAACCTTTTGATTTGAAATATTATTCTCCAGCCTTCCTAAAAAAGGGGGTAAAGGTGCTTGGGAAAATTTGGGGGGAATAGAAACTCCAAGTGGTCCTTTTCGTAAATCTTTGTCTAAATCACTTGGTGGTGGCAACAATACCGTCCAAGGACAAAGGAAAGAAATTGTGCCTTGGGAAAGTTTTTAACTTATGCTGGTAAAATATAGGCTTAGGAGTCTTTCATGAGGGTCCCTATATCTGTACCCCAAATCTCAGAGTGGGGAGGGAACCTTGAAAGATGCTTCTATACAAATTAGTTTTAAATGAAAGTTGGCAACTTTTATTCTCTTACAACTGTCAAATAACATCAATAGTGTGTTTTCTCTGCACTGGCATATTGAAGCTGAGACAAGTTATTCTCATAACTTTTGAGAAAATAACTGTGTGAAATTTGAGAGCATTTCAAGCTTGTTTTTTTAATGTAGTCTTTGGGCAAAGATCCATGAAATAGACATTACTTGCCTTTCCTTTGGCAATTTATTTAATTTATATCTCTTGCTTTGTCAGACATGCTCCCAATGTCCTTTTTCTTACATTTCCAATATATGCTTGCATTTGCACTGGCTGGGTAAGCCTTCTAAGTGGGGTTTTCAAAAGCAATCAGCCTGTTGACTTCCATAGGGGCATAATTGAGCCAACACAGAACAACTTTCAAAAGTTTGCTCTATCTGTCTTGGATTTCCTTGTAACCAGCTAGCCACACTTCTGCCCAGAGAATTGAATACCTTTTTTTTTTCCTATGTTTAATTTTTTCCCCATGGGAATTTTTTTCTTTGCCACTTCTTGTACCACTTCTTCCACTACTTGCTTACTGAATGACTTGCATTTTTCATTAGCTCCGTGGCCATGCCAGTTGCACTGTTCCAAAGTGAGCTCGGACAGTAATTGTAACTCTTCTCAAAGTTCCTTGTTTAAAATGTCAACTACTGGATGATCCCTTGCGTTCATTCTTACTGATGGCAAAGTCACAATACACTGAATGATAATTGGGAATTGTTTAAGAATGCTTTACTAGAAGCCCAAAAAGTCATACTTGAGGAAGGAGTCTGTATTGATTAAAATACCAAGCTAGTTTAGAGGGGAAGCGAAGCCAGCCATTACATATATATCAAAAGGAATATATAACCCTCAGTGCAGACACAGCTAGGTCGATGTAAGAACGCTTCTATCCACCCACCTACTGTCACTTAGGTGGAGTTCCTACAGAGATGGGAAAACTGCTTCCATCACAGTGGTATGTGTCCACCCTGTGGGGTTATGGCACCATAGCTATGCCATTGTAGCACCCATAGGGCAGGCATGGCTTCAGTTCTATGTCTGCAGAATTAGCACCTGTGCAATCAAATACTGTGTTTAAACTACATTTGAAAGTGACAAAGGACTAGCTGGACAATGGCCCCATTTACACTCATAAATGTGGAATTTGATCTTTTAAACAGGACAATAAATCAATTTCTTTGTGAGCAGCAAGACTTTCTGTTGCACATTATTGGCAAAATCTGACTTCTCCTAATGAAGTGTGGTATAGTAAAATATGGACTCCCCTTGTAATGAAAAAGCTGTCACACCAAGGATGTACACAAAAGGAGAGCCAAAAAGAGGATAGGTACTAATAACATTGGTCACCCTTTTTAGCATTCTCAGAGGAGGCGGGCTCTCCAAGCAGCCCTTGGATAAGGGGCAGAGAGTTCCAGCGGCTGTCAGGGGACAGGGAGCAGGGGGTGTTGGATGGGGCAGAGGCTTTGGGGGGGCGGTCAGGGGACATGGAATGGGGAAGTTGGATAGGGTGGGGGAGTCCCAGGGGTCTGTCAGGAGGCGGTGGAGTGGGGATAGGGGTCAGAGCAGTCAAGGGACAGGGAGCGGGCAGTTGGGTAGGGGGTGGGATCCTGGGGTGGTGTTGGGGCGGGTTTCAGGCGTTCAGAGGACAAGGAGCAGGATGGGTTGGGTATTCTGAGGGGGCAGTCAGGGTATGAAGTGGGTAGGGGTCAGATAGGAGGCAGGGACTTCCTTACCCGGCCCTCCGTACAATTTTGGAACCCCTGATGTGGCCCGCAAGCCAAAAAGTTTGCCCACCCCTGCTCTAGGAGATCTCTCTCTTTGGCTATTATTTACAAACAAAATTAGCCACACTGGGGAAAAATCTTCTGAAACGTTGATCAGTTCAGATTGAAATTTTATAGATGAGTAATTATAGAGCACTAAAAATGGACTTGAAACACCGGCTGTTGCTTAACTACAGCAGAGCTGGTGGATATTCTATAATTACAAGAAAATTGTATCTTCCCATTTTGAAAGGTAATCGTGTGTGATTTTTTTTGTACCCCATGACCTAATCCTTCCACCTTCATTCACTGTAACTACTTTGAAATCCTATAAAGATTTCTCCTTCTACATTTAGAAGGAGAGTCTGCATACAGGAGAGTCATTTCATAATGACTTTGGGGAAAGAAATCTCTTTTTTTGCATATTGTACATAATCAAGCATGCTCTTGGTGCTAAACCAATAGCAAATAACGATATTAAAGCTTGTGGTTCTTGTCGGAAGAATGGGTCTGTTTTGCTTAAAAATCAGAAAGTCCTGTGTTGCAACTAAAGTTTACGGTCAAGATCACTGGAGCAAAAACCAAAAATAATCAGAAAACAAAACAAAACAATGACCAAAGAAAACAAAAATTTCCCAAAGAGAATCTGTTGGATTTAGAACTGATGGATCAGATGCTCAGCTGTTGTACATCTGTAACTACACTGAAATCAGTGGAGCTGTGCCAGTTTATGCGAGGATCAGGCCCCATCTGCATAAAATTAACCAATAGAAAATAAAATAAAATGTTCATTTTAATTATGTCAGTATTGCCAAATAGAAACTTCTCTTTTAACTCTAGACCCTATTGCTGACTCTTTTTTTGCCTGAGGAACAAAGGCAGCTAATAGCACAGGTTATGCAAACCCCTGGGAAATAGCAACGTTGAGAGCTGTTTTAACGAAAATTTCTTTCTTTAAAGACAGTCCTAGAAATGTGTAAAATCAAGAATATAACCTCCCATGATCACAAAGCAGAGATGCAGTTGGGTTAACCTTCTGAGTACTGGGAAGGAAGTACTAGAATTAAAATTATCCTGCTGCTCAGGGAAAGTGAGACACTAGTGTATTGAGCATCTCATCACTTGTAGAAACAGCTATGAATGGATTTGAAGGAAAATATACAAAAAATCAGTGTAAATATTTTCAAATTGCTTTGTATTTAAGGCAGAGTAATAATGTTGTCAACATAAACCAGAGTCAGGACACGTAAATCCAGGCTCCCCAAAATTCCATTCAGTTGTAGCCTCTGTTTGCTCTTAAAAGATCATTGCTTAATACCAGCGTGTTTTGAGTTGAGATCACCATGGCCACAGTCTGTCTGTCTCTCCTCACCTAATTAGCTGAATAAATTGTGAAAGGGTTCCCATATATATGAGATTAAGCAATTAAGAAATTACTGTAAATGTTGAGGACAGGAGTCCAGGCTGGAAAGGACTAAAGTTCCATCCCTCCACCCGTTACTTGCCAGAAGATAAAAGGATGTGCCAGTCTTTGCTTAATCTGCTTGTCAGCTGAAATGACTTCAAAAATTAGCTTCCATAGTGTTTATATTTTAGCAGAGTAAAGAGAACCACCAAGAGGAGTAGGATCTTCAT
This sequence comes from Dermatemys mawii, assembly GCA_007922305.1. Lineage (NCBI taxonomy): Eukaryota > Metazoa > Chordata > Testudines > Dermatemydidae > Dermatemys > Dermatemys mawii. The sequence goes on from ML677363.1 coordinate 14,384,296, forward strand.
TCCATTTGGCTTTGGAATGAAATCCTTCCGTTTAAATGGAATAGATTCCATTCACCCTTCAGACTTCTTCTGAACAGTTGGAAGAAGAAAACATTGTGATGGGAGAGATGCTAAAACAATGCTTCATATGAGGACTTAAATACAATTTATTTTACCACTAAGAGATGGTATCAATGTGCAAAGTGCACAAACCCAAACACCTATTTGTATGAGTGATAAAAGGGTTGCAGGATTGGACCTAAATGTCAGTTGGTCTTAAGGACAAAGGGCCTGATCCTCCTTTTGCCACTATGGTGAGCCATCTGCACCCCAATGTTTGAAGCCAATCTTAAACCTACTTCCCCCTCCAAATGATTAGAGGTCCCAATCATGCAAGTCATTAAACTATGGCTTGTGTGCCGCTAAGATCACATTGGTATATCATTCAGGTAAAATGGCGATTCTGCCTTGTGGACATTGGTCAGTCTTCTCCTAATCCTGTTGCTATGGTGTAGTGGAGTTATTTTAGTTTGCAAGAGTAAGTGAAATCTGAATCAGGCCCATATGTCTGTTTTAATAATTTAGAATTACTAGTTTTATGTATAAGTATGTGCTTAAATCCTTCCATATTCAGCAGAACACTTAAGCATGTGCTTAGGTCCCATGAAGTCAAGGGGATATGAGCGTAGGCTTAAAATTAAGCCCAAGATTAAGTAACTTACTGAATTGGGGCCACTACAAGAACGATGTGGAAAAATTGGAAAGAGTCCAGAGGAGGGCAACGAAAATGATTAGGGGCCTGGAGCACATGACTTATGAGGAGAGGCTGAGAGAACTGGGGTTATTTAGTCTACAAAAGAGAAGACTGAGGGGAGATTTGATAGCTGCTTTCAACTACCTGAAAGGGGGTTCCAAAGAGGATGGATCTAGACTGTTCTCTGTGGTACCAGATGACAGAACAAGGAGTAATGGTCTCAAGTTGCAGTGGGGAAGGTTTAGGTTGGATATTAGGAAAAACTTTTTCACTAGGAGGGTGGTAAAGCACTGGAATGGGTTACCTAGGGAGGTGGTAGAATCTCCTTCCTTTAGAGGTTTTTAAGGTCAGGCTTGACAAAGTCCTGGCAGGGATGATTTAGTTGGGGATTGGTCCTGCTTTGAGCAGGGGGTTGGACTAGATGATCTCCTGATGTCCCTTCCAACCCTGATATTTTATGATTCTATGATTCCTGGAAAGGTTTCTGTTAACTTGTTTCCATCAATGTCATTTTAGATGAATTTGGTACTTCTCAAAATAAAAATAGATATTCAAATACTTCACATTTTTAAAGAAAAAGCCAAGTTGGAACACAAATTCAGCCATATAAAAACAGCCTTGTTAGAACAGTCAGCTGTTTAAATGGTCTAATTAAACAATGTTAAAATTAGATTCAGCTGATCCTCTCTCCCCATTTCAGAGCTCCCATGGGTAATTTTATGAAACTAAGGAAGGGGCCAAGTTAGCTGTAATTATGTCTTATTTAGGTTATTTGAATGTCTAAACTTTTAGTATTATCACAGCTAACTGAATTATTTTTTTAATATATGAAATATACATTTATACACAAACCTCTATGGAGGTACACACACACAGTTCAAATACCTCTTAAAGGAACTCTCTTCCCAGTAAACCTATATGTAGTCATTCCTCTATTCTGCTGACTACTAGGTAATATTATAAGGACAGAACTCTGCTTGTGGATAATTGCAAATCTTGCAGGGATTATTTTCCTGTTGTTGGATGTAAAGGCCCAATTCTGTTCCAGTTGAAGTCATAGTCGAACTCCCATTAGTTTCAATGGAGGAGGACCAGACCCTTTGAAAGAAAACATTACGTTCAAGAGCTAGTAAGCAACTGCTTTATTAATTGACAAGGGCATGCACACCATTTTTACTTCAGAGGCTGCAGGCAAGTACATTGAACTAGGAAGGAGGAAATAGTTTGCATAAGAACAAATTGGAATCTGCAACCCAAATTAGAAGCGGTAACCAAATATTTTTAATAGTTACCTTTCACTTTATGAATTTCAACACTTCTTGGTTTCTAATGAGATTGGAAGCAGAAGTGTCAAATATTTCACACACAAAAGCATATTTAACATTATTTCTAGCACAATTTTGTAGGTTCAAGATGCTCAGCTAAGCAATGAGGCATCAAAATTCTGGGTTCTTAAAAAAATAAAATAAAGTGTGTTTCTGTCTATGCACAGACATATGTAAACACACATCCCATATATGTGGAGGTAACAGTGCTTTGATTATATGCAGATTTCTGGTAGGGGAGATATTGGATCTGATTTCTGTCCAGTAATCCATTTCCCTGGGACTCATTTTAGCACTTTCAAACAACGGCTCTTAATTGATTTTTTTTTAAGCTGCCACAGCAGTGTTTGCTACTTTTCTCCAATATTCTTTTACCTTTAAAACTTTCTGTCAATAGCTTTTATATATCATATGTTGTATACACAATATATGTGTGGCAATTTTTTTATTTTACATGACTTTGTTCCTCCAGGAGTTATCTAAAAATGTATTTTACTCCAGGCATCCTATGCTCTTCACTGGCATATGATTCAGAACTAGGTATATTGCTAGCCATAGAATCATTTCTTAGAATTGTGGGAAACTGAAATGTCCATTTGCAGGGTATCTGATACTCTGGGGTGTGTTTTGGTTTTTGAGTTTCACTTCTGAGTTTGGGAGGCTGGGAAAAAGAGAGATCACCAAAAAACCCACAGAAACTACCAAGTTTCACATGATTTTGAATGAACCCACGTCTTCCTCCTTAGAACCCATGAAGACAGAGCAAGTTCACTCAAAACTCTTTGAACCTATTGTTGAACTTATGCCAATTTTGGGTTGGCAACAAAGCTCAAAGCCAGCTGGGATTTGTAGGGTTTGCACAGCCCTAATCACTTTCCATGCCAGCCTCATTTCTTTAGCATTTCCAAATCCCATCCACCAGAAGGAGCTAAAAAGGAAAAAATAATAGCAAGGAGCAGAAATGGAGCATGCAATTGCCTTCCTCCACTTTTTGTCTGTGGAAATATCATGTAACTCATCCCAGACTTTTTAAAAAATTGGACTAGAATTACAGTTTCAGTAGGATTCTTAGCATAATTGTCATTTTGTCTGTCACCAGAAGCAAACTAAAAATGTTCAGCTTCTTATGACATCATGAAGGCTGTTATTCTCGTTAGAAAACATTTACTAAGAAGCACATTCTGCAAGAAGAAAAAAATTACACTGTGTGGGCTTATAACATACCAGAAATACATGTAAATTACGCCATTTATCAAATGTTCATTTATACCAGTGAGATTATAACATTAGTTTTACTGAAGCTTGAACTCAAAAATGTTTGTATCTGACTGTAAGGTTATAATTTGTCTTTGGCTTGCCTTTTTTTTTGAGTGGAGATCTCAGAGCCAATTTACCATGTCACATAACCATATCTGCCATATAATGGAAAAATCATTTACTGTAGCAAAGTTGCCTAATTATGGAAACGTTTTATTAGCTATATTAGGTAACCAGTTATTTTAACTACAAGATTAAAATTCAGACTGATATTTTTCAATGTTCCTAATGTACATATATAAATATAGGTCCAGACGAGGAGACTTTTAAAAGAATAAATGTTGTGCATGAATCTTAAATCAGTATAGGAATCCAATGAAGCCATTTTCTGATTCAAAATGTTTTGACTCCAAGAGAAAAAAAGAGCAGATGAAAGAAACGGGTGGAATTTAAACATAAATATAAACGAGAAAGAAGCAGATGATGTAATGTGTATGTATATACTCAGAAGATTAGGAGAGTTTATTGTGTATATCTGGGATTTCTTATACTGTATGCAAGGAATCCAATATATATAGCAAACTCTCCTTACCTTTATGCTTTATGAAGTCTACATTGACTTTTTTTTTTTTAAATCACCAGTAGTAAGAGAGATGCTGCCCATAAAGAGGCTGATTGCCCCAGCTTCCATTGATTTCAGTGGCAGTTAAGGGTATTGAGTAATATTGGCTTCCTGGTTCTGTTTATTCAACAAATCTCTTAGCAAGGCACCATTCAGCTTTGTTAGCTTTCTTGGCAACTTTCCTGGATTTTAATACGAACATTTTTTGTAATTTTCTAATGCTAGGAACGCCATCAAGATCAGAAAGGCTGTGATCATACAACCCCTTACACTTATGCAGGTAGCTGTTATTCCTAAAGGACAAGTAATTTCAATAGTCTTTTTAAGAGTCCTTAGTCCAACTTCAGTAGCCCTTTTCTTTAATAGGACTACTTACATGAGTAAGTGCTGTTTGTGTGACTAAATGTATGCCTATCTTTTTGTGGCCATAGGCTAAATCAGTGTTTAGAATCCTACTAGGCCTTTGCATTGTCACCTTCCATGGAGAATACAGGAACAAAAAGTCAGTCTGACCCAACATGTCTTTCCTCTTTGATTTATTTACTTGAAATTCAATATTATATCTCCAGAAAGAAATCTGCTGATTCATTTGAAGTTATTTGTACGCTTTGATTTTCCTTGGTGATTATCAGTTTTTTATGTTATCAATTAATGGCTACATTCATAGAACATCCAAACAGTCCAAAGCACCGTATAAAGTGTGTGTGTATGCTGTGTGTTGAGAGCGAGAGATCAATTCATCCACCACTGAAAAGCTGCTACCCTGGGGTAGAAGGCATTGGCAGTTTGACAATACAAAGTGGCACTACTCAACAGTTCAAGACTAAGTGAAGAATACTTTATCCAGTTGAAACTATAGGGGAGATTTAGGTAGGCAGAACATAATTATTCTTAATAGCTTTTATTATCTGGTACAAGAAATAATCCTGTTTGTGTTCCCTAAAAACCTTAAGTTAGGTTTTATTGTTTATACTTTGGTTGGGACTATTTTCATTATATATGAGTCACAATCTGGTATTTTGATGGTGGAATGTTTCAACTGGAATTGTCTAAATCAAGTTTTATTGATGGATAATGAAAAACATAGATAAGTCTTGAGTGGTAAACAACTAGATGAAGTCTCTTTCTCTAATTGTCCAAGTATACATAAAAGCAAGTGCTTTAGGAAAGGGAATTGTGTAGAGTTGTATGAAATGTTTGCATGGACCCTACCATCCAGTCTTGGGTTCAAGCTGTGTGGTGTTCAAATCTCAGTCCATTCCTGTGACAGTTATGTAACTATGAGCTGAACTAGTTATACAAGTGGGAATCTAGCAAACTGGACACAGACATGCATCTTACTTAAGATAAGATGACTATGCTATGGATTGCTAGATTGAAGGAAAGCTGGGAGAATATTCCTGTGGGGGTTTGAATTCATCTAGCTTAAATTTTCAAGTGAGCCAGCAAAGAGCTGGTTTGCTTCCAACCATCACGAATAAAACTACAGGGTTCAGAACATTAACCCCCTCCACAAACAAGCTTTGCAATGCCCAAGAAATGTCTGCCCCTATTTACACTCTGTGCTAAGTTCTGCATATTCTATAAGAGGATAGCATTTTTCATCATAATGAATCAAACTTTCTCATTTCCACAGTGGAGAGGAACCCTGTTAGTTGGGCAGTACACAAAATACTGTATGAGAAGCACTCCTCTTTGGTCTGGTACCACTGAAGATTATTTGTGTAATGACCTCGATACAGGAATGAGACTCTTGGCATGAGACACACATTGCTATGTTTCTTACAGCACTGCTGGGTTATGTTGTTTCTCTCAAGTCCCACCTATTTTCCTGAGTTTTCTTATTCCCCATTCACCAAGCCCTTATTTCCATCTGTTGAGGCTGTACCTGTATAAAAGGAAAAACAACTGCTCATCTTGTACCTCAACTTGTAACTCCATTGTTATCCCTTTATTGTAAGAAGAGACATGGTCAAATGTTGTTATTTCTGGAAAATAACAAGCAAGTGCTAATAATTTACTGCATGGCTATCTATTTAGGCCTGATCATTTCTCCTGATCCACACACAGGGGATATCCTCTGTACACAAATATCAACCCTCCTCCCTTGAAGTGAGGGGTCAGCTAAGTCCATGACACTATTGCCCCTTCTTCCTCCAACCTCATGAGAGCTCTCCACAGGAGCAGGATCTGTGGGTGGGGAGGGCGACAAGGTGTGAACAGACTAGTACTGCGTGGCAGAAGATTTGGAGGAGGAACAAGGGGTTGTACATCAACTCCTTCTCCCTAGTTGTTCTCTCAAAGAAAGATAATACAGATTGGGGCTGTATTATCTTTTCTGTAGGGCTCCTCCAGAGGAAGGGCTCCTGCAAGCGCTGAGGCTTGGGGACCTGTCCTATAGTTTGTTCTGCAGAGGTAATACCCAGTCCCCATTCCTGACAACATGGACAAAATTTCATCATGGGATCCTTGTGGTGTTTTCCTCTTTTAACCCACTCCAGTAGGTTTCAGTGCTGGAAGGAACAATCTATCTGAGATTTTTCAGCTGTTTATAACTTAGCCAAATTTGGGTGGATTTTCACAGCAACAGAAAAAGGCAGATCTCTGACATGAAAAGACCTCAGACCTTGTCCCAGAGCATGGTGATGGTAGAGCTCCTCAAAGAAATTTCTTAACAGAATATTTTTAATATTGTCAAAATAATGTATTTTCCCCACACCTCCTTCTCAGAAATGACAGAACTGTTTTGCCTAAACAGTTTCTTAAAACACACACACACACACACACACCCAAATTTCAGTCCAAACAGTTTGAAGTTTGGCAAAGTTATAAGCAACTGAAAACAGAGTCATGTAATGGGAAGTGTTAGGCAACCTTAATAATAAGTGAAACTATTTGCCCTGCCTATATCTTATCATACCTGATTCTCTAATCTTTAAAATGTAATGGGAAGTGTTGGGCAACCTTAATAATAGGTGAAACTATTTGCCCTGCCTATACCTTATCATACTTGATTCTCTAATCTAAATTCTGAGCAGTCATTAAGGAGGAACAATCTGTTGCAGTTTTCTTCTAATCAGCTCCTTACCCTTATCACCCTGTTTATTTTTAGAGTACAGGATAGAAAGAGGGCAAAATCCTTTCCACACTAGCAGGAGCCATACATGAGTGTGGGAACCAGAACAGCACTGTGGGCTAGGTGTATGGTCCAATAGCTTCCTACTGGCTCACAGCCAACAATGGGATGAGAGACAGTGCCAGGAGCACCTTCCTGCCACTCTGAAAAGAGCAAAGTGCACTGCAGGTCATGATGTGTGCCACCAAATGCAGTCTTTGTGTGCTAGCAGTCACAGAATCATAGAAGATGAGGGTTGGAAGAGACCTCAGGAGGTCAACTAGTGCAATCCCCTGTTCAAAGCAGGACCAACACCAATCAAATCATCCCAGCCAGGGCTTTGTCAAGCTGGGCCTTAAAAACCTCTAAGGATGGAGATTCCACCACCTCCCTAGTTAACCCATTCCAGTGCTTTACCACTCTCCTAGTGAAATAGTATTTCCTAATATCCAACCTCGAATTCGCCCACTGCAACTTGAGACCATTGCTCCTTGTTCTCTCATCTACCACCACTGAGAACAGCCAAGCTCCCATTCATGTAGTTGAAGGCTGCTCTCAAATCCCCCCATCTCTTCTCTTCTGAAGACTAAACAAGCCCAGTTCCCTCAGCCTCTCCTTGTAAGTCATGTGCCCCAGCCTCCTGATCATTTTTGTTGCCCTCCTCTGGACTCGTTCCAATTTGTCCACATCCCTTCTGTAGTGGGGGGACCAAACCGGACTCAGTACTCCAGATGTGGCCTCACCGTGCTGAACAGAGGGGAATAAGCACTTCCCTTAATCTGCTGGCAATGCTCCTGCTAATGCAGCCCAATATTCCGTTAGCCTTCTTGGCAACAAGGGCACACTGTTGACTCGTATCCAGCTTCTCATCCACTGTAATCCCCAGGTCCTTTTCTGCAGAACTGCTGCTTAGTCAGTCAGTCCCCAGCTTGTAGCGGTTTCATTACTTCTAAGTGCAGGACACTGCACTTGTCCTTGTTGAACCTCATCAGATTTCTTTTGGCCCAATCCTCCAATTTGCCTAAGTCACTCTAGACTCTATCCCTACTCTCCAGTGTATCTGCCTCTCCCCCCAGCTTAATGTCATCTGTAAACTTGCTGAGGGTGCAATTCACCTCATCACCCAGCTCATTAATAAAGATATTGAACAGAACTGGCCCTAGGACCGACCCCTGGGGCACTCTGCTGCCAACTAGACATTGAGCCATTGATCACTACCTGTTGATCCTGACAATCTAGCCAGTTTTCTATTCACTTTATAGTCTATTCATCCAATCCATACTTTTTTAACTTGCTGGCAAGAATATTGTGGGAGACCATATCAAAATTTTTGCTAAAGTCAAGATATACCATATCCACTGTTTCCCCATAACCCCAGAGCCAGTTATCTCATCACAGATGGCAATCAGGTTGGTCAGGCATGACTTGCCCTCGGTGAATCCATATTGATTGTTCCTGATCACCTTCTTCTCCTCCAAGTGCTTCAAAATGGTTTCTTTGAGGAACTGCTCCATGATTTTTCTATGGGGCCATGTCTGCGTGATTGTGCCACTCTACTCCTGGCTTGTTTGGTGAGCAGATGGGTGGAGAGTTCTCTTCAGCACGTTCAGGCCTCACAGGTCAGCATTTGATTCCACACTTGTATTTTAATATTAAATGATACATCAGACTCATCTGACCTAACACAAATTAGAGCTGAACCTGGATTCCCTTGCTGCATTTGAAATTTCCTGCAGTTGGGTGTATCCAAATGGAGGGTTCCCATGTAAGCTCTGGGGCTTAGGGATCAACCCATTCTATGGGGCTACCCCCTGCCCCCATTTCCTGGGGGAATCCTTAGGGAGTTTTCCTCTCAACCCACTGAAGTAGGTTTCATTTCTGGAGGAGGCAAGCTACCTGCATGAGCTTACTTTGCTTTGGAAAACTCCACTGGCCTGAGTTTACACGTGTCCTATGGAAACAGCTGTAGAGCAGTAAACCCTAAACCCTATTATGGGCTTTTAAAAGCCAGAGCAGGGAACTGACAAAAAGATGGCTCTGTTCAACTAATTGTTTTTTTATAGCAAGGATTAACATCTCATCCAGCTAAGATGACCTAGAATGATAAGCTGTGAAACAGTGTTCCACAGAAAATGAAAAGATGTGCCTGCAGGAGAGTGGAGTTCTTTCAGTGGAACAAAGTTCCCATCCGCATCTCAGAATGCAATGATTGCACAACTCATGTACATGGATACACTCACATCTTACTACATATCATGATTGAAATGTACATGCTTCCCCCACAGGGTTTTGCCCAGAAATCTTCCTGCCGAGGTTGTGTATGAAAAATGACTAATAGAAATATCAGTTGTTGACAGCTGAATAGCTGCTGTTTTAATTGTAACAAGCACAGCAAAAGTATTTAGCTGCTATTATGCTCTCTGGGCTGGTTTTAGTATGGGGTAATAGCTATTGGTATTTTAACTACTGTGTCATCTAGACCTGCTCTTAGCAAGGTGGGGTGACATAGTCACTGATCCCATAAAAATTTATGTGTGCTTAATTTTACGGATGATGAGTAATCCCACTGAAGTCACAGTGTGTAAAGTTCATGTGTGCATAAGTCTTTGATGGATTGGGGCCTTTGTGGTTAAAGAACGGGTGACCTGATTCCCAATCTCCCACTTTAATATCTGGAGCGCGCTGCTTACCCAAGTTGCTGCCCTCAAATTAAAACATTGATGTATTGGGTCAGTTGGGCCAAAAATAAAATGAAAACACCTCTGTCCTTAGGAAAAGAGGAGCATTAAGGGTTAATAGAAAAAAGGCAGTTTCTTAGAAGAAGTAGGTGTTTTGTAGCCATACCATGCTAGTCATTAGAGAGAGAAAGTTCCTAGGGGCTTAAATAGGCCTGCTGTGGGGGAATGACTTACTATTTCAGAGAAAGCAAGAAGTACTGCAGCTAATGTAAACAGAGAGCTTCTAAAGGAATTCTGAGAGCACGGTGAAGTTGTTACATATTCTTTGTAGATTGCCAATAAAGTACTTGGGATTTACATCCATAGTCTTTGTCCCAATACTTAGAGCAATTAAAAAACCAGACAAAACCACAAGGCGAAGTTGAATGGGAGAAGGTGACAAGCAGTGACCAAGCTGAGAATGAATCATGCAAGTCACACAATTTTTTGAAAAAAAGTTTCATGGTGCTTTTTTCATTGGGGGTGAGGAGATTACACTTTACTCAGATATTTTTAATTTGTCATGCTTTGTATTTTGGACTTTCACACAGTTGATGCCTCCCACCGCAGTAGGTCTCTGTTTAATAAGTGTTTTGGAAGAGGGATGGCTTAAAGGTGGCACGGGTAGAGAGGCACAATACAAAAGGTCAGGTAGGGAATTCCAAAGCCATGTTGGAAAAAGGCATTTTGCTAGAATCACAAAAGGATTTAGATGTCCACCTTCCAGAGTCAGACCCAACTGGGATTCACAAAACCCCTGCTCAGCAGCTACCTATAGGTGCCTAAGCTCTCTTGGTGCATAAATGTTTGCAATAAAAATTCTATAGGTACCTGTGTTTTTGCCTCTGAGCATGCACGCTCCAGTACCCCACATCAGTCTTCTGGATTGATGCCAGCCCCAGCACAAACCAGGGGAAGATAGGTGTTCATCCTCCCAACTCACCTGCAGGTAAGCATGCTCAGAACTGAGCACGTGAGTTCTGGTAAGTGTGTTCAGAGCTCTCCCACTGGATGAGCCCTCTATAGGCAAGCTTATGTAAAGCAGCTGGGAGAGCGGGGAAGAAGGATGTCCCTTATAACTTTTAGCTCAGTGGATAGGGTAGGGTACTCATGAAGGATCTGAGAGATGCCTGCTTCAAGACATTCCACACACCCTCTCTCACATAAAGTGCTGTGTCACCTCTCAGGTGAGGGCCATAACCACTGGAATCCAGGGTATTCTGATGTGAGGCTCCCTCAGTTTCTGCTGTTGAATAAAAAAATAGAAGGAATCATTGGATGAGAGAGAGTGCACACAAGTATGAGAATGACACTGTAGCTTGGTGGTTAGACCACTCACCTGGGAGGTGAGACACTAAGGAAATGAATTCTTAAAATTATTCAGCCACAGTGGAACAGTTTCAACAGGAGAAACTGAAGGAGATTGTGTTAGAATATTCCATAGGCAAATGGTTAGGGATCTCACCTGACAGCTAGTAGATGTCTGTTCAAATCCCTTCTCCCCCTTAGTGGAGGCAGGGATGTGAATTGGGGTTCAAGTTATAACCTTCCCCTTCTTGCCAAAATGGCACAGGCACTCTGATGCCAAAAGAGAATTTTGCAGGTGAGAATTGCAAAAAGAGGGAGGCACCTCTCTCCTGCCTAGACTTAGGTGCCTATCTCAGAGACAGGTGGGGATTGGATTAGTACTCTTCCCCCCACACCCAAGGCATGGCATTTCCTATTGGCTAGTTTAGGTGGGGTGTGCCTAGTGAGTCCCATTCTGAAGCAGCTCTCTCTCCCTAGTCACTATATAGAGATCTTAGCACTGAACTCAGGCTTTGTGAATCCCAGTCATTTCCTAAGCAAAGTTAGGTGTGGAAATGCTCAATGATAGTGTACCTGAGTTCCTTTGTGAAACTCCCCCACTGGGATGAGTGAAGGGCATGAATGGAGTGATTCCAGATATAGTGCTCTGCAATAGCTGGTTTCTGTGCTGCTTGGATGGAGGAGAGAAAGGGAGCTAGAGCAGAGAAGAAAGGGAAGCTACTAATTATGCAGGTCTTTGTGGATTAGCAAAGAATGAGATTAGGTGGTCCACCAAAGTTAGTTTAAGATCAATAATTACAGAGCTCTGTGTCTGGGGAAAACCTGCTGAAGGACAGATATTTCTATGGTCAGGAGGAAAAAGTTTCCTTCTGGAGGAGAAGCTTGGTTATAGTTGGAATGGGTAATGTATTCCCTGAAGAGCATGAATGACAGCCATATTTGACAAGGTGAATACTAGTAGGAAAATATAAACCTACTGGGGAAACAGGATGCAAATAGGTCAAAATGAGATTACAGGCAGAGCAACATATTTTTCCTCTAATCTCATTTCCAGAAATGGCTGAACTGTTTTTGCTTGAACTTGCTAAATGGAAAAAAAAAAATCAGCCTGAAGCAGTCACCTAGCATGGAAAATTGCAGCCCAAATGGTTTAAGTGTAACAAAGTTGTAAGGAACTGAAACTGGGTCTCATAATGGGAAGTATCAGGTAGCCTTAACTGCAAGTGGCACTAACAGCTCTCACTATAGAGTGTGTGTATGTTTTTACTACCAATCTGTTTCTATTATAAGTTTTCTTGAATATTTCTCAAGAAATCTGCCCTGTGAATATACACTATTTCATCCTTTACTTGGCAGTTCCTTATTGACAAGGCTACTTCTACTGGAGTGGAAAGGCAAGAGGTCAGCATTCACATGCAGCATATGAGATGGGCCAAGCACTGCTGGAACATAAATTTTGTGGGACAGTACTTTGTCATGGCTTGGTAAGATTTATTTAAATATATAATCTTATTTAGATACTCGCTCATTAGGAACTGTTTGCTCACTGTCAATAGGGATCTCAAGAGACTTTCTAAGAGGATTGTTCCTGATTTACATATTTAGAATCATGAATTTTGGTAATCGTCAATATCATCATGTTCCATCTCAGATTTCTGTGGACGTGAATTTCTTTGTGTATATTAGTGTATGGCAGCTTATATGGTAGAGGGAAAATGAGATTTGTTTAATGTTCCCATGAATGTTAGGGTAAAAATAACCAATACATGACTGTGTGTGGAGTCTTGTTTTGTTTGTCTTTTACGGCAAGCTGTTGTTTTTGGCAAATTAAGGAAATAGCCCCGTGAACTTACTTCTGGGGAACTGCTGACGTCTATCACATCTGCAATGACTGACATATTAGAACTTCTGAAACTGAATGAAACTCTGAATCTTCTAAGGCATGGTCATCAGCTATACCAAGCATGTGTAACTGTATTATTTTCAGTTTTGTTGGAAAAGGTCTGCATTAGAGTTCTTAGGTGAGAAGTTCATTATTGTCCCAAACGTTTAAAAAGCCTGATTCAGGCCCACAAAACTCATGAGGCTGTCTTTTAAAAATCATGAGACTTTTAAAATTTGGGGTACTTCTTTATATTTGCTCTCTGGTTTTAGTGTTGTTACTATGGGGGCTAGAAACTTCTTTATTTTATTTTATTTTTAAATGAAGACTGAGATTCTCAAATAGCCATCTGACTTTAGGAGCTGTGGCTTCAGAAAAATGTCAGATATCATGAGACTTGTGATTAAAATCATGAGAGTCGGTAACACTTTTATGATGCATGGAAAAGTCTGGAAAATGATGTGTTATCCCTTCCTCATTATTTATTACTAGTAACATTTGGATGGAAACAGGATATTGTTTCTTAAGAGTTCATCTGCTTAAGATATTTCTCCTCCGGAGTCACAAAAATCTGATTTGCCTCCAACAATTCTGTCACAAACAGTATTGCAAACTCAGATGGGGAAGGAACCACAGAAATAGAGAAACTTTTAAGAAACAAAGATGCTGCTTTCATGCAAATGCTCTCTTAAATAATAAGAATGGATGACAAGGCATGCATACATATAAGCAGAATTATTATTAAATAGAATGTGGTTTTTCAAGGTTTGAAAATTGGCATCCCTTTAAAAGACTCTTATTCAGTAGCTGTACTTTGTATTTTCTCAGCTACTTAATCTTGGTTTATGATTACTCATTCCCACCTACATAGACATTGTGTAGTGTAAATCTGGGTAATGCTGCTTCTCAGGGGCTTGCGGAGCATTTTCAATCTGCATCTGATGAAGTGGGTTTTAGCCCACAAAAGTTTATGCCAAATACATTTGTTAGACTCTAAGGTGCCGCAAGTACTCCTCGTTTTTTCAGTCTGTGTGAGTGTCTGTTTCCTAGTTTCATGCTGAATTTGAGCGTCCTCCAACTTCATGAAAAATTTTATCTGATGCTCAGTGGAAACCATCAAGTTTCATGTCTGTCACATGAACCCGCAAACACTGTCTGATTTCCACAGATGACCATAAATATTTCTAGTTAATCTTTCTAGGATCCTGGTCTAAGTCCTGAGCTTTCAGCTGTGCCTGATCCCAGCTAATGGTTCACCTTGTCTTAGGTTTATTGCAAATATTCCTGAGAACTGTAAGGATTAATATCGGTACTCGTACCTAATGGCAAAGATTTCACTGACCAGCCTCAGTGCTGCAAAATCAGACCCTAGAAGTGTTCATATTTGCAAGAGCTGTAACTTTCCTGAAAACCACATGGGGCTGAGAATGGGATAAAACAACCCTTAGCTGAATGTGAGAAACTGTCGTGTGTTAACCAACCAATTCTATTTAGGGCCAAATGTGCCTCTCCCAAACCCTCTGGATGGGCAAGACATGAAAGCAGTATGCGTCTGCTTTGGGAGGGGCAGGATATGCTGGGGAAACCTGTATACCCGTGGCAAGGTAACTGAATGCTTTAAGACGCTGCCTGGGTTTCTTCCTCTTTGCCTTCAGGGTGTTGGGTTGGGGTGGAGGGCGTTTTAAGGTCTGTGTGATCATAGCCAAACACATGCACCTGGGAAACTGGTGTGGATTACCAAGGGCTACTAATGCCTGGGAACTGAGCAAGTTTCAGCTGCAACAACTTAAGCTAGTCATTCAACAGACACTATATAAGGAGGAAAACAGAAATCTTGGGGATTTAGCTGCTGGGGACTGTCCTAGACCAGGCTATACAGACTGTTGACGACAATGAGGCATATATCTTTGTATTGCTTATCTGCTGGACTGGGGCCCTTGTATAACTACATATGAAACAGTCCAATTGTTTCCCTTTGTACCTTGGTCATACAGAGTGATCAAGATGTAGTCAGTGAAGTCTGTGAAATATATATGGATTACCAGGCCAAAGCTTCACATGTGTGCCAGGACCTCATCTGTAGATGTCTGAAACTGTACCTCTGGGCTGGAAGATTTTTCCTTTCCCACTCTACCACTGCAAGCCACACTTTCCTGCTAAATTAGGCCTGTTTACTTGTGCTTTGTGGGCTGGGGGGTGGGGGGCGGGGGCACCTTTACGATTTAAATGGAAATTAGAGGGGTTGGAAACATTTTGCCATTGCAGTTGTATGCATCATCCATATTCTTTTTTTAAAAAGGAAAAAAAAATATAGCTTTGTCCCATTTGCAGTGAGGTGTCTTTAGAGCATTCTGCCCACATAGTGCTCAGCACATCACTCTGACAGTTCACATGCTGAGATGTGTTTCTTAGCAAGTATGGACTGTGAAAAGTATTTTAAAGGAGATTTCAATTAAAATGATCCTTTCAGGGCCTACTGCTGGTTGGACCCCTCTGGTGTTGAAGACAAAATAATTACTACAACAATTTCCAGATCTGATGCAGGGAACTTATATGTTCCTACTTATAGTCTGAACCTGTAAAGAGGAGCATGCTATTACAATATGCTGAAGATAATAGTTGCTAAAATAAGTGAACATACTGGTTCACTAATGGATAAACCTAACATTCCCAGCAGTTGTGTTTGTGGGTGTTCTACATAAAACATATTCTTTTTTCCATACTCTTTCCCCAGAAGTTCCTTAAAGCAGGAACAAGGTATTCCATCAGCATCCCAAAGCAATGGAGACGGAGCTGGTCCTGCTCTCACCGATGTCAATGGGGATTATTAATCACTTATTTCACTGGAAGCAGAACTGGGCCATAAAGTAGCATTTTTTATTTATTTAAAAATTGGACTTAAGATATTTCAGGTATAAAGTACATGTGGGACATAAATATCCTATTCTTGGATTAAGTGAAAAGATGCAAAAAATCACACATCTATGTAGACTACTCTGTCTTGCAAAGTTAAAATCAGCTATCATGCCATTGGGCATGGTGCAAAACCCCAGACTCTCTTGTGTTATTGCTTTCGTGTTATTGCTGCTCATGGCTGCCTTCTAATACTTCAATGCAGAAAGTTCTAGTACTCTAGATTTTGTTTTTTGCAAAGATACCTGGTGCTCCCATCACTGAGGAGATCAACAAGATTCACAGACAGATCATGTAGCCTTACATCTGCGGTATTGGCTGGCATGCTCAGATGTAGGATTTGCAATGATCTTCTACATAAAATTCCCCAAGGTTTAATGACAGGATTTAGCCATAAGTTCTACTCCCATTTACGTTGGCTTTTCCCATTGTATCTTTACTGACTTGAACGGAATTATCCCAGGGTATGTGAGAGGAGAGTCTAGCCTAAAATTTGTCTTTTTAACATATACATATCTGGGCATCTCCATAAACTGCATCTGCTCTTGAATTCTAACTTTCACTGAAGAGATCCAAGCTTCAGCATTTAATTAGTGATGTCACAGAAATGAAGATGCTACCTCTTGTGACCTCTAGAATTTCATGTGTACTGGTAAGATTAAGAAATCAGAAAGGGAAAAATACCAATGTTGTTCTTCCATAGAGTCAATCAGATTTTAGTATGCTGATGCACGGTATGATACGGTTTATGGGTATGTCTGTGAATAGTATATCATAGTGTAGGGGTACTCTGGCATATGGAGCACAGTACCTTGCTACAATACTTTTTGGAGCAAAATAATGCAATACCTCTAATCATAATTAAAATTATTTGAAAAAAAATTGCTGAGGTAATATGGGAAAAAGTGTGTGTATCTATTTTTGTGTGTGCATAAGGAAAAACAGTGTGTGGGGAAGGCCTTAGGCTGAATATATTTGAAGCAGAGAATTAATTTGCTAATCACTGCCTTAAGTATAGAAATAGCACCCTTGTCAGTGGGGCATGGAGAGCCCGTGTGTTCACATGTATTGCCAATACTCCTCTACAAAACAAAGGTAGACGACTGTAGGTAATGCTAGGTTTAATCCTAAATTGCCTATTGCAAAACTTAACATTCTGCAGGGACTTAAAAGGGGCTTCCCGAAAAAAAATGCTATTTTGCTTCAAGTGAATTACCCATCTGTGAGTATGGAAGCTTATTCACATTGCATCAGGAAAACAGCCATATGCAGACCTTGTTGGACAACTTGTAGATAAAGGCACTAAAGAGCCTGTACGTTATTAGCATTTAATATTGTTACTTAAAAAACAAAACAGTAAGTTGAGGACACCGGGGATCTCTTCTGCCCTTGTTGGAAAACAAAAAGTTCAAAGCAACATCTCGCTTCCTGCCATGTATAGATGAATGGCAAATAGAGTATGAATACTGGTGAAAACCAAGTCTTAAACAACAGCATGAGGTGATTACAATCTAGGTAGCAGCCTCCTATGGAGAATTCACAGTAGAAGGGAAGAAAAATAAATACCCTTTTCTGTTCATTAGCAAAGTAAACAGAGCATGTCAACTGGAGATTTAGAATGTGTCAAGTGGTGGACTGAGAAATTTGGAACAGAATTAGGCTAAAAATGACAGCGTTGACCTGTACCTTTTACAGACTGTCATATAGGTTCTCTTTCTTGACAACTGTTAAGGCACTAATAGCAAAAGCAATTTAAAATGTGGGTAGAGAAGATTATTTGGAGGTTCTGTTTTTACAGTGGCTGAATTGTGTAGTATGGTACATACCAAAAGTTCCCAATCCTCCACCCTGTGTCGTTTTCATTTGCACTTTCCACCCTGGCTGCAACCATTAATTTTGCTTGTTGGCCTTTCCTCATCGAGGTCTCTAACCTCTGGACTGGATTACTGTGGTGTGCTCGGAGCATATATGGAAACCTCAGCTGGAGCCTGTCTGCTTGGCTGTTGAGACCCCATTGCACAGGGGGCCCCATAGGCTGTAGTGATGCTCCCATGTGAAACTAAAGGCTGTTGTCTTATTCTGGATCTTACTCCTATTGAACTCAGTGGGGGTTTTGCCAATGAGCAGCATGGGATCTTGAATATCGCTGACTGAGAGTCAGATGAAGAAAATCTTTGTAGGAAAAAAAAGTGTTTTTTTTTTTTTTTTTGTAAAACTGTAGTTTTTCCTCCTTTCTTTTATATTTTCCCAAAGCCCCTCGATGGAAGAGGAGATTCTATTAGAGCCTTGCAACCTGCTGGGATTCAACCACAAATATTGGGTTTGGGTCAGGTCTGAAAACAATCTGACCCTCTTGGGGTTGGGTCATCTCTGATCACCTTCTTCTGCTGTGGACTTGGCTCGGTGGTGGCTGCTTGGCCTGCTCTCGTTAGCTGCCACCATCTCACGACCCTGTGTGTTTAATGAAGAGTGAATGTGCCAATGAGTCCTGGCCCTTCTTGCTCCATAGTGCACACAGCAGAATGAGGAGGTAGCAGCCAGCAGGAGGGCAGCATGTAGCTGCTGCCATGCTAGCCCCACAGGCAGAAGGTGGCTGGAGGTGGTTCACAGGCATGGAGGAATGAGAAGCCCTCATCAAGCTGAGACTCAAGGGTGAGGTGTAGGGAGGGGAGAAGAGGAATATTAGGTCAGGTCTGAGAACAAGTTGACTCGGGTCAGGTTCAGGTCAGCTGTGCTCACATCAGGCTTGTGTCCCATCGGGCTTTAAGATTAGCCCCTCTAGGTTTTATTACCTATGTATTTGTCATTGGTGCAACTGCTGCTGGAATACAGTGTCTGGAGGGAGAAGGGGTTTGAGGGAAGAGCAAAAAATGAAGAGAACAGGGAGGGAAACCCCTGAAATTCAAAACAAAACAAATCTTAATTTTATTATGAATGTTTTCAATGATAAAATTACTGCAGTTTAAAATAAAACAAAATTTCACTTTCAAAAGGTTTCATGTAGATGATGATGATCTTTGACCAGCTATATTCTTGTCTTTATCTATGACTTGAATGTGGCCTCTCCCATCAAGAGCCACAGAGCATGAGGTCAGGTAGTGACCTCTTCTTAGCAGGGCCTGGTACAGAAATTCTTGGGGCTGATGGCTGGGCATTCTTGTTGGAGGGTCCTTCACTGTGACGCTCACTTCCTTCACCAGTTCAGCAGAAGAGTGACAGTGTTCAGGGTATGATGCTAAGCCTGGGTGTGTCTTGAGGATGGAGAAGGGTTTATTTGCATTTCTTTATGGTCTTGTAGGTGATCCTACCATTTAACTTGTATATTGTCTTATGTATCTGCACCTAGGAACTCCGTGGTGATGGCTGCATTTTAAAAGTTAAGAATTGATTGTCTTCCTACATGTGTGTCACACAGTTGCTTTGAGACTGTTCAGGAGACAAAATTGGATTGGTAGGACAGTGAGCAGTTCTGTATTTTCTGATTTCACAAAAGTGAGGTCAGACACTTATAAACACATAAAAGAAGGATATATTCTTTCTTGAGCTTTAAAAAATGTATTGTTTATACTAGTCTGGGCTACATTTATAAAATATCTTACTATTCATAGCTTTTGATTCTGAGAACATCTACAAACCCTTCTTTTATTTCAAGAGTGCACTTGCTTTGTTTCTTTTAAAATGTCTGTGTCTGGTTTTAAGAATTGCCTACCAATTTCCCTTAAAAACTTAGAATGAAATCTGTCCACACTCTAGTGGGTCACAAATGTATTTGGTGTGTAGGTGAAAGCCTTTACAGAAGAGCTTTTAGAAATAATGATTTGCTCTGTTAATTACAAAGCTAAAAGCCATGCAGGTGTTTCGTAAATAGTCTTTGCTTATGCGTAATGCTGCATTATAAGAAATGGTTTAAAGTCTGAAGGGCTTTACCATTTTAAGGAACATAGATGGAAATAATAAATGCATTAAAATGGGTGTCAGTAAGCAGGTTTTAATATGCTGCTCTTCTCTGTTACAGTGGACTTAAAATAGCAGTATAATTAAGTAATAGCAAGAAAACTACTATGGTAGGTTACTCAGCAGCTGATAATACACAATAGGAAAAATGAAGACATTCACTTAGCAGTTAGCTATGGCCCAGCATATCCCATATCATACCTGAGAGTGCCTGTGGGAAGGAAATCTCGGTGTGGAATCTCTCTCAAACCATTACTAGGAGTTGGGGGCTGGATCTCCATCTCCCAAAATGAGCCATATTTGTGCCTTTATAATCACAGGTAGGAAGAGCTGTCTGCATTGAATCTGGGGGCCCTTGACTATCCATCCAGCTTTATAGCAAGGCAACACATGTCCAGAAATGATTGAGATGGTTCATAAATCAGCCTCAAAGACTAAGGATGTGATCCTGCCAAGGCACTTGCATCCGTAAGTCCCATGGGAATTGTGGGTGCCTGGTGCATTGTAGGAAGCACTCCTCACTTTGAAGATTAGGCCCTATGGAGTTAGGATTCTGCAGGCCACTTAACCTGTAAATATGAGTAAACTGGTCCGCTACCCGGAACATATGGTTATGTTTGCAGGTGTGGAATGTTGACTACATTTCTAGCTTAACAGTTTTATAAATTATTATTAGCATGAGGACTGCAGTTCTGAAGGCAGTAGAGGCCTACACAAGAGTAATGTTTAACATAAAATCGTTTTCTGTTATTGGAGGCTTTACTGATACCATACCATGCAGTAGAAGGTGCTGTTATTTCGTAGAGTATAGCAGTAGGATCACTTCCCCTAATGACAAATAGGAACTCCTAGAGCTTCATTTTCCAGTTTGGTTTCTGCATTCGAGCAAGGGTCACTTGCACCAGCTCTTTGGGTGTCTGTGTGCTCCTTGCAAGCTGTTCACTTGGTACTGCTGATTAGGAGACTGGAGTCTGCTTATCACTGCCACATTTATGTAGCTAGTCTATAAA
This sequence comes from Dermatemys mawii, assembly GCA_007922305.1. Classification (NCBI taxonomy): domain Eukaryota; kingdom Metazoa; phylum Chordata; order Testudines; family Dermatemydidae; genus Dermatemys; species Dermatemys mawii. Next base: position 14,405,132 of record ML677363.1, read on the forward strand.
CATCAATCTATCACAGAGATTCACCATCTATTCTCAGTTCTCACAAAGTAACCATTTTAACAACTTTTTTATCATGGCTTTTCATACTTTTTTTCTTATGAAGTCACTTAATTCCTTGGCCTAACATCTCATTTATTAGTAACCCAGATCTCTTAGTAATCTCTTCTTCTTCTTCTGACAAATTCATACCTAGTTATTTTCCACCCACATTTTAATCACTACTGTTTAAATCTCTTTAATTTTTTTAAAGCAAATTCTTTATGGGGCAGAAAAACAATGAACAGAGAAGCATTATTCTTTCAGGGTAGTGCATTTGCGCGCTCTCTCTCTCTCTCTCTTAATGCCGAAAGTTTTTTCCTGTCTTTTTAAGAATACAGTTATAATAACAATGCCACCTATTGAATGGCCTCTTGAGCACTGAATTAATTGTAGGTGGATTCACTCTGTAGACCTTCGTTACATTACAGGAGGGGAGTAGTTCATTAAAATGTTACCTCCCCTACAACTCCTTTAAAATAGAAATGTTACAATTTTATTCTGAATGTATTTTATATGTGATGTAAAATAAAATATAAAACTTGGTTTTTTTCCTCTGATAGCTGTGTTCTATTCTGAAAACAACTTTTTGAAAATCACTGTCCCAATACTGCACTCAGATGTGCATGGACATATTATATTAAATGGCTTATTAAGGATTTTTATGGGAAGTGAAAATTAATGGCTTAGGTTATGATACCCTTACTCACAGTGAGTAATAACTTATTCTATAAAAAGTAAGTGTATTGGAGACCACTTGGCCAGGACATATCTTAGTCTTATTCTGGGATACTAGCATAAGGTAGCAGATTGCATCTGAAATCCCTATTTAGTTTTTGTCATGCTGCATATCTCAAATCATATTGTTCACTACTATTATTCTGTTCAGCTAGAAAGTCCAGTGAGTCCCTCTGACTGCGGGAAGGATCCCTCTTTAATAGTAACATTCATGATTTATTTTTATTGTAAATCTGTTTCTGGTCTATCGCATTCTAGCTAGAATGCTCCCAGTCAGTTGCTGAGATAAAAATCTCTTTCCTCTCCATAGATAGACACTGTATCTGTATTACTGCGGCAGCTCCCACTGAGAATGAAACAAGCTAATTGTATTCCAGAATGCTTAAATGAAATAATCAAACTGCATGTTGGAAAAAATTATATTAGCGATATATCTCAGAAAATATTATTGGACTTGTGTGTGCAGTTCTGCTCACCTTTCTAGAAAATAGACTTGCTAGGTAAGGAGAGACAGCAGCAACAACCTAATGCAACCAAAACAAGAGGGACTGAACAAATTTGCAAAGGCTGGCCAAACCATGCGTCATGTAAATGTATTTAGAAAGGGGGTGGCTTAGAGAGTCTTTTACTGGTATCCAAAATACTGAAGTGCTGTTATGAGGCTCTTTCAGTAAGTGAAGCAACTACTGTGAATGCTTCTTAAAATAGAAGTTTAACAACAATTGACAGGGGAAGGGAAGATGACAAAACTACTAATTTAGAGGAGGAGGCTAGACCTCAGTAAAAGCTATTAACTTTCACTCTTTATGCAATGCATGGTAAGATCATAGCATATTTCCCAGTAATTTATTTCTTTCTTCTGCATGAGTGAACAGACTGAAATATTCAGGTTGAAGAGTGTACTGTAGAGATATGTTGTTAAATTATCTGTCCCATAAAGAAAATTGAGTAGGGCAAAAGGTTTCAGCATGAACTTTTAGTGGTGTAATCAAGTCTCTGGTTATCCAAAGGGAATAATTCATGTGAGAATGGTATCCCATCACCCCTTCAAACATGTCTGTCACCCACTGGATTTTCCCATGAGTTTGGACTGTAGACTCTCTGGCAGCAAAGAGAGGGCTGCTGGGGAGGTCATTTTCCCAAGCACAAAAGGCAGCTTTTGATGCTAAATCAGCATTGTATTTTTAAAGGGATTTGATAGGCAGGCTTGTAAGGGATATACTCAGACTTGCACTCTGCTTGGAAAGAAATTGCAAACTGAGGAAACCATAAGGAAGTCCTTGGTGGTTCTCACTACAGGAAGACGCATGAAAACTCCTCAGGTGGAAATCAGTCCATGGTTTAAGGATGAATGACTAATTTTTTATTCAGTTTATCTCCATCTTTCTTCTCCAGTAATGTAGCATTAAGATTTCTGTACCTGCTGTTTGTGTGTGTGTTTGTGTGTGTTTTGTGTTTGTTTTTCAGAATCAGTTTCTCAAGTGAAGCTGTGTAAATCATGGGTCAGGACTGAACTACTGATTTCACTTCAGTACTATCTGATTTACAGCCCATAACTGCCATTAGATGCATCATAAGGAAAACAAATTTTCCTTAATGACTCAAATTGTGATGTTATGGTTTTTGAAAATAAAAATCAGAATAGGCCAAATTAGGCCCTGTTGTCACTCCACTGGCTTCAGCATAGTTACCCCAGGCAAGACGCTTCCTTAGTTTTTTGTTTTTTTGTTTTTTTGTTTTTTTTAATGCAGGTAAACTCTCTTAGGTACTCAGCACACCCAATAATTCTCAGATTATAATACTTGGCTTTCAATATGATTCATGTTTCTTATGACTATTACTTAGAAATTATTCTGTATGTGACTTTGAGTGTCAGCTTTAGATATTTCCTTGTAAAGCAACAAGTCCACAGGGCATTTAATTTTTGCCAGACTGTAACAAGTAATGTAATACGTGACACCTTTAATTCAAATCATTATGGCATTTTAATATTATCAAAGTTTACTGAACAAGACAATACAATTTCTAACAAGAATAATTACATCGCTTGCGTTTGGCCAAAAGGCAGCTCAGTTTATATCTACCTATGTCAGCTGTAGGAGGACTTGGATACCGCTCCATAAGGTCAAAGGTTACATATTCCCTCTATTTCAAGCAGTCTCTTTCTCGGCTGTTTCAATAGAAAAGGGACTTTAATGTTAAGACTCATGTTCTCATCTTCTTTAGATGCATCAGACTCCTGACTGAGTTCATACAGCACAGTTTGCTGCAAGTTGAAGCTAGATGAATCCAGGCTACAAAGAAGGTATACATTTTCAATAGTGGGAGTAATTAACCATGGAACAATTTTCCAAGGGTTATAGTGGATTCTCCATCCCTGGCAATTTTAAAAGTCAAGATTGGGTGTTTTCCTAAGATATGCTGTAGGAAAAAGGCAATAGAACTATATTCTGGGAGGAGGAGGCGGGGAATGGGGGAGTCAGACTATGTGATCACAGAGGTCTCTTCTGGCCTTGAAATATGTGAAATACTGTTATTGAACTTCAAATGTGCAATAGGGAGCAGATATTTCAAAGTGCCTTGGAATGTAGGGGCCTACAGGTTGGCCAGGGTAGCCTCCAGGAGTGGCATACAGGCATGTTTCATAGGAAAGGAGAAGTACAAGTACTGAACATTGTGTTGTATACAGTGGAAGCATTTGCACATTTAAGAGCCTGTCACAAGAACTTTGCATATGCAGATTATTTTTCATTTTATTACGTCAAATAGTGTTTGTTAATATAGGGGGAGGACATGACCACCTTTTCTGTTGGTAATAACCTGTCATCTTAATTTTTTTTTTTAAGACAAGCCCATTGACACCCTCCCCATGAATCCCAAAACCTTCACTACTTTCCACTTCTGCTAATTGAAAGCACCGTTATACCAAGAGAGAGAGACAGAGACAAAATGGATGGAAACGTAAGTGAGTACTAGTATCAAATTATAAAATGTGTGGCTCATGTGGTTAGGTCCTCTGACTGTGTCGCTAGAGTAGATATGGGGACAGAGTAGCCAATGGGGTTTGATCTGGCTTGTAGGTAAGATCTTGTAGGTTCCCAGAGGTCACCTACTACAAGACAGTCCACACTTACAGACAGCCCCCCACACTGAAGCAAAGAGTCACCAGCAACTACACACCACACCACAGATCTGGGCACCTACAAGACCTTTATCAAGCATTCTTAAAACTACAATACCCACCTGGGGAAGTGAGAAAACAGATTGACAGAGCAAGATGGGTACCCAGAAGTCAGCTACTGTAGGACAGGCCCAACAAGGAAAATAACAGACCATCACTTGTCATCACGTACAGCCCTGAGCTAAAACCTCTCCAGCACATCATCAACAATCTACAACCTATCCTGGAAAATCATCCCTCACTCTCGCAGACCTTGAGAGGTGGGCCAGTCCTTGCTTACAGACAGCCCCCACAACCTCAAGCAAATATTCATCAGCAACTACACACCACACCACAGAAACACTAACCCAGGAACCAATCTCTGTAACAAACCCCGTTGCCTGCTCTGTCCCCATATCTACTCTAGCGACACAATCAGAGGACCCAGGCACATGAATCACACCATCAGGGACTCATTCATCTGCACGTCTACTGGTGTGATATATGCCATCATGTGCCAGCAATGCTCCTCTGCCATGTATATTGGCCAAACCGGACAGTCTCTATATAAAAGAATAAAAGGACACAAATCAGATATCAGGAATGGTAACATACAAAAGCCAGTAGGAGAACATTTCAATCTCTCTGGACATTCTGTACCAGACTTAAAAGTAACAATCCTTCAATAAAAAAACTTCAAAAACAGACTTCAGAGAGAAACTGCAGAGCTACAATTCATTTGCAAACTTCACACCATTAATTTGGGCGTGAATAGGGACTGGGAATGGCTGGGTCATTACAAAAGCAATTTTCTCTCTCTTGGTATTGACACCTCCTTACCAATTATTGGGAGTGGAGCCTGATCTAATTGGCCCTCTCAACACTGGTTCTCCACTTGTAAGGTAACTCCCTTCTTTTCATTTGTCAGTATATTATGCCTGCATCTGTAATTTTCACTCCAAGCATCTGAAGAAATGGATTTTTTACCCACGAAAGCTTATGGCCAAATAAATCTGTTAGTCTTTAAGGTCCCACTGGATTCCTCATTGTTTTCATGTCTGAATGTCTTCCATGCTTCTGTTTTTTCCCCCTTAAATTTGTAAACTCTGGCTTTTTAGTCAGAGCTGAGAACCAGATACATACTGGTAGGTTTGATCATAACAGAGATGAGACCTCAGAGAGACTGCACAGTGTGAGTGGAACTAAGTCATTGCTCAGCATTGGAAGCAATAAAGAGAGTACGTCCATGCTAGGGAATAGCTATAGAGCACTTCATTAGCAGGAACAAAAGTAAGAGACAAGAACATATGTGGAAAGACTTTGGGAAAGGGCAAACTAATGTGACAGTTTTCAACAGCATAGACTTACATCGAGAGACACTAGGCAGGAGGAATAAATCAAGCAAATCCATCTTTATATATAGCACAGTACTGCTTTCGTACACTGTCCCCAGATGGGGTAGAAGAATGGGGGCAGATCTTGATTTAGGACCAGATGTTGCCCTCAGATATTCCCATCAAAACCTCGTACTGGTAAGAAATGGATTCCACTTGCACTATTGGCTTTTAATATCTAGTAAGATTACTTCATAAATGAATATCGTAATGTAACTTACATCCCTAAATCCTAATAGGTATGAGCTTAAATGTTGTTCCCCATCTCTCCAGTTAATGTTTTAAAATGTAGATGTCTTGTCCATGTCGATTTTCCTTTACCTAGTATTCTTGACCTTTATTTTAATAATGTACTTTTAGCTTCATATTCGCATTGTGTGTGCTCCCAGAGTTTGTATTTTCATTGTCTTTAATGCTCTTTCATTCTCTTGAGTCTCAATATAGAATTGATTCTTCCCAAGTTGCTCCCAGATTGATAGAAAACATATTGTTTGTTCAAATTTGAACAAGAGAATGGCAAATAGAACTTTAAATCCACAAGCAGAATTTATGAATCTCTATTTTGACTCCTGAACAGCAGAATTTGAACCCTAAAGGAGAGGCCCTCCCAAAATGCAGGACAAATATCTGATAATCTGCCCCCCAAGGTCCAGCTGGCGGTGCAGCAGGGCTCAGGCAGGCAGGCTGCTTTCATGCCATGGCTGGTGGCCCCAAGCCGCTCCTGGAAGCGGCCAGCTGCTGGCACGTCTTTGCATGCCCTGGGCGGGAGGAGGGGCAGTGGGTCTCTCTGCCACGCACAAAGAACCACTGCCACCCTTCCCCCAAGGGCAGTGCAAAGAGATGTCTGCAGCCAGCCTAAGGCAGCTCCTTGCCTGTTTTGCCTCCCTAGCTTCGCTCCCAGAAGCGGCTGGCATGTCTCTGCCATCCCTGAGTGTGTGTGTGTGTCTCCATGTGCTGTTCCTGCCCCAAGCGCCGACTCTGGCTGGGAACTGTGGCTAATGGGAGCTATGGGGGTGGCATTTGTGGGCAGCGGTGTGCAGAGATGTCCTATTCCTCCCCCCCCCCCCACCTCTGCCAAGGAGCCACTGCCAGAGGGGTGTGTGTGGCAGTCTCTTTGGGAGCCATGCTGCCTCAGGTAAGCACTGCCCCTGTCCCCCTTCTGCACTCCAACCCCCTGCCCCAGTCCAGAGCCAGCACCCAAACTTTCTCCCAGAGCCCACTGTCTTGCACCCTTGCCCCAATCAAGGTAGCTCACTTTATTTTCATTTACTTCCCATCACTTATAATACAGGAGGAGGATGAAGAAAAACAGAATAAAAAATGGGGAGGAGATGAGAGAGAATGTTCCTTTGCTTGGCTGGGTCCTGAGAGGGGGCCCGAAAATGAAGCTGTGCATAGGGCTCCACTAACTCTAAATCCACCACTGCCCTAAAGTCTATCTCTTGTTCCTGTTCTGTGGAAAGAAATTCTGTTGGGAGTATGCTAAGTTGCCACTATAGAGTATATGAGGGTCTAGTTTTAGATCACAACTGAGGTCCTGGGATGATTGAGGAGAAACATTCTGTCCCCAGAGAGAATGACTTACACTATTGTTCCACAGTGTTCTAACACATTAGCAAGAGGTTACCTCAAATTTTCCATCCCAGAAAATTCCAATTTTGCAACATTTCTTTGGTAAAACGCGATTCCTTTCTTCCCCCCAAAACCCGAATTCCATGCTTTCCCTCTCTTCCAAAAAACTATTAATTATCTTCAAAAATTTATTGATTCTAAACAACTCCCTTCAAGACTTATCCCAGCTGGTGTAGGGAATTGTGGGTAAGATGGTATCCCTTTGTTGGGGAGGGTGGCGGGGGGAGGCTGATGGGTACTAGATGAACAAAGTGTTTTTGGGAGGTGATCCTAGGTATTCCTCAGCCTCCTGCTGCACAAGTGGAGCGCAGCTGCTTATTCTTTTCAACTCTACTCACATGTTTGTTTTCAAGCTGATCTTCACAATGAGAAGCACCAGAAACTTCATCTTAAAACAAATGAAAACTGAGATTCTCCTCTGTGGGGCCTGGTCAGCTCTGTTAATAAGGGGTTTATGCAACACCCCTCTGGCTCACAGTGCATTCTTCAGTGTTGCCTTTTTTGGGTGGCTCTCTTCTTCGCTGTGTTTGAGTCTTGTGTTTTTATATTTATTTTTCACAGATAATTGGGCTAGTAAGATTTTTGTTATTGCATCTAAATTATAGCACGCAGGGGGATTAGGTTAACAGGAGCAACAAGAAGACAGACAAAACCTCTTCTATAACATTTTATGTGAAAACAATTTAAAACTAGGTTTTTCTATTTCAGTGACTTGTGATAACTGCCATTAAGATATCCTTTCTGATCATACAGTTTAAAATGTGTCAGCACCTACATGCATAGACACTTGCAGGCTTGTAAAATCTATGACTTTTTATACTTACCTCATCTTTATGAATTGAGTGGTACTATACAACCAATTTTAAGTATCCTTTACTTATGAATGATTCATATCAATGTAATAAAAATGTAAAGAGAATACTGCACTGACATCTCCATAAGGAATACTCCAAGTTCTTACTACTCAGACTTTCAACACTGGCCTTGGCAACCCACCTCATCTCTGTAGTTGTGTTTCTACTGTGCGTAATCCAACCATGCTAAACCTGTTATAACAAATGATGTATCAAAGGTGTGAAGTGATTGCTGTGATTTTTTTTCTAAATAAATGTTAGTTATTGATTTGTGAACATTCATCTTAAGCTGGAAGAAAGCAGCATTTATTGCAATGGGCAAGTAGGTGCATTTTTTTTAAAAAAAGAGACAAATTAATGAAGTATTTGAGGCAAGGGAGGAGGGAAGAGTTACCTGAGCCTTGTTTTAATGAAATCTCTATTCCATTGACCTAGGTCTCTGTGGAACAGCAGGATATGTTGTCAAGGAAATAATTTCACTATCAAGATTTTATGAATAAAGTGCATGTGGATGTTGGCATGTGAATAAATTTCAGAACCTGAAAGAGGGGGATATTTTTTCACCAGTAAAGAAACAAATTGGTGGATTAAAACATACTCAAGGGCACATTTGACAATCAGTTCTCACAGAATGCTATTATAATGTTTTGTATAAATAAAGTGGCTTACAGTCTCTGGCTGGACTGGCTTTCAGTATTTAAGTGGGCAAAAGTTCACTTTGAACCCAAGAATATTAGATATTTAACAAATGCAAATGAAAATTCATGTTTCCGGAAAGTGGATAGCAAAGTGATTGCTAACAGTTTTGTTCAATGACCCAGTCTGATGAGAATGAACATGTCACACAGACATTATTTAAAAATAACTAAATGAATGCTAGTCTTTGTCCACATGTTTATATTCTGCCATAACTTACTTATTTAGATGTGGCAATATAAAACCTCTATTAGAATTTTCTGTCTACTTTATTCAAAATATGCTGCTTGCTTATTTGCAAATGTGTGGCCTGGTCCTGAAGTGTCTGTTCAGGAAAACTCCCATTAACAATTTTCCTGGAATACAGTTAAGCACGTAAATAAATTTAAGTGCATGTGTAGTTGCTTTGATTGCAATGGGCCTATTCATTTGCTTAAGTGCCTTCCTGAATAGGGAACTGTTAGAATTGAATGCCTGGGTGTGTGGTGGTAGTGTCTATGCTGTTTGGAGTTATTTATCTTAAGTATACTACTACACAGAGTGCAGGGGTGGGCAAACTTTTTGGCCCGAGGGCCACATTGGGGTCGCAAAATTGTACGAAGGGCCGGGTAGGGAAGGCTGTGCCTCCTCAAACAGCCTGCAATATAAATAGCACTAGTAATCTCTACTGCAGAGAATACCTTTTTGAGCTTGACTTCAGATATATCAAAGGATATGTGTTTCTAAAAAAAAAGAATCAGACAAAAATTGCTCTAAAATGCTTGTGTTTGGAAAGATTCAGCAAAATTAAATCTGAGTTGCTATGAGAAATCTGTTGTGATCAGACCAGTTTCCAACAGTGTTAGTGACAGACTTTCCCAAGCTATTGGTAATTCAGTAATTGTAATTCAGTTTGACATCTGATGAAAAGACCTAGTAAGCCTTTCTTTAGAGTGTAAAGGTGCTTCCTATTTTGAAGAGCACAAATAATTAAATGCCTTTTCATTTGTTTGCTTTCCCCACTGTTGACTTGAAGCCAGTTTGCTCAGTCAGCACAGAGCTTATGTGGGAGACCTGGACCTGCAAGTATAAAGCAATGGTGTACACTGCTGTCTCTTTAAACCAGGGTCAAGTGGTGCTTGTCTTATGCAGTGACCTGTTACAGTCTGTTCTCCTGCTTCCCTGCAGAGCACAAACTGGAATGACACATTCACCTCCACATTTGCATCAGAGCTGTCCTCCATTTTTATGTCTGATTCCATCATTTTAATGCCCTGAATAGGAGGGGCTCTTTCTGTATTCTAAGCCTTGAAGGGCGAAATGCTGCACAGATGCTGAAATAATTGGGAGGGTAACAGATTTGTTAGGCCAGAATGACAAAAATAGGTATTCCATTCTTCTTTAGTCTGTTACTAAAGGTTCATTCAGCTTTTAATCTTGGATTATCCTATGTCATTTAGTTAGTTATAAATTTGAAATTAACATAACTGCCAAAGGTGGTATAACAGGCAAAAAATATTAAGGGGACATGGGAATTCTAAGTGCAAAAAATAAAAGCTTCAGTGGTACTATTAATATCTGCTCAGGCCACATTTTGATCTTATTTGAACTGGTATAGGCAAGATTAGAAAATGAACTCTGAGACTACTGCTGATATAAAGATTGCCATACCAGATCAGACCATTAGTTTATCTAGTCAAGTGTCCTGTCTCTGACGGTGGCCATTACCAGGTACTAAAACCCCACAAGATGGGAAATTAGGTGAGTTTCTTACTAACGGCAGGCAAATAGTAATTGTCTCTGATATGGAAGCATGAGGGTTGATGTGCTTCATATATCTTTCTCTTAGCTAGTATAACTGCAAACATTTTGATTCATATATGTTTCTAAATATTTTTGAATCCTTCTGTTGTTTGTGAATCACCACATGGCAGTGAGTTTCCTAGGTTGATTGTGTGTGTCAATGCCTCATGGGAAAGAATCTCTCCTGTTTTGCTTTCACAGAACCTGACCCTATGACATGCTAAGCAATGGAAGATCAATAGGAGTTGGAAGCAATCCCACTCTGTGGGATCCCTTGGGTTGTGTTTTCACATGGATGACTAAAGAGGATTACTATTCTGGATTTTTTAAATAAATTTCAAGGATTTTAGTTAATTGAAGCAAGATGCTCAACTAAGTTTTCCTTTATAGCTCTAATGGTATGATTACAACATCCTCTATTTTAGTGCTGTAGAATCAGGGCTCAGATCGCTTCTTACTGTTTGACCAGGTGTGCGTTTTGTGTGTGTATTTGCTAGACTCTGACAGTTGGATGTGAGTAGTAATGTGTTGGACCACCCTCACAAAAATATTCTAAATGCCGAGGGCCCTGTTGTAAGGGAGTGGGATTATTTGGGAATAAGGGGAATGTTATGAAATCTGAGGTGTCTGTTTCGGGTGGGGTGGGTGGTGTCTAAGGTTTGGATAATGTGAATGAGCTTCAGGATGCTAATGTGAATGAGCTTCAGGATGCTTATGTGAATGGAACACCAATAAACATAGCTGTATTCTGCAAGCTGTGCATTACATTGTCCTCTGTTACCTGTATGATATATTTTTATGTGGTGTATGCACTTCTCATATAAAGTAAAGTGCATACACCACATAAAAATATATGCAACCTTTACTTTATATGCAACCTTTACTTGCATAAGTATATGCAACCTTTACTTTACTTTAAAGTGCTGCTTTCTGACACTGCATAAGTATATGCAACCTTTAAACCTTTACTTTAAAGTGCTGCTTTCTGACACTGGCATGTGTCTGGCAAGGCAGTTAAAGCAACCGTTTTTGGCTCCATTGATATCTATGTTGTTTCCATCAAAAATTGGCCTTTGTCCCCATCCAGGATGATGATTCTTTGCTGTTTCTGTTTGATAATGTACAAAACCAAGAAGATAACCAACCACTATAATATTTGTATTACCATAGTACATAGAGTCCCCGGTCGAGATTGGAGACCCACTGTGCTCGGAGCTATACATAAAACTACTAAGAAACAATTCAAGCCTTGACAGACTTACAAACTAAATGAACAAGACAGAATGAGGAGGAAAGGAAGTATTACTAGTCCCATTTTACAGATAGGAGAATGAAAACCCAAAGATTAAGTAATTTTCCTGATATCACATAGGAAATGTGGAACAGAACTAGGAAGAAATCAACATCTTTGAATCTTAGGCCTGTGGTTTAACCAAGGACCATCTTTCTCTCAATTTAACTTCTCACGTATTGTGGTTCCTGCTACTAGATGCTGTAAGAGCAGAATTGTGGCTGCATACCAATATCTGAGTGAAAATGTTGTCATGTGAAGCAGATTTTTTTGGTAGCGTTTGCAGAACAGCAATTTTTAAAACCTCCCTTTTCACAGGTTCACTTTCACACATTCTCCCTCCCCCATCTGTGACACTTAGTGCAGTTTTTGCCAATGAAAACTGTGTTGCAAAACTATAAAATATTGGGAAAATGACTGTGGATAGTGACAAACTAATCTAACCAGATGTGTTCAACAGAAATAAGTTAGGCTGGCTGGTGTAATTATTTCATATGAAAATATTTGGATACTCCAGAGAAATATATGAAGACATTAAGGTACAGTTTTTGTTTTTATAAAGCAGTGTATTTTAAATAAAAAAACTCAAAGTGGAGATGTCACACCAGATGGAAATTTTACAGAGAGAAACTACCATACAAATACTTCTATCAGCACCACCAGCTGTCATTATAATTGTGACACTCGTTTTGGATCAGTTTACAGAATTTACAGTCCCATTTAAGAGTGAAATAGAATACAGCCCACAAAAAACTTTGCCTTTATTTAAATAAAAGAACACAAACAAAATCCCCATGGCTCAAATTTTTTTTACATCTATAGAGCTACTGACGTCAGTGGCTTTTTCTGGATGTAACTGAGTGTAGGATTTGACCTCTTTGGCCTCGTCTATACAAAAGAGACTTATTTCTCGTAGGACCCATTTGATTCTGTTAGAAGGGTTATAAAACACCACACATTTCCACACAAACAAAACAAGATTCAAACAATCTTTATGATTTCTGAGAATTGCTTTCTATAGGTCTAAAACCCATTTTGGTTCTCAATTGGTTTAACAGCTGCATCTATTCCCCAGCATAGCCTACCTTTATTGCTATGGACACCTTAACTTTTCTTTGCTTTGCACAACACTATACTATCAGCCCTCAATAAATTCTAATAACACTGAATCCTAAGAAAGTCCAGTGCATCAGTCCATTAGTACTAGTAATGGATTAAATATACATTTCATGAACATCACAAAGTCTAACTATTGTAAAGCAATGCTCAACTGCTCTCAACAATCCTGGCTCTTTTCATGGCATATTGTATATATTCTGTGTTTGGTGAGACAAGAACTCCTTGGCTTCCTTTCATGCTCTTTTATTTGGTCTTGAATGCACCTAGCTAACCATCTACAATCTAATATGGAAAAAGGCATTATTTTGGAACTGTTACTAACAGAGATGGAAAACAAAAGAGCAATAAACACAGACAAGTTAAAAACACTTTTTTTTTTTTCCCAAATACAGAGGAAGGTGCAAGTAAGGGGGTGGGAGAGAGTATGCAAAGGAATATTTTTCTCTTACTAATTCAAACATCTAGAGCAACTCTTCCATAGATGTCAATATTTGGCCAAAGTATAGATCATGGGGACTGATGCTTTATCCAAGAAGCGTGGCAACTTTAAACTTCCTGGTCAGCCCTAACCTTCTGTTGCACAGGATACAGTAGCCCTTATTTTCCTGAATCCTTACTTTGTGCTATTTGTTCCATTCATAATCTGTCACTCCCTGCCCTCTGCTCCATAGTATATGTTATATCCCTCAGCAATGCTTCTCCAGATCATGCAATATGTTTTAAGTACAGCTGAGTCAGAAGTGCACATTCTGCTCCCACTGAAGTCAATGGGATTTTTGCCAGTGGGCACAGGACCCAGCTCCAGAGTGTGAAGTAGCAATGCAGAGGACCAAGGCAGAAACTATAGTGAAAGGCTGGAGCTGAAATCTAACCATATCATAGTACTGATACTTTTCCTTTCCAGAACACCCCAAAAATTTCTACTGGAAAAGGATCATAAGACATGATGAGGAGAGGAAAGATCTTAGAGTGGAGCAATGCAACAAAAAGGGTGGCAAGAAGATTAAGTAGGCAACTATTACTAGAAATTTAAATTTGGGCACAGCAGCTAGGTGGGTTTTCAAGAACTGACCTAAGGGTTTAGGTACCGAGGAAAGAGTCATGGCAAAGACAACAAAACTCATCTACTTCTGACACTGTACCACCTGATCATAGGATCACAGAACTTCGGTGTTCCGGAAATCCAAACAGACTCAGCACTTATGGCTTTAACCCACAAGACCAGATAAAAGTTAAAGGGGTGGGGGAATATGTGAATCTAAGGATCTTACGATGTTAACCCATTTCTAATTGCCACATCAGCTTAAGCTGCAACATGTAACATGAAGCAAATACTTTGGGCAAGTTCTTTTTTCTGACAAGATGCATTGAAGACTAGTATCCTCTATTGTAACAGAATCAGCATGATTGCTTAGATTGAGCTCCAGGAATCCCGCTATCACTGTCTTTCTGTGTGACCTTGGACAATCCCTTAAATCCTCTACTGATGAATGACAATAATGTATATTGTAAGACCACACAGACATGTTGTTGGGATTAATGTTTGTAGATGTTTGAAGATATCAAGTGCTAAATATTACTGTGCTGCATATTGACCCTGTCAGCTGCTCTCAACTTTCCTTTTTGCATAAGAAGTCCTCCTTTCTCAATAAACAAGTGCTGTGTTAGCATTGTGGAGTGTGATTTACAAAGCAGCATTAAAGCTGTTGAATTTAAGTGCTCTTGGTATTGTCATAATTACTTCAGTATTCAGCTTCCTGTATTTCTGCACTAGAGATGGTCCCTCATTTCTGTAGATTATAGTGGCTATCCTGCTTCATGGAAAAAACAAACTCCAAACAGAAAGTGTAGCCTTGTAATAAGCTGAAGCCACCATTTGGCAAAGTTTTGTGCACTCGCTTAAATCTAAGCATGTGAGTATTCCTATTGAAGATGATATTTTCCACCATCATAGCTGTTTATGCAGTCAGGAACAATGAGGAATGCAGAAGAACCCTGGCTTCATGGTCTGAGGGCATCTGTCCTCAGTGGCTAGTGTTATGGAGAAGGTGAATGAGTTAAAATTACAGCTGGTGAGAATGTTTTACATGAAATTTAAATTTTGTCAAAAGTATTGCTAGAGCTGGAATGATAAACTTGGCTCTGATTAGAAAGAGCAGGAACTAGAACCTGGGTCTCCCACATCCTACGCAAGTTCACTAACCACTAAACATAGATGTATTTTCTTTCTCTCACTCACTCACTCTCTCAAAGTTCAGTTTTGGATCTGAAAAAAGATATTTTGACAACTGTGTTTCAATGAAAACAGTTGAAAGGTTTTGTTTTTGCTCTCATGGAAAATGAAAACAAATTTAGAAAGCTCAAAAGTTGCTGTGAAATTGAATTGTTGTCCTCCAATCAGGTCTAATTAAAATTCTAAGGCCTGTGGTATACAGGACGATCAGATAATGATAAAATGGTTCATTATGGCCTTAAAAAAAATCTATGAAAATTCTTCAAAGTTCTTCCTTTTCATCACTAACTTACCCCTTATTTATACCTCTCTCCTCAGGTCCCCACCAAAGCCCCATACTTGCCAAGCTTGAGAACCTAAATCTAACAATATTGAGAAGCAGGTTCGTTTCAGTTCTGATCAAAACTGGTTTAGAACTAAGCCCATAAACAAACTCCATAAAAAGTAAAAATTGCCAAGTCCATAGTTCTTATCAATAAAATTTTTCCTCACCTTGAGACTGATATTAGAGGTTGCATTTTATCCACTTTTACATGTTGCCATAGAAACAGGCACTTGAAACTTTAGTGGAATAATCTTTGTCCCTTTTCTCTAGTAAGATTTAACATAAACATGTATATTCCTTGCCAGTGTTGGGTAAGGCCCACTAAGTCCTGATGTCCCTTCTCCGGACTAGGAATGACAGACAGACTCCTACAGTATCTTTTGTGTTTCTTGGTCAGAGATTCTTTTCTAACCACTACTGCCCTCACAAACCCTTCCTGTCTCTCAAAAGTTTTCCCTTTTGATCCTGGGGTTTGGGCCTAGGAAGAATAAACACTGCTAGCCTAGCTGGAGCTAGGGGACATTCTCTGAGGTAATAGGTTCCCTGTTGCCTTAGGACCCTTGACTTTCTTATCTTTTACCATTGTTTTGTTTCCTATTGGTTTCTCCCAACAGCCTCCTTTCATTTAACTCTGCACTGTCAAGCTGGATAACATCAAGCAGGAAAACTGAAGTACACATTTTATTGGAGGGTGGGGTGAGGGAGAGTGTCTTCCTTCTCCACATCTATTAGGCACCTGCATCCCTACCAAAATGGCAAAATTAATGACTCCCAAAATGACCAGCTTGTTTTAAAGTGTCCAAGAGATAACTTATATAAAAAATCCATACTCCCCTTTCATCAGGAGATCTATTATTAAAAATGAAAGGTAATGTCTGCATATACTCAGAAACGTTCTAGCTATTAGGCAGCCTCAATGACTTCAGTATGGGAAATAATTAAAATAGAATTTTGTTTACGTGTTTACCTTAACATTCAGAGCTCAAGGCAGAGAGTACTGCAGAACTACATAACTTATGGCCCCCATCACTGCAATATTTGAGTCTTCTCAGAGCCTTACTATTACTGTGGATTGTTATCAGCAAAGACGAGGGGTTGCAAGAGGCACATGGTCAGGGGGCTTTAGGTTGAAAATCATTACAAACCCCTTTATTATTGGAGTAAGGAGCCCTTTGGGCAGGCATGATTGTAATGAAAATGCAGTATTCTTTCAAGCCAACATGAATGAATATGCCCTAGGGCATCTGCCTGTTTTTGTTTTTCCATTCAATTTTTTTTTAGTGAACTGTTTGCTATTTCTAGCGAAGCAGCAAATGGCCAGTTCTTCTGATTCTCTTCCAGTGTTCTGTCTGGTGTTCCAGTCCCAGCAGGTCATCTTATCTGTCACTGTGCTTTAATCCCTCACCATGCTAAACTGGTTTTGTTAGAAGCGTGACTTCTTGTTAGTTACTGAGAAGAATAGCTGTCCCTGGAAGGTTATAGTACATGGTAGTGCAGGAGAGCCCAGTTCTGGAAGGTGTTTGCTCTATAAAAATAGACTGAGAGGAGAAGAGGGGAGAGTGTGGTGTAAGATGGGAAGCAGCCCCTCCTCCCCTGATGTAAATCTCATGCCAGGTCAAAATGAAAAATTTAAAAACCAGCACTCCTTTCTGTTTGATTTTTTAAAAAATTTACTTACAATAAACACTACCTTTTCTTACAATTCATTGGATCAGTAGTGCAAATTACACTTTCTGGAGTCTGCTTCTGGTGTTTATAGACTCAAATATTCAGAGAAGCCTTGGGGCCTCTGTTCCCACCCCTTGAAATGTCTAACACACTTACCTTCTTCCTCTTAGCTAAATCTCGTACACAGGCATTTGAGCTTCAGTGGTGGGCTTTGCTGGAAGAGGGCCAGGCTGTTTACTTGGTTGCTAGGTCAAGTTGCCTTAACGGTGCATGTTTTAATGGAAGTTGAGTGGTGTACACAGGATCGTCGTTGGACTGCAGGCTTTGAAATGTGAGCTTCCAAGTCCAATAATGAGTATCTGTTTTCTCTAAAGCTATCAGAATTCAGCAGAGGCAGCATTTGTGTTTGGGATGCTGCAACTGTGTGGTACTGCAGACAAATATGTCAGTAAATTCACCTAGTTTCCAAATATACTCTGATCTTCCCCACTTCTAGTTTAACAGTTACTCCACACTCACTACAAAAGCTGCCTAACAATCCACAATTTTATATTGCAGCTGCCCCATCTTATCAGCTTTAAGGCAGATAAACTTGTGGGGCCATTCATAGAGAGCCAAATCCTGCTTGTGATTATATTTTTCATTCAACCACTCCTGCTGTCGAAAGAGAGCCTGAAATGATAGATTTTGAGGGTATAAACTCTGCATCTCAGTGGGAGTTCACTCCAAGAGCTCTTTGCCCTGTGAATGCCATTCCAATGGAACATCTGTGGCAGGCTGGGAAGAACACAGTGAGTCTGCCAAGTACTGTACCCTGCCTCTCTGTAGGCCAGGGGCAGGGGGCCCCGCTACCACTCCCGAGATGGAGGAGAAGGCCTGTTTCATTACCCTGCGGCTTGGGGAGTGGAGGGTGGACCTCACTGTAAATGGAATCAGGGTGACAGTGCAGAGTGGTGAGGGGGAGTCACAGTGTACCTAGGGCTCCAGGATACTGTGCTACAGAAAGCTAGTGGTGTATGTTACATTGGCTATTAACCAATGGAAGCTAGTCATCTACTCACCTATGTATAATAATATATCTGCAGTTCTGAAACTGCCCAGGTAGAGTGTGGCATCAGCCCACAGGCTGCTTCTGCAGCTTGGTGCCCCCTTCTCCTCTATTTCTGTACAAATATTTGCCATCAAAATTAGCCTGCTGGGTGGGCACTCATGTAATGTCAGTCGTCTAACTAGTCCATGCATTTGCCATGACTACAAGAAATCCCCACCCACACCTCCCAAAAGTCAAATGGAACCATTGTGTGCCACCATTCTTGCCAATGTGGCATTAACCAAGAGGGCTGTGACCATGGGTATGCTAGAATTCATGGCAGGAGACACAGATCAACAGCACAAGTCTGCAGTGAACACCAATAGTGGCAGCATGATCTTTTAGGCAGATCACAGGAGTAGGAGTAAGTGAGAGATTCCTGGTGTTTTTTGTTGTGTAATCTGTATCAATTTCTGCATTGATAATTGGATAAGAGTAATACTAACCTACCTCTCACAGGAACTACATAGTTTAATTAAGCTGTATTGAACCAGCATACTGCAAGTCACTCAAACTGTTTGGATTTGCAAAGCTACCTGCAGTGTGAATGTGTAATGCTTTAATCAGTTGTCATTCAACACAAAAACAGACATGTTTTTGTAGCTAAAAGGAATCCTCTGCTCAAGTTAAAAAAATGCCAGTGATGGAGAATCTCCCAGTACCCTTCATAAATTGTTCCAATGGCTAATTACGATGGTTAACATTGGTTAGGCTCAACCAAAAAGAGGCCAAGACTTAAGCGTGTGATAAACCTGAAGAAAGCTTGCTTGATACTTGAAAGTGCAGATAGCACTGCACTGAAATGTTTGCTGACCTCTAGCTAGTGCAATACATTTCATGCACAACCTTTAATTTTTTGATACCTAACATTTGCTGGAAAGAAACACTGTTTTCTTTAAGCACCACAGACTTTAAAAAGGGACAAATTTTTATTATGTTCTGCTTGGAGACAAATATTTTGCATAGCTCTAAGCATCCTTCTCATTTCATGAACATCTCTTTTAATAAAATAAGGACTACAAAACTACAAGTACAGTATTTTGGATCCTTGTCTGTATCATTTCTCCTTAATATGCAATTCCAAGGTGAGTAGGGAATTGAATGGGTAAACTGTGAATCCAGTATAGGGTTGCCAGAGTATTTCCTTTTTTTTTTTCCTATGAAGAACTTGAGAATGCAAAAATGCTGGAGACTGCTTTTCTTGCTCTACAATAGCAGAATTTTAATTATATTTATTTCTACCACTCATTGACTGGTGTGCAATCTTTTATCTTCACTCCTACTTCTAGTGTTAGTTGCAGCTTTTACAAGTAGATTAGATTCCATTTCAGAAAGTTTGAATTACTTTGAACTCAGTTTAGCTTTAGCCTTACAATCACATTTTTTAAGGATTTCCCCATCATGCTATTAAATGTTCTTATGTTGAGAAGAGATTAAAGAGCTCTCTTACCGAAACTCACTAACAGGCTGCAATTCTTGAGTAACACCACAGTTGATAACGACAGGAGCCTTCTGCAAAAGGGATGGATTGATTCAAGTTTGCGTTTCAGGAATTTGCAATATTTTTAAATAAATTAGTTCCGTGCATAGGTAAATTTCAAATTAGTAGTGTTGCCTCGATAGTTATATGTCACTATTTGTAAGCAACCTGGGTCCAAAATGAACTTTTTATCCCAATTTTCTGGGAAAGGTTAAATCGGTGGGACTGGATTCTCATCTGCTTTATGCTGATGTAAATCAGGAATAACTTCATTGGCTTTAGTGAAGTTACATGAATATAAAACTGGTGTTAGACCAGAATCAGGCCCAGAGGATTTTATTTTCAATTTCTTGCATAAGGGGAACTTCTCAATTTGATAACAGGCAATGTAAAGATTGTTATGCTTCTAGTAAACTATATGCATGGGAGAATTCGGATTCCTAGGGGTTAAGACAGCAAGGAAAAGCATGGAAATACAAAGAGAGATTAAAGGCCCACTCCTACTGTCACTGAAGTCAATGGGAATTTTGCCATTTTGTTCATCAGGTGCAGTATTAAGCCCTAAGTTAAACGCAATTAACTTGAAAATTACCCGTTCATTTTTTGTCTCTTTCAATAAAATATGAGGTAGTATTTAAAGCATTTTTATGCTTTGTTAAGAAGAATAGTGCAATAATCCTGACAAAAACTAACACCATGAGCCAAGCTCAAGAAAGCATGAAATTGAATAGGATGGAAAAAAATGACATTCCATATGTGGAGTTATTAGTCTTTTAGCAGCCTGGATCACGTCTACAGTAAACCTGTCTAGCTAATTTATCAACCCTGCTATATATCTCTAGTAGCAGTGGAGGGACAAAAAACACAGAGCAGAGTCCACCAGAAAAGCCCTGCTCTATGTTAGGGTGCTTTTTCAGAAGAGACATATATAATCAAGTAAACATACACAGTAGAAGTATCCTGGATGTAAAATACTTGCCTAGAAAAATAGACTTTTATTCTACAATCCTTACTCACACTTGCAGTCTCATTGTAGAGAATGTGACTGCAGGGCTGGCCTTACCATGAGGTGAACTGAGGCAGCTGCCTCAGATGCCAAACTGGAGTGGGTGGATTGGGGATGGGGGGCACTAGGACCCAGAGTGTAGAAAATTGTGTCTGCTGCTGCTGCATATGTATTCTCTCTGCTCTAGATGCACAGAGATGGTGGAGCGCTGTGCTGGAGGAAGGAGAGCACAAGAGACATAACAGACAAGAGAAAAGATGAGAGGGAGTAACACAAAGCAGCAGCACCTCTAGCACCTCTAGGAGCCTAGACTGATTAACACCAGCTTCTCAGGGAGCTTCCAGTTTCCTGCTGCGTCCCTGAACCCACTTGAGGAGAACAGGCAGTCAACTGAAGTAGTAGGAGCAAGTTAGCCCCTTAAGACACTGATCTCTTCCTTCACTCAGGCCCTGCTACCAGCCTGCTTATTTGTCCCCTTCAGCTGAGGCCAGTTCTATACTGCGGGGTGGGGGGCGGTGTCAACCTAAGATATGCAACTTCAGCTACGTGAATAGCGTAGCTTAAGTCGACATATCTTAGGCTGACTTTCCTGGAGGTCCTCACGGCGGCGGATCAACCATTGCCGCTCCCCCGTCGACTCCGCTTCTGCCTCTCGCGGTGGTGGAGTTCTGGAGTCGACAGGGGTAGAGCTCAGGGATGCAATAAATCAATCCCTGATAGATTGATCCCTGCCCACCAATCCAGCGGGTAGTACAGATGTACCCTGAGTGTTGAGAGCCACTATTCCTAGCACAGAACAGCAGTCATGAGTAAAAGAGGAAAACGCCCCTCTTGGGCAGCATTCAGAAAAAGAAAGCATTATTTTCTGCAAAAACTGAAATAGGAAAAATGTCCTGAAACATACAGTTTTTGACACTTCCTTACAGAATAGCATGTCTGGAGTTTTACAGTTTTTTATCTTAGATTGAAAGGTGACTGTAGTGCTCAAGACCGCTAGTGGATTGACATCCTGGAGACAGTGTCTTCAATCTACCCACAAAGCCCATTCCTCCATTTTATGCATTTCCCAAACTTGGCCACAGAGAAACTGACATTGTATAGAAGGAAACTAGATTCTCTCCAGGCGGGATGCAGAAAAGATTGTTCTTGAAATCCTGAGCTGTACCATTGTGTGACTTGACTTAAAGCAGGATATATTATTTTCTGGTGAAAAGAGAAATTAAACATCTGATTTGTTATTTTTCCAAATGCGGGGTGGTTGGAAGAGGATCAGCATAGAGGATTTCAGTTTCCCATTGGAGGTAGGCTTGCCTCCATCTCAAGATAGACCAGTGTTCAGAGGCTTGTATTTTCACTGCCTGTGCTGAATGTGTGCTATATATAATAGAGAAAGATTTGCTAGTGAAAATGGATGCCTTTTTGAAAAACAAACATAAATGAATAGTCATATCTAGCAGACAACACACAGGTGAGATTATGATTGTAATTATGGCTAGACAGCAGATATATATCATGCACACACATTAGTTTGTATATAATGTACCTGTAGTAAAGCCAATAATTACTCCTTAAGAAATTAAAATAGAAAAGTGGCACACAGTACACAAAGAAAATCATCATGCTGAATTCTGTGCCCCTGGTAGTTTATTTCTGAGCAACGTTTGTTCATTAGCTGAAAGGTATGCATTGAGCTTACATCAAAGTCAGGACATTGCTACAAGGATGTTTGCATATTTTGTATGAAAAGCTGACGTGTAAAGAGGTCAACTTCTGCATTGCTTTTAAGCTATAGCCTCAGCCTTTGGGTAAAGCAGATGCCTTTTAATCCTTTTCTGCAATGACCGTTTGTTCATTACAATATAATTATGCTTGCACTGTATGTTTATACTGTATGGGTGAATGGTAGGACAGTATGTATGGATGTACTGGCAACTCACCTCCTATCTCTCTATCTCCCTGGTTCCTTTTTCTTGTCTTCCTCTGCATTAAACTCTGCACTAGAAATTCAGCAGAACTTAAATTTCAATCTATTGAGTTCTTACTCTGTTTAGGAGAGACTATGGGAAGAAAAAGAGCTGAGAGAACAGAGGATTGGATTTGTTTTCAGTTTTCCCTCTCTCTACTCCTTTTTTTCCTCATTCTAAGAGACTGAGAAACAGGCCTAATAAAAAGTATATACCATGTATCATATACAGTGCTGTAGCATATAGGAGTTGGGTAGAGTTTCTTTAAATAATCTGTGAGCCTTCTTGTAGTATTCACTGTGTTCTATGTTTTATAAGCCAGCCAGAAAAAGCTGTGCATATATTAGCACTGGTTGGGAATTTTCCATCTGAATGATTTTCTGATGGAAAATGCTGTTTGCAAAGCTGAAATTTTCACTATGGAAAATTTTAGTTTTGCCAGAAAACTTTTTTTAAAAAAAAAAAATGGAGAAAATGGAAACGGGGGCTCCCTGGCTGTCCACCTGAAAAATTCTTGTCGATTTACCTGCAAGCAGGAAGTAAAATTGACAGGTGCCCAGACCTGAAGAAAGAGTTCTATGTACGCTTGAAAGCTTGTCTCTCTCACCAACAGAAGTTGGTCCAATAAAAGATGTTACCTCATCCACTTTGTCTTTCTAAGAGACTTCCAGGTTGGCATATAGTAATTCTGTTTCGGTTCTCTTGAAATGGAATTCTTTTGAAAAAAAATTAGCATTCTTGACTTTTCATCCTGAGTTGGGATAATTTTTTTTTCAAAAAAAGTTAAAATTATTTTTGCAGGAAGGGACTTACATTTTCTGGCTAGCTAGTCTATTTGTAAGTAAGCCATGCATGTAATGTACACTACTGTTTGGATCCCACTGTGCCCCTGTGGTTTCTTCATAGTACTATTATTGTATATAAGGCAAAATGCCCCCTTGTGCTGTTTTATGGTGGATTATTCTTTCCTTTATTACCTAGCAGAGGATTCCTTTTAGCTAGAAAAGCATGTCTGTTTTAGTGGTGAATGACAAGTGATTAAAGCATTGCGCATTCACACTGCAGGTAGCTTTGCAAATCCAAACAGTTTGAGTGACTTGCAGCATGCTGACTCAATACAGATTAATGAAACGTAAGAACATAAGAAAGGCCGTACTGGGTCAGACCAAAGGTGCATCTAGCCCAGTATCCTGTCTACCAACAGTGGCCAATGCCAGGTGCCCCGGAGTGAGTGAACCTAACAGGTAAAGATCAAGTGAACTCTCTCCTGCCATCCATCACCCCCTTCTGACAGACAGAGGCTAGGGACACCATTCCTTACCCATCCGGGCTAATAGCCGTTAATGGACTTAACCTCCATGAATTTATCCAGTTCTCTTTTAAACCCTGTTACAGTCTTAGCCTTCACAGCCTCCTCAGGCAAGAAGTTCCACAAGTTGACTGTGCACTGTGTGAAGAAGAACTTCCTTTTATTTGTTTTAAACCTGCTGCCCACTAATTTCATTGGGTGGCCCCTAGTTCTTCTATTATGGGAACAAGTAAATAACTTTTCCGTATAGTTCCTGTGAGACGTAGGTTAGTATTACTCTTATCCCATTACCGATGGGGAAACTGAGACTGATTACACGACAAAGAACTCAGAAATTTCTTGCTTCCTAGTCCTGTGATCTGCCTAATAGATCAAACTGCCGTTCTGGTTGTGATTGCAATATGAGAAATACTTTCATTTGTCATGACTTATCTATGTATCTGTTTATTCACACCAGGCACTCATCAGAAAGTCATCCATGAACTGAAAAATATTTGTCAGTTCATATTCCCCAGATTAGAATTTTCCTCTTGAGAGAAATTACTTTTCAAAAAGGAGTCTGGACAAAAGCAGAAGTTTCCCCCTCTATCTCCCTTTTATAAACCTTGTTCTGAAACCATAATTCATTTTTCATGCTCATAACATCACAAAAGTAGAATTTCTGATGTACAAATGAGATTCAATATTTTTGGGGGGAGGAGGGAGGGAAAGAGACGTTCTGAAGTAATAGCTCTAATCAGTGCTTGGCATTCCAACTTTATATGATGCTTCACTTGAATAGAGCAAAAGCTTCATTAAACATTTTAAGTATATGCTTCAGTGGGCATATCTGAGGAGGGAGAAGAATGATCTCCCAAGGTGACTTGCACCGTAACATAAGAGTGTGTGAAGCATTGCTTTTGGACAAGGTATACATAGCTCTCATACCTCAGGATGTTGTCTTTTTCAGAGTGCTGACAGCAGGCACCGTAGTCAAACTGGTCTCACAGCTTTTACAAAATGAAAGTGATAATTTCCCAGATTGATTTCTGTACCCACCTTCCCTAAGAGAACTGATAAAAAATATACTTCTTAGTTAGAGTAGGAGGCTGAATTATTAGGAAGTCAGATGATTCCCCCCAATCCTCCATCACCAGATAGAAACCAACATACAATAGCAACTGAAAGTGTTTCCAGCCTGTTTCCCTAGTTAACTCATGGTTCCTTCAGCCTGATACATCTCAAGCCACAAACTGCAGTAAGCAGCAATCCAGGAGTTGCAGCCTTTCTGATTCAGTTGTTGAGAATGGAAAGGATGATCCTCATGATGAATTTAAGGGGTGGGAAGCACAGGGGACCTCACTGAGAGACCTCTGAAGACTCCAGATAGTGTGAATGGGACATTCCGCTCCCCCCATTGACTTCAGTTTGTCGGCTGACAGCACTGGGCATTCCCAGGTGGGTTTGGTATAGGTACAATCTCTACTAAGTAATAGTTCTGAAAAACTTCAGTGTGCACCTGAATATTCACAAACTGCAGCCAGCACATACCCAGAGCTCCTAAACAAAACAGAGTCCTGTTAAATTCCAGTCCAACTCTCCCTGTTGAAATACCATTCCAGCTTGCTCAGTTTAACTGTTTTCCAATACACTAAGATCCCCACTTGTGCTATATGTCTATGTGCTCTTGACATACAGTTCTACTGTGCCTTCAATCATCTTACTGCATGAAAGTGATTCTCCCAAATCTCTAAGTACCTGCTGATAGCTCCCTATCATCTTGATTCTTTTTGCAAAACCATTTCAATATTAATTATCCTACTTGCTTACTCTTGAGTTGATTTGGATAGTGGATAGGCACTTGAATGGAACTCAGGAGACCAGGATCCTATTCCCAGCTCTGTCGCTGGCCTGTTGGATTATCTTAAAAGCAAGTCATGTCCCCTGCCCATGCCTCAGTTTCCCCATCCATAAAATGGGGATAATGTTACTGAGCTCCTATTGTAAAGCATTTTGAGATGTATGGATGGGAAGTGCCTTGTAAGAGCTGGGCATTTGTATTTACCTTATTTTTAATTGGCTGTCTGCAATCATAAGGAAGCTTCTTACCTATGTCAGAGACTCTAGCCCAGACTGGCCTGGTTCGTTGTCTGACCGCAAAGAGACAGGCAACACCAGCAAGGTCCGATAGTAGGCTCTTTATTGAAGAGTGCACACAACAATAGAGAGCAGCCCGTCTCCCAAGAGAACCAGCTGCCCATTCTAACAACTAGTAAATTTTTATAGACAGTTTCATTACGTCACAAATTATTCATTCAAGCAACCCACCTCCCCCCTTCGTTAGTAAGAAACTTCTAGTATTTCATTACAAGTTAAAACAATACATGCTGTTTCAATATTTTCTTATCAACATATTTGACTAGTACCAGAAACCAGGAGACAGAAAAAAGATAATCTAACAACAACAACAAAAAAAACCACAAAAAAACAGGGAGTGAGACAAAACAGAGAGTTGTTGACATTAAGGCTCCACTTAACAGGGAGTGAAGGACATTTGGTAAAAGATATTTAGAATGCAGCTCTCTCTCAGGGTCGGCAAGAGCGCAGAGTCATCTGCAACTCTGCTCAGGGATTACCCAGAATCCCCTGGATCAATTCTTGGGCCTAACAGTCCCCCCTTTGTCCCAAGAGTGCCCTCAAGGAACTCTTGGGACACCCTGGGACTCATATGCTGCAAAAGGGGAAGGAACTGGGAAGTGACTACTTCAGGGTAAAGCATAACTTGGTGGTCATCCAGCAGCCACATCGTATTATAACATATAAAATTACCAGGCCACAGATAATTACAACGGCACTACAAAGCGAGTTATGCAACTAACTTCCAATGTCGGGGAACCAATTAAACAAATCACTCCACCAGAATGCATCTCGGTTCCCCCCTTGGTCCTGTGCAACCTCGATAAGGTGTTTTGCCCTGTCCCAGGTGGCATTATACACATCAGGTACATAAACACAACATTCCTGCCCAATCAGTGCACATGTCCCTCTCTGGAAAGCCAGTAAAATATCTAGGGCCAATCTGTTCTGGAGAACCATCTGTGTTAGCGTTTTCTGTTCGGTTGCTAGACCTATTAAAGCATCGGCAGAAGTATTGGCCATTATCTCTAAGACTCCCTGAAGTCTCATAACTCCTTCCCCAATTCGCCAGGTAGCTCCTCCACGAGCAAAAACAAATCCTACACAAGCGCCAGTCCAATCATGCAAAGCCCGCCAGGTAAGGGGGTGGGAGCCTTTAACATCGACCCTAGCCACCCCTAACATTGCGACTCTTGCCCCTGGGGAGATGTGTGCAATAAACCACTGGTGGCTCCAGTCAAGCCAAATAGCAGGATCCACCCCAGGAGGGAGGAAGGGCAAGGTATGCCTTATTACCACACACCCCATATACCCCAAAAAGGGTAGAGAAGAGTGTTGACATTGCAGTTGCATTAATTTTATACCACCCTGTCCAAGCTGGGAGAAGTAAAAAGGTGGTGGCTGAGTTATTTTTTAGAACATAAACACATAGTATGGGTTGGCAGGCTATATTGAAGCGTACAATTGATAATATACCGCTCAATCACTTTATGACCTTCATACAGAAAGTACTCCTCTCCATGCAAACTACACCCTTGACCTGAAAAGCTGTACCACTCGTGTGTGCATGAGGTTGCTCCGTCTATGAGTGAAATATTAGGACCTCTCTTACTTCCATAGTGAGTACCATTAAAATAAGCTTTGCATTCACTGTTACCCACTGCTATTGTCCCTTCTTTTAGAAGGCACCATTGTCCAATCCTTCTCCAAACAATAAGATATTTACTTTCAGAAATGCCAGTATCAGCACAGGTTACATTCAGTTTACCCACAGGGTCCTTCCACGAAGGGGTCCAGGTCATATTCATGGCACTAAGGGGAATAGGAACCATCAGGAGACCCTTTTGGCTATCCTGTGGCATCAGTGAGCACACTCAGCAGGAAATATTTTGTAAGGCTGGCATGCGGGCTTTCATTTCATAGGCAAGGCATAATAGGCAAGGCATAATCGCAGGTGTAATTTTATTTAACAACTATAGTTTTTTATGATTTCTAACACCTCTTTTCATTTGAATGATGTTTGCAAACTTGTTGAACTGGATATTCAGTGTAACGTCTGTACTGCATTTTTAAAAGTGGAGCCTGGACATGTTTAGAATGTGTATATATGAAAATATATATTTCAGGATGTTTGTTTGAAAATATTCACTTGGCCCTCTGCCAATTCCGTAGAAAGGTGTGAGTTTTACAAGCTGGAAGGGGATGTTTTAATTTCTAATTTAGTTTGTGCATCCCAAGAGGTTGCAGCAATATCCCAAGCTCAAAAATCAATTCACAATTTTTGTGTGTGGTTATTTCCCAGTACGTATGCTGTAGCTGTCCATATTAACTACTAAAGGCAGCTCAGTCTGTGTGACATGCATTACTGCTAGAGAATACATAGTGCAAAGAAACAAAGCAGGAATGCTGTGGTAAGCTTGTCCTGCTACTTCTCAGCACAAAGATTGATTTAAAAACAAGCCCTGAGAGAGAGAGAGAGAGAGAGAGAGAAACAAAATTCAGCTGAAGACATCACGGAAACAAGCAACCTCCAATTTATTTGGAACTGCCTTGAGAAGGTTTTAAATACATACAGGCTTTTTTGTTAAATGTTGTTTGGGATATGTCTGAAAGGTAGCATGCTCTCTTTGTGGCAACATGACAAAGTTTGTGAGTTTCCTCAGTTTCGTTTTCTACCAGGTTAGACCACAAAGAGTTGTTAAGGAAGCAGATTTTACACATTAGTTTCCTCAGGAGAGGAAACGTGTGGTTGTCACTAAGGAAGTGTTCTGCCCATTCTGAAGCAATATGGTTTGGCTTTGGGCTCCTACAGGAAGTGGAGGTATTTGTGGGCATTTGCAAACCTTTCTAGGAGCAAGAGGACTTGCTGTCAGAAGTAGCATGTCCCCAGGCTGAGTTGAATCCAATATTGTTGATGAATGCAAACTGTTCTAAGGCAATGGAGATCAGACTCAGAACCTAGTACAAGGAGAATGGATTATGTCATTCAATCCTACTACCTTAACTGATTATACATAGGGACCATTCTTACCTTATGTATAACAGGTAGAGTTTCTCTTTTTGCTACTAAGGTAAAGTAAGAAGTGTTTTTGCTATTCTTGCACCCACTACTTCTTTCTTGACTTACATTTTATGTATGTTTTCTTTAAAAAATTCAGTAGAACTACTTTCCTTACAATTGGTAATAGACAGTGATCAATGCCAATAGCAATAATAATCCCAGGAAGTGCCATTCTTAGTTACAATTGTCTCTTTTCCTTTCACAGAAGTTTTAATCACTTTGTCATTTTCATGGTGAGGTGGGGGAGTGTTCGAAGTGGATCGAAGATTCAGATTTGAAAGGTCTATGGCTTAGGACAGGCCAGATTCAGGCAGCTGTGGCTTGTGGGTTCTGTGGTCACCTAAGGACTGTTGTAAGTAGCAACGTTGTTTTATGAGTCCTATAGTAGCTTTGTAGCAATGAATAATCAGTGAAGAAGTGACAAAGAGTCCTGTGGCACCTTAAAGACTAACTAGAGTATTAGAGCATAAGCTTTCATGGGCTAATACCCACTTCATTAGATGCATGCAGTGGAAGTATCCAGGGGCAGGATACTTAGCCCTGGATACTTCCACTGCATACATCTGATGAAGTGGGTATTAGCCCACGAAAGCTTATGCTCTAATATGCTAGTTTAGTCTTTAAGGTGCCACAGGACTCTCTGTCACTTCTGCAATTCCAGACTAACATGGCTACGTCTCTGATTCTTGACATCATGCAAATCAGTGAAGAGGAGCTGCTACACCTTCTCTGGCCCTCCTTATCTCCTACAGTTCTCCGCCATCCCCCATCCTGCCCCGCATACTGATTTAAAGCTGGGGGCAACTGGCATAAGAGCTTGCTTTGTTGGTTTTGCCAGAGGAATGCTCCACTGATGAGTTATACCCAGAATCCAGTCTCTTTGTTTCAGCTGATGTGGAATCTGGCTGAATGCAAACATCTGTCCTGGAGAAAGGGGACTCCACTGCTGTTGAACTCATTCAGGGTAGCATTTGCTTACTCCACATCCGTATTTGTTCTCTAGAACAACAAAATTCCTGGCAAGCTTGGTTCAGCCCAGTGGTGGGCAACCTGCGGCCTTCATGTGGCTGGTCAGGGTAAGCCACTGGTGGGCCGTGAAACAGTTTGTTTACATTGTTTACAGCTCCTGGTGGCTGCAGTTCATCATTTCCGGCCAATGGGAACTGTGGGAAGCTGAACAGGCCTCAAGGACATGCTGGCCGCCGCTTCCCACAGCTCCCATTGGCTGGGGAATGATGAACGACAGCCACTGTGAGCTGTGGGCGGCTGTACCTGTGGAGAGTCAATGTAAACAACTGTCAGAGGATTACAGGCTGCAGGGTGCTCACCACTGGTTCAGCCATTTAATGATTTTGAAATAGAGAATATTAGTAACACACTCAGAGGAAACTGCATATCTGGCAGATGAGCCTTTAAAAGCTGAATTCCTATCTGCTTTAACTGAACAGTAGACTCTAGGACTGTTTGTGTCAGTGTCCTTGGGCATAATATCCCTCACCTCCAGTGATGTGTAACACAAATCTTTTTCTGCCCCCTTCTACTCCAGAGAAGTCTGCATTCCAGTAGTGATTCCTGCATATAGTGATGAAGCGCTTTGAAGAAGAATAGGTGCACCATACAGTCAGGTATTAATATCAAAAACATTAGCTATCATCTTGGTGTTCAGTATCTTTATATGAAAAACAAACTGGTACAAAACGCACATTTTAATGTATATGCCCACATAACGGTCCAATCTTGCAGTCCTTAGGGCTTATCTAGGCAAAACTCTCACTTAAGTCAATGGCAGATTTGCCTGGGAAAGAACTAAGTATGGATTATAGGGTTTGACCCATTAACAAAGCCACACGTTCTTATTAACCTAATATGACGGTGCACACACCATTGCTGATTTTGCCCTTGTATAACTTGGTCCCATCATTTTAACTCTCTTATGTAATACTACTAACTGCAATTTATCTCAAAATAGGCTGCAGGAATGATAGAGCTGGGGCAAACAGAAAATTGTTCTCTCCAAAGAGCAATGTGTATTTCTCTTCTTCTCCTTCCATACTTATAGCCTCTGTACTTTATCTCACTGTTGCTTTCTTTTTCATAAGAGCTATGGAGGCAGCACAAAGAAACAAAAATGACTTTCATTCATTCTCATTTGTGTCTTGGAAGTGTCAAATTTTTCTCTAATATCAATTAATATTAGCAAAATCCCAGTTATTGAGCTGCTCATGTCTGGTTTACTCTTTTTCTATTAACAGTGATTTTCTCACCTGAAACATCCTGGAATAACACAGATGAAACACAAAATACTTATCTTCATCTGATCCAGTGTTTTATACTTTGGCAAATCCAGATTAAGAGACTTGAACAAGACTCCCTAGGCCAGGAAGTTAGTGGGAGAGCCCGAACTACAACTCATGAGTGGACAGCTGGGATAAAACATTCTGTTGTTTTATATATAGGAATAAAGAATTTGCATACTGATTTATTGTTCCAATCCATTATTGAATTTACATTTTACTACTCCACATGAGTTGTATGGTAATCTGTTGTTGGCCGTCTATCTTTGCTGGAGTCATTTCCAAGGTCCTGAATTTCAGAATACCTTCAAACTGCCACATTTTTAAATTAACCTCAAACTAAAATATTGCTCTGCCTTCTGAAGGTGAAATTTCATCTCCTCTGGCAACGTACAGCTGAAGGGTTGAGATCTCAGCCTTAGAGAGCTCAAACCTGAGAGCTTTATTTAACTGCAGTAGGGTGCCCTTAACTCCTGATAAAGCAGATTATCGGTGAACTGTTGGACGTGTCAGGGTGCTGTCTGTGGCCTGTTTGTGGAGCGAAGCAGACTTCTAGCTTTCTGAGGGGACTTGCTTCTCCTGGCAGGGTCACTGGTTGTGCAGGGAGATACAAGGGAGAAATTAAAGGCCTGGGGTTAAATTTTCACATACAGATGCTAGAACAAATGGAGTGGAGAGAGCACACAGCTCCCCCTCTTCCCATCTGGTGCGGGAAGGACTCCCCCTTCTGTTTCAATTTGTTTTACTCATCATCCACATCTTCTATAGTGTGGCTGTGACGTGTCATTCCATATTCTTTATGAAAATATGCTTCTAATTTGAATGACATAACTGAGATATACTTTATGCAAGATGGCTCATGTAAGGTATCGTTGGAAAGATTATGATTTACCGAATATGATTATCCTATTTGTATGCATGTATCATTTCAGTACTGTATCTGAAATTGGGAATATTGACTATGTATCTATATTTCAACTATGTTACTTTGGGTGACATCCCTTGCTAACACTTCAGGTACAACAATGAAAAGTCCGACAGTGCTGATGACTCATCAGCCAGAGACGATGGACTGTGAAAGAGCTTAGTCTTCCTGTGAACATGTGCGTCAGCCTGTGAAGAATGGCTACAGGGGCCCTACAGAAGTATGTGATCATATCATCTGATTCTGGAGCCCATCTTGAATTCTGTACTTTTCCATGAGAAGCTAGAGAGTGGTCAAACTAGGAAACAAAGGAGTCCTGCCTTATGCAAAGGATGGAGAGTGAGGTAATCTAAGTTGTCAATTCTCTCCTCCTACCGCATCTAAGATGACTGCTGGAAACAGCTAAGATTGAACTGTGGGAAAGAACTGGAAGGGCTGGAAGGGCATCTGGCCTGTGAAGAAGATTATTAGAACCATATTTAGGGTGAGAATTTACAGGTAGTCAGTTTCTTCAGCATATTAAACTTATTTTGCATGCTCTGTTTTTTCTTAGTAATCTGCCTTGTTCTGTCTGCTACCTCAACAACTTAAAATACACCTGTTATCGTTAATAAATTTATTTCTGATTTACATTAAAACTCAGTTTATGTGACTTCTGTTATGCATGCCCTCCTCCACATTGAGGGAAGAGGCAAATTTCATATAATTTTGGGTTTGTACTCCAAAAGCAGGTGGACATCTAGGTGCTGTGGCAAATCCCTTAAACTGAACCTTCTCATAACGGATCTGTGTGTGTGTGTGTGTGTGTGTGTGCAGCTGGGTGTGGTTCTGCTTGTGTGCTGGGCTGGAAAAGGCTAGGGAGCCTAGCCCAGCAAGGCCAGGTAAAAGGGGGCCCAGTCTAGCAGAATAGTCTGCTTCAGTGACATCCCAGAACGCCAGGTGTCGTCCCAGAGGGTCCAACCCATCACAGTGGCTCTCTCTGGTCTTGGATAGTGCCGCCTAGGAGTTGGTAGAGCCCTGTGCTGGGGGGAGGGAACCAGATAGAAAAATACTATCTGACACAGTGGTCCTGGGAAGGGAAAATTGAGGTTAGCAATAGTATCCAGCTCTCTCCACTGTTGTCTCTCATTTCCTCTCTCATCTTACCACCTTTTTCAACACATCTTTATTCCTCCTCTTCCCCCTCTCTTTATAGTTTTTGTGCAATATTCTGCTGTGAGGGTGAGAGAGGACTGTGTATTTTTAGTGAAGAGGGTGCTATGCTTCAGGCTAGGACAGTGTTTAATTTGTAATGAAAGAGGGGCTGAGGCGCAAGCAATTTTTTTACTTTCACAGCTGACATCGCAAGCCTAGAGATGCCTGGGCAATAAATTCCCAAGGCTAGAGGTGCTGGGGCTCAGCTCTGGCACAAATTAAGCACTGAGTTATTAACAGTACAAGTAATCTAATCATGCCTAACAATTTCTGAGTAGCTTAGCATATGCCCTAGCTTGATACTATGAAGTTACAGGACAAGAGCGTGGAAGGGGGAATGTTTCAGAATAAGTGCAAAGCAAAACTGAAGCCAAAGGCCTGGTGTGTTGATGTCCATCGATACTGCTGCTGGGATAAATGACTGACTGCTGTTGGCAGTTTATGAATAAAGGGGTGTTTGGAAGATCATCAGGCAAAGCTGTTCTAAAACCCTCAGATCACCAACTATCATTGAGGGGTCTGTAAGTTGTAGTCCAAACCAGCTATGGCAGGGTTTACTAAATGGGAGAACCTTTCCATTTAATTGAAGGCTCTTCCTCACTTCAAAACACCCCTTACTTGATCTGTCTGAAATCCCATCCTACTCTACTGTCAGGGCTGGCTGCCAACCTAGAGAGCCAATCGTACAAATGGACATGCCTGGTAGGAGCCTGTCCCTTTCTCTTCCTTCACTGACTAGACTGTTAAAAGACCAAAAAGAGCTGCCATAGAGGCAAGATCTTATAAAAAACATTAATGGTAGCTGTAATAGTAACCACTTCATAACATGGAGCCCACTTAGGCATTTTTGCCAGTAGCTCTAAAATAGAATCTGCATCAAATAATATGTAAAGTATCTTATGCTTTCTCCTACATCCATTTGAAATGTTTATGGTATGGATTTATAGCATCTTTTGATGATCGTTTCCTTCCTTTATCTCTGATTCTTGTATCTTTTCTGTGTCATCAATATTCCTTTTGTTTTTCCTATTCTTTCTTTTGGTAATTTATGATATTCATTTTTGTGGAGAATGGTCATTAATACAAACATACATACATACACACACACACTAATTGTTACATTAAAGAAAAGTCAAAAGTGACTGTAATTTAAATTGGTTACCATTATCTCTATTTTATTGTGCTTTTGTTCTGATTTAAATCAGCTCACTCTACTTTTGAAAATCAACCAATTACTAACACTGTTCTGTTTACCCAAAGTAGAGTAGGTGATTTAAAGCTACTATACAAAGATATAATATTATGTGATCAATCCCTCCCCTATTTAGATCTTGCTTTTGAGCTTCCACAAACAAAAAGGAAATATGCAGTTATTCAATCAACGTTCTCTGTCCCATATTTTTCATTCATCCCCTCCATGTTTCAAAAGAAACTGACTAGAGGATTTTAGATTTGCAATATTGAAGCCTTATTGAACATTACTAACTCTTCTCCAGTGGAGATCACCCCTTAACTGAACTGGAAGCATCATGCTTCCATGTAACTGTGGCCTATTTCTTTGCATCTGTTTTTCTTTTAATTAGCCTTTGAGTACCCTAGTTTATAGATCAACCAGAGCAAAAGGAAGTGAATCTCTCTGTAGATATCCTTGAGTTCTGCAGTGTGAATGTGGACTTAGTACATATTTCTCTTACATTTTTTCCTGAGTTATTCTGACCTTAGCTAGGACTCATCCATTTCCAATTACAAAGTGTTCCTTTAAATGCCGTGGTGACCTGAATGCACACTTTCCCCATGATTCTGCACTAGCATAAGCAGGAATTGTAGTGACGTCATCCTGAACAATTAGGGAAGAAAATTATACTTGACCTTTATTTTTTATTAACCAATCAAAATAAATATAATCATCATAATGCAAATGCTGGCTGTTCTGCCAAAGCCACAGGGGAAGGTTCTATTTTAAGAACCTGAGCGAATTTAGCAGATTCACTGGAAGTACTGCAACTGGAAGTGACTCAAGTGAACTCTTCTAGGAAAAGTAATTTCAGCTGCCTGAAATCCACACACACACTTTCTCGTTAGTTTGCATTGCAAAACAAGGGATGGTGAAAAGTGAAATAGAAGTTGGGAAGTGACTGAGGGTCACAGTGATGCCCTTTGTGTGCTAAACAGTAAACTTTGCTGACATTAATCCTAATCTGTAGCTACAGTAAACAGGTATGCCAAGCTCATTCTATACTAGCATCTAGCAGAAAACAGAGGTGAGCTGCAGAAGTCAGCCTGCAAGCAAACTGGCACTGATTAATACCAGTTCTTCCAGGCATTCATGTGTTTCTATGCAGGTTTAGTATGGCTATTGTGCATACACTTCAGGGATTATAGTCATCAATACATACTCTTTTGTTTCAAAAAGTGTCCTCCTCCCCGCAGAGACTGGACATGTCTGTGTTCTGCAATTTTTACAGTACATTTCCGAAGATTCTGAACAAAGAGACTGTTTGCTGATGGAGGCACACAGAGGGCCAAATGTTTAATCTGACATTAACCAGGCCCCTGCTTTCCCTCGTGCTAATTGGAGGAGTAATTTGACTCTCTCAAATATCTAGGTACCTGATTTGCAGGGGTAATAAAGGACTGGGTGACAATAACTGCTCCTGCAGTAACTTGGCACAAATTTAGAGGAAACTCTTTAAAAAAACAAAAACCAACCCAACAACAAAAGAAAAAGACAACCTGCCTCATAGTCATTTTGGAAGTACATCCCCCCCAAATAAATGTAACAATATTGATGGTAGCTTTATAGAAGGACTTTATCCCACTTTAGAAAATAACAGTGGTTGCTGTGTAGCAATGGAAACAGTGATAACGGACCCAAGCATCGTGGAAAATGAACTTTTCTATTTAGATTGTAACCTGTCTTCATCCTGCAGTATAAATAGGAGAGGAGTCCAGCCAGATGTTCTTTGTCAAGGGCCCACAGCTTTATTATTTATTTTCCCATATGGTGCACCAGAGCCTAGGCTGTTAACCTTCTAGAAACCTTGCAAAGGCCATCTTGTACTGCACACAACACATTTTGAGGCAGAGGCTTGGAAGGGTTGTATTAATTTTCCTGCTATGTAGGCAAATATAGTTAATATCATGTCTGCTGGGGGAATCCGTGTTTTTTGACGTTATGAAACTTTCAAATTCTTAAAAGCAGCCAGAGCATGGGGGAGATGTCTCAAAGACTCTAAGTATCCAAAATAATAAATGCATATCTGTCTGCCAAGCTGGCTGGCTATTAATAAAAACAAGGTCCTGACAGCCAGCAGCCAGCTATTCAAAGCATATTGACTTTGAAGATAGCTGTTGATACTGTTGAAAGCTATGGCCTAGATACTGAGTCAAGCTGTGTCCCCATGCACTGTTGTAAGGGACTCAATTCTTCTCATGCACCAGTATGGCCTTCCTAGACCTTGAGCCTTCAGAGAGGAGTGTGTACTGCACACCTGCTACTTTCCCATGGAGCGAGTGAGCAGAAGCTTGGCTCTTCCTTCCCTACAATGTGCAGTGTTCAGCAGAGCCAGCACAGGGATCATGGGATAGTGATTTTGCTGCTGGTAAAGGCTGGTAGCAAATTATATCCCCTAGAGCAAGAAGGGCAATAGTACACAGGACTTGTGGTAAAGGCACAATCTAGCCCAATATTTATTATATACACAGCTTTGAATCTTCAAGAAATGTAGTAATCAGCTTGCATTTCCATAAAAATGTTGGAAAATCTCAGTGAATGTTTTTTTGTGCTCTAACTTTAAGCTAAATGAGTATTTCAAGGATCACCATAAGCTTATTACTGAGATTGCAACATACAGTGATCAACTGAACATCATATGGGAAGCAGAGGTGAAACTGGGACCTGCATAAGGTAAGTGATCTTTCTTTTGGAGCTGTCTGAGAAGTAGCAGAGACTTAGGCCAGTGTTGACCCCAGTGTTTATAAATCATCTCTACCAAATAACCAGTTATTAAATTAATGTTACTGTCCTTCTATGTGTCTTTCTCATTTTAGATTTGAAATAAAATCTTGGGGTTTTTTCCTCATGATTAATGCTCTTAGAAAATTTCAAGATGGGAAGATTGTTAAAGTAAAGTAGACTAATATGAAACAAAATTTAGCCACCCAAGAACTGCGCTGTGATGTGAGTGATTTCATCCTTCAGTTTTTTTGCTTTAGTAGACTGAACTTGAGAGAGAAATGCGTTCTAAGGCTCTGATCCTGCAAAGACATAAATATGTTTAACTTTAACTCTGTGAATAGTTCCATTAAATGAGGACTAGTCCTGTAATTAAAATTAAGCACGTGCATAAGTCTCTGTAGGATCTGGGCCTAAATGACTAAAATGCTAGTTTTGATCGCATTTTTTCTGTTGGCTAAATGGACATCTGAAATGGCAGGTCAGGCTAATTTGTGGAAGTATGTCTGGCTAAATCAAGCTCTCTGCAGGGTATTCCAGTTATCTTTTCAGGTGACAAGAAGCAGTTGTGTAGTATTAACATGAAATGTGTTAACACCTCACAAAAGCTTTTAACTTCCGACAGAGTTGAGTACTGAATTAACAGGGCCAATATTGTATTATTTAACTGAAGCTGACTTCTGTTTGTGATGTATGAGGACCTCATTTCTGCCTGTGACACAAGCAAAATAAATGGATCAATTAAAGTAATCTTGCAGTATATAAAGAGCAGTTTATGCTATCGACGCAGATTTTTTTTTAACTTTTTGTTATTTGTGTCGTGCTTAGTATGAACTAAAGGTAAAATAAATTCAAGGTAATAAAATAGTTTAAATATTTTTGAAGACAGCCCATTACTTCTATTGTTTGGTTTCTCTTTGTTTCTGTTTCTGTATACTGGCTTTACTGTAAGGGCTTGAAATGTCTTAAAGATACAAATCACTGGAAATGATCAACAGCAAGATGTGAGATTCGTTCCAGTTATGATTGGTTTAATAGTTTTAGCTGGGGGTTTGTTACACCTGGAATCATTGAGGGATGAAATTGTTTTTACCTCAGTAGTTTCAAAAGATTAAACCAGAATTTCCTTTACTTTAAGATTGGCAAGTGCTTGTGATAGTCTCTGGATCTCTTTGGCAACTGTGTACAGCAAGAGATGGGTATAAATACAAGTCACAGATCTGAACTTTGAGAAAGTTTTGTTCCGGATCCAGATTTTGTGTGTTTGTCCCATTTCTACTAAACCAATAAAAGCTATAATGTCTGTCCACTATATAGCTCTATGGCAGAAGAGATGTAAAAACTAGTACAGTAACTGTAAGACATGCAAGGTAGTAATACACAAATAACTGACCTTGTTTAGTTTAGTGGCTGAAGAGAAATTTCAAAATAAAATTTTTGTTTAGTAGCTTCAAATGATTATTTTTTTTTTTTAAAAAAAATGCTTTTAAATCAAATTCAGGGAAATTCCAAAACAAAATGTCTTTCTGAAATGTAAAACTGAAACGTTCCATTTCAGAAATGCTGTGAAATGAATGGTTTTGACAGTTCTGAAAATATTTTGAGACGTAACCATTTGCCCAAAGCAACCCAGATTCAAATTATTTTGGTAAATGCAGATGTGGATTTTTCAGTGAAGAAAGGTTTTGCACCAAATATTTGTCCCAGGTCTATTGAAAACTGACTACCAGCTGAGTCAAGTTTACCTGAGCAGCTAAACTGTGCCATAGACTTCCTATGTGAAGGGAAGGAAAATCACTTAATTTTAGAGAGTATCAGCTTTTCTTCATCTGTCAAACAGGGAGAATAATGCTTATTTCACATTAGGGCAGATTAGAGGGTAAATTAATTAATATAAAGCATGTTGAGATCTTCCAATCAGAGTTTCAATAGCAAAGTACCATGCTATTCTAAGTACAATTTTTCATTTCCATTTTGCAACCACTTATTGGTTTAATGCAAATATGTATACACATTAAAATAATTCTTTATATTTTTGTAGTTAGATAATAGCAACTTCATAACTGCAGCAAGAGACAGTATTAGATATGTGTCATGCTGCTACAGTACGTTGCCATGTCATAGTTTTAGCCCTTTCCCTAGGAGCCTATAAGAGGTGTGGTGCTAATGCCAGCAAAGCATGCTGTCCATCTTGTCATCTTTTATTGCTTAAATAATCTTGCAACTTTCTAGAGCAGCCCTCTGGGTTTTATGACCGATGAATATTTTTTTTTATAATCCTGAATTTCACATTTGTATGGCACTGATTTGGGGTAAGGTTTTCAAAAAATGTCTAAGGCACAATAGGCCCAGATTTTGAAAGTATTTAAGCATCTGAAGTTGCAGATTGGTGCCTAACCTGCTTAAGTGTTTTAGAGAAGAACAATAGGTATCTTATTCTTATTGAAATCAGGAATGCCAGCATGTGTAAATGTAGAATACCTGGAATCTACTACTTTCCACCTTCAGAAACCCCTGGCACTGAAGTGAATCTCAGTTTGAGGGGTCCTGGAGTGAAATTTAGAATAAAAATCCAAACAAATCTTAGTGTTATCTTTTACTGAAGCCCTTAGAGTAATGGCTGTACTACGGAAAGTGAATCTGACCCTGAGAGTCCTGCAGAAATCCCCAGCAGATTGATTGATTTTTTCTTTTTAAACTCAAGCTCATTAATGTGTATGTGAGAGCCAAATAATACTTTCTCATTGCTCTGTCACCTTCTTTATTCATGTTCTAACAACTACCTCAGAAGGAACATGTCTTTGGAAAAAGATCTTTCTTCCCATGAATCTCTAGGCTTATGTCACTAAACAACAGTCCAAACATACTTGCTGCTGTTTAAGATTTGAACCTGTTAACTGCGTGACAATACATACTGACCAGCAACCTTCTTTGCCTTAAATACATGTGAAAGCCTGGGAATGATGCAGGTAATTCTTTGCACTTCCTGATTTTTAGACCCCTTGAATAATTTAGGCTAAATCCTAATAGTAGTTCAAAATAAAAATACAATCCACAAAGGGCGGATCCATACTTAATTGGACTGGAGACAAAAGTATGAAAAATATTTAATTGTGAAATGCACACTGCACACAATTAAGTTTTATATTATAAAAATACACGTTTTGAACAATGTTCAGTTTCAGAGAGGGAGCTGCCTGGACAAATGACTAGAGTATGATTTTAGAGAGAGAAGGTGGGTGAGACAAAATCTTTTATTGGACAAAC
Source organism: Dermatemys mawii (assembly GCA_007922305.1). Classification (NCBI taxonomy): domain Eukaryota; kingdom Metazoa; phylum Chordata; order Testudines; family Dermatemydidae; genus Dermatemys; species Dermatemys mawii. Next base: position 14,445,720 of record ML677363.1, read on the forward strand.
TTCTCTTTGGGCGAAAGACAAGCTTTCAAGCTTACACAGAGCTCTCATCCCAACAGAAGGTCTAATAAAAGATTTTGTCTCACCCACTGTGTTTCTAATATGCTGGGACCACCATGGCTACAACTAAACTGCATACAGCATGAGTTACCATGCAATGATATGTCTAAAGAGCTCAGTTGCTAGATGATCTCCTTCAACATCTGAGCCAAGCACATGCCCAGGTTGCTGCACATTTACAGGGTAATCATCTGCTCAGCAACTCCCTGAGGAAACCATCTCCTCACTGAACATTGCATGGCAAACAATGGTACTGGCACCCACACTCTCCTCTAAGTGATCAGCTGGCTACAGAAACCATAATCCCTACAAGGATGCAAATAGATTAGCAGTATTGGAGATTAGCACAGTAATGAACTGTGTTGGAGATGGCTATATGAGACACCCAATTGGTTTTATGGACTCTTAGTATGGAAACCCTAACGCTGAAATTGGATGAGTTTCAAAGGACAGAAATACACACATGCTCATTCACGCTGCAGTCTTTGTACCTTATTCTGGTGAAAGTTTTACATTTACCATAGATATAAATGGCTGAGGTCTGGCAACTTTCAGGGCTGTGTTGGTTATAAACCATGTGACACTTTTCCCCAGTGTGCATAAGACTAGTCTTTTCAGAAGCTGGATCAGAACAAACGTTTCATTTCATGGGAAAGAATCAAAAGAATGAATTGCATCTATATTATATAACAAGGAGAGGAGAAAAAGAAAAGCCACTTGACAATGGCAAGACACTCCCTCCCTCCTGCACTGTTTTAGAAGCCACACCATGAGCAATCTACAAAATGAATCAGAAAGCATGGTGACATCACAACTATTTAAAATCACATAGCAAGTTCTCAATCAAGGAAGAAGTAGGCAAAAGCAGAAGGATATACAATGCGCCTACATGCCCACAGATCCCTTTGAAAGACATTCATCTGTAGTTCTTCCTGCCTAATACAATCTCTACACTGCAGTCAATGACTCAAGGTTTCATTCAGACAACATACTTCCAGTATGAGAAAAGGTAGCTGTGGTATCTAATGGCATGCAGAGATGCTGACAAGAATGTTTTAACAGCCAATTATGTAAAAAAATGAAGCAATTTATTGGATTAACGGGTTTGGAAGAGGAGTGCAAGAAGAAACTATAAAAAATCCTTTGCTCATGCTGTTTTATGTTTAAATTAAATTTTTCAGGCATAGTGGTACATGATGTACTGAGTGAATTTTATATTGGTGTGTCTGCGTGTTCAACAAGCAGCAGAGAATTTTTCAGTCCATTTTTCAACATGTCATACCTAGTGATTTAAAAAAATGGGCTGCATGAAACACAGATGGAAGAACCTGCTTCAAATGGTTGGAATTCACAGCCCTCCTTCCCCTGCCCCCCTTTCCAATGATGGCAAAGTGATAATGAAGAGGAAAACCATGAGTACGTTTGAAAGAAAACAATGACATTCTCAGGAACTCTGTTCTCTGTACAAAAAGAACGCTTGTTGGGATAATGACTGAAAATAAGACACCTTGTCAGAAACACTAGATTACAAAACTGATCATGTTGATAGGCCTTTGTAGCCCCACTGACTTTTCAAACAATAGTTTCCATCCTCATTTTCACTAGTAATTACTACTTTCAGTACATTTTAATAAAACATTCTAGTCTAAAACCGTTGCTACATGTTTATAACAAAAGACAATTAAAAGCCTTTCACTCTCATTCAATTTTCTAGTCACCATGGGCGTGTTCGAAAGCACACTGACATCAATGGTAGTCTTTCAATTCACTAGGTTTTGGACCAGACCCAAGGTGCATCTTGGCTTTAGTTGGAATGGTTTATTTAGGCACTGTCTTTCCTCTGTGTGTGTGTGTGTGTGTGTGTGTGTGTGTGTATTACATACATATATAACACACACACACACACACACAAACACACACACACATATATATATATATATATAGTGACGGAGTCAGACCAGACGGAGATAGGAGAGTGCTGGAAGGCAGGTATATTAGTCTCAGGATGTGCAGGTCCCTGTTCCCTGGATAGCCAAACAAAGGCTACTCCAGGCCAATCAAGACACCTGCGGCCAATTAAGAACCTTCTAGAAAGGAGTAGAAACAATGAGCCTAATTGGGACACCTGAAGCCAATCAGGGACTGGCTGAAACCAGATAAAAACCTCTCAGTTAGTCAGGTGGGTGTGGGTGTCAGGAGCTGCGGAACAAAGTTGTGCTGTTGGTGAGACTGAGTGTTGGACAACATACCATACAGAAGGAAGGAGTCCCTGAGGTAAGGGTGAAGTGGAGTTTGAGGAAGCAGAGACTGCTGTGGGGAAGTAGCCCAGGGCATTGTATTGTGTTTTGTGCCTAAAAGGTCAGCCATCTTAGCTGATACTATTAGGGTCCCTGGGCTGGAGTCCAGAGTAGCGGGCAGGCCTGGGCTCCCCTCTTTTTCCATCTTCCATACTGGCCTGTGATGAAGGTAACTCACTAGGCAGTGACTCTTACCAACTATACTGAGAAAGGGAGGTCACTCTGGGGCCTAGATGAGTTTCTGAGGCCCCTAAATCTGCCAGGAAGCGCAGGACCCACAAGTACAGACTTGGAGCTTTGTCACAATATATATAGATAGATAGATAGATAATTATGTATTGTGTGTGTGTATATATATATATACACATAATATTATTGTATGTATATTTTACAGTGCCAAACAAGCCTTTGGCACAGAACAAATAACTGTTTGCTGTTCACCCCCATTCTAGTGGATAAAAATTGTGAGATAGAAGAATTTAAAAAATTAATTATAGCTCAAGGCACACTGAATGTTTGACTCAGAATTACCATATGATTATGAACAATTGTATGAATCAACCTGTCACTCTTGGGAAATATTGTGCATTCAGAAACTCATTTGAAATTACAATGTTTTATATAAAGTAGCATTGAAACTGGCTGAAAAGATTCAGTCTGCAAAAAGTTACGTTCACACAGATGTTTGAAGCTCCAGTTACTGTATTTGCTTTGACCAGCCTCTGAGGTGGTGAATTTCCTAATCTTGAATGACAAGTTGGGTAAGGCAAAATCTTTTATTGGACCAACTTCTGTTGATAGAGAGAGAGAGAGAGAAAAAAAAGGTTGGTCCAATAAAAGATATTGCCTCACCCACTTTGTCTCTTCAATATCCTGGGACTAACACAAGCTACCAAAACACTGAGTACAACTACTCTTGAATGGACATCCTGAGAAGTGGTTACCCCATGACTTCTCAAAAACAGCTTGATTGGAGACCCAGTCAAATAATACAAGAATTGATTTGTCAGTATGGATAAACATGGTGGCTTTACTGTTTTATTCCTCTGTTATTATTTTTTATTAAAGGCTGTGTAGGTAATGCTGCCTATAGTTAGGTTCATCCAACACTTTCCAGTTAAGACCCTGTTTTCAGTTGACTATAACTCTGCCAAAATTGAATTATTTAGGCTGAAATTTTCCATGCCAGAAATCTGCCTCAGTCTTTTTTTTAAGCTTCATTGTAATGGCTCAGCTGTTTCAGAATGAGATTATGGACAAATGTTGTTTAAAACGTCTTCCCACTATTGATAAGTACACTAGAAATTTGGCAGAGGTGTTGTACTGATGTCAGGAGTGTGCCTTTTGCTTTGCCTGAGAAAATCTACCCAAATTTGGCCAAGTTGTAAGTCTCCAAAATTCACTGTTTGCACCCATTTGGTAGAGACTTGATAGAATTTGGCAGCTACATTCTCTGAACATTGTCTGCACTGAGCATGCTCCAGCTCAGGGCAGTAAGGGCTCAGTAGGACTTTTCTTGTAATTGCTCATCCAGGCAGGCATGGGCTGCTTTAGCACTGGGCACCAAAACCGAGAACGAGGAAACTGTCTCCTGTGCACAGAATGCTCCTCTTACTAGCACCCATTATGTGATCATAATGCATGAACACAAAGGCGATGAATTAAGATTGGTGGGGCAACGTAAGTGGTGGTATTTCCTTTTCCTGCTAGTTTTTCAGTGATTTTACAATGCAACCTTAATGTTCTATTTTGTATGTGGATATAATATATGTTACACTAAACCTAGGATACTCAGTCAAGAATCAAGACACCATTGTGCTAGGATCTATACAGACAAATAACAGGACAATCCCTGACCCATATTGCTTAGGCTGTAAGGTATCAGGCAGGATGAGATGTGGGACGAAATGGAGAACTGATTAGGGAACATGGAAAGATGAAATAAGAATTATTAATCTGTAAAATTTTCATACCGGAAGTACACTATGTGCTGTTTGGCATTTGTTGTTTTCCCATTAAAATTCCCATTGTTTTTCAGTCATTGAGCAGAAAGAATACCATATTACTTAACTGATCAGGTCTCCTTGCCTCTCCCATCTCTTGAGCTGCTACCTTCCAGGATTTTAAGTCTATCAGAACCATGTCTTCTCTTTCACTCTGAGACAACACCTCCACTGCTTGTTTTTGAATCTTTCCATAACAGTCTGCTGCACTGAGTTCCTTTCCTCCAGTTGTGTCCCCCATTCTCTTTAATCTGGTTCTGCCTTTTTCCAAAACTGCTGAAACCACTCTTATTGAAGTCTCCAGTGACAATGACCTGACTAAATCCTCATACCTCTATAGTCATCCTCCCCAAACTCTCTGCAACCTTCGACCTGGTTGATTACCTCATACATCATGTCATCCAGCAGCCTTTGTGATTCCATCCTCATCTCTTTTCAAACCTCTCTGATCACTTCAGTATCTAATTTAGTGAGTCGTCTTCACATTTCTGCTTTCTACTCCCTCTGTACACCCTGTTTTTAGGTGATCTTATCCACACTCATAACTTTTAATGTTTTTATACCAGTGTCTTCTCAAATCTACCTTCAGATATTTTTATGGTTCTTATCCCTCTAGTATCTGAGAGGGGAGTTGTAAACCACAATTCTTTCTTTCTTTCTTTCTTTCTTTCTTTCTTTCTTTCTTTCTTTC
>ML677363.1:14450777-14578707 GCA_007922305.1 Dermatemys mawii
TTCTTTCTTTCTTTCTTTCTTTCTTTCTTTCTTTCTTTCTTTCTTTCTTTCAACAGCTGGGGAATTAAGACAGAGAGAGACTAAGTGATGTGCCCCAGGTCCCATGGGATATTCATGGTAGAATGAAAATTGAACCCAGCCCTCCAGGGTCCTACACCAGTGCTATAACAGCAAGGCTTGCCTATTCCTGATCAGTCCCCTCCATTCAGTCCAACATCTTAGCCTTTCTGATATCACCTTGCAGTTGTCCTATCAAGAGCTCAGACTAAACATGACCAAAATTTTGTTCCTTGCAAGTTTTCCCCCATTCTTCCAATTTTAGCCACAACTGGTAATACCACTATCTTTTCCCTTCCTCAGGCCTATCATCTGGGCATAAGTTTAGACTCTGTTCTCTTCCTGTTCAGGATGTATCTGAATCTTGAAACTTTCTCCATCATAACCTCCCCAAGATCACGATTCCTCTCTTTGCCCAGATTGCCAAAGCTCTAATCGGAGCCTTTATCATTATACAGATTGACTACCCTAATCTTTTCCTCTCCTGCCTTAACTACTGCAACTTTGCCAGTTCAGATCCATTTTGCCAATTCAGATCTTCCTCACTTCCTGCTTAGATCATGTTACCCCTCTGTGTCTTACCATCTCCCTGTTCTCCGTCCCTACCCTCAGGCAATGGCACATTAGTGGTGTGGCCTCTCTGCAGCCAGTTTGGTCAATTAAACCACTGGGGGAATTGCCTGTAGAGCATGGAAGCCAAAAAGTCATGGTAGCCCAGTGACCTTTTGCTGCCTCCTGAGAGCCCTTCATGGCTAGGAGTGCCCTGGCCTGTTTCTCCTTCACAGGACTCCTTAAACAAACTCCACACAGTCCAAAGGAAAATGAAAACATCCCCACCCAGAGTCCAATATATTCAGCCCTCAGGCCTGAATCTCAGATCAGTGTCTCTCTCCCCTTAGTTTTGGGAGTGGGGAAAGGATCCCAGCCCTCTTTCCTAGACCTGGCTCAGAGTTCAATGTCTCTGCAGGAGCTATTTTTGCTCCCTGAAGCAGCTGCTGCTGCACTATGCCAGCTACAGCTTCTCAGGCTTTTGTTTCCTGAGCATCCTTCAGTTTACAGCCAGGCTTCCTGCCTTGGGTAGTCTCAGCAACTCTCTCTGTCACTCCTCCCCTGCAGCTCCCTGCTGCCTTTTATGTTAGAATCCCCTGATTCCTCTTAGGTGGGGATCATTTTGTGATCAGGGCTGGCTTAGTCCCAGGCTTCAAAGGGTAATTACTTGAGTCAGGCCAGTAGAATTTGGTCATGTAATTGTGTGAACATCTATCCTGTTATGTTAATAAAATCTTAATAAAAAAAACCCCAGACACTGTCAGGAGGTAAACTTGAGTCACTGCCCGAGAGACTTATGTCACCAATGAACTTGTTTATCTGAACAGATTTGAACTTATCATTCAAGAATCTAAGAATAGGCTATTGATAAACTTATTAAATCCCTTAGTTATGAATTATCTAATCTGTTTTAGATTTCTTGATGTTTGTTTGTAAAATCTTTTCCTTGCATGGTATATGGAAAATCCAAAGACCCATTTAAGAATCTCAGAAAAGGCTTTGGTTTCTTTCTTCTAGTTTCTTACATTGTTCTCAGGGATTTCCTGCTTTTGTGCTATTTTTTCCTCTCTGGCAAATTCATAACTCATTATCTGTCCCTTCTCTTCATAGCTTTGGAAGGATTTCAAACTATATTAAAAAAAGGTAGGATTATGAATTATTTCTGCAAAGTTGGCATTCTTTCCTTTAATATGATTATAAAATCTCCACTTATGGGATTTAATAGTCTTCCAGGATGGCTTAGTGTCTAAAATTATTAAAAGTAGTTTGGACGACAGCAAAATTAGATCAAAGTTAGGCTGGTAATTTATCCTCATGTCTCAGACGTCTGCTGCCAAACAACCTGAACAATAGATGTGGAAAATATATTTCTAACTTAATATTCCATAACATCTAACTTATTTTCCCCGGGTCAGTGACACCTGCCATAATTAACATGCAACATTTGTTTTGATGCTGTGGTTAAGGGCCATGAAAAATCACATGTTCCAGCTCTGATGCTGCACCATCCTGCCTCTGCTATCCTCCCAGCTTTAGCAGGATTGTCTTTCCCATTTTGGGTCTCTGTGGGACTCACCACTTTGGTGCCTTCTGCTGGCTGTCAAGGGAATTAGCTATTCTTGCCAGTGCACCCTCTCTTAGTGATACCTCACCACCATTACTTCTGCTCTGGGGTCCGCATAGCTCCCAAGACGGCAGCGTCCTCTTCAGTGACACAGCCCTCCGGCTGTGCCGCATACTGTGCTCCCCTCTTCCAGGGGAATGTTGCAGTCCCTTAGTCCAGCCACTTCCTCAGTGGCGAGTGAGAGCAGGGATGGACCTGGGCCCACCCACTACTCTGGGTCCCAACCCAGGGACCCTGTAGATGGCCAGTGCTTGTGGTACCCTCTCAGACTCCTCAGCAGATTTCCCTGGGCCACTTCACTGATGATTCACGGCTTGCTTTAGTTCCTCCCCTCTTCAATTTTTTTTAGAATTATTCTGTATTAATTTAATGTAAATGTACCGTGGGCCAGATTATCTGGCACTTGGTGCTGCACTGTGTGCTTAGGGAAGGCAAAGGTGACTTTTAACCATCTTTGCAGCTCCCCAGTCCTGGTGCTGCAAGATACAGGACCTGGCCAGTCTCTGGCATAAGTTTGGTCCTCAGGTTGTGCTCCATGTTAGCACATTCTGACAGACGATGATCTGCCAGGCAAAGACGACTGCGGGGGAAGGGTAGAGTAGGAGTCACTGTGATGGTCGTACGTAATCCAGGTATTCCTATATAAGAGAATCTTTAGATGGATGGCTAAGCCAGCTTTCTGGCTACTTGGTGCCACCACAACAGCAGAATGGAACAGAGGGTCAGGCTTTTTAATTCTGTAATACACCTAGGAGAAGTAAAAGCTACTGTTAGAAATATATTTCCATTCTTTCTTAGACAACAAAGAACTACTAACATATCTCATAGGATCTAATATCCAAGGTACACTAAAGTTTAAGCCTCATAACATAGTCTTGTGAGGGTCATATTATTGTTTTCATTTTACAGATTGAAAAAGTGGGGTATGGAAAGGTTAAGTGACTTGCTCAAGATCATACAGAGAAAGTACATGATCCAGAAACAGAACCCAGAATTCCTAATGCCTAGTCTGTGCTCAGATCCCTCAAAAAACATTCCCTTATTCTGCAGACTGTTCGCTAGGAGAATCATGCAATTATTTCATTGTACTGCATTAAAACTCACTCTCTCAGTGGACCCAGTTCATCTTGGTGTTAACTCCAGTGACTGCAAAGGAATTAAACCATTAGGAATCAATTAGGCCACGAAGTATGGGAATAGCTTCATTTATTTCATGTTAGTATTCTTGTTTCCATTAGTTGCTGAGTTCTTGTTTTATTTAAACTGTTCTAGAACATGGTCCATAATAATCTGTGTGCATCATATTTCTCTCGGATTGCAGTGGGTTTACTGCATAGTAAATTCTGTAATAATTTTTTTAAAAGAGTGCACTAAAGAGAAATCGGGTTTTTTTTTTCTGAAACACAAAATGATCAGTAAAGGGGTCCGAAATATAAAGTGTGGTTGGCTATTGGGCCCATTCATTCGCATGTGTGGGTATGTGTGTGCATTTGAAACTGGGTTTCTTGGCTGTCTGGTGTTATCATCACTTCATCATGCTGCTTCCCAGATATTTGGTCAGAGGATCTATGACTGAGCAACATGAGACTCTCCATGAGCTGAATATTCCATCTCTTCCAAATTTACAGCCTTTCTTAGGCATGGGAATTAAGAGACTATAACTAAAGAACAAACCCAGTACTGGTACGCACATTTGTTCTGTGTTTCAGCACCTGTGAAAATTGGCTCTCAAGTGCAGAATCCAAAAATTTAAGTGTACAAGGAAGCTTAGGCTAAAGTGTATGTTTGGTTAGTGTGTGTGTGTGCATGTGTGTGCGTGTGCACGTGCACGCATGTATGCATAATATAGACACACAGAATATAAACTAATGATAAATTGTAGGATCCTGCTGATAATATACCTTATATTTTCCCCAGGATTGTTCATTATTTCAATGGTTCAGTATCACATTTAAAATCCATGCTAAACTGCGTGGTATGCTAGTGTGCCACCACCTTCACCATTCATACGTGTTATCCACCGTGGCATGAGTCCATGGTGCATTGTTAGCACTAATCTAATCTTTGCTTCTGCCAGTTTTTCATGTTATTTGTTTGTGGTGTAGTACACACTGACATGCTGTGATACATTGGTGTTTGATTCTTTCCCTCCCTACAATTTCATTACTCATATGTATTTACAGAAAGGGCACTGCAATAATCTTGCAATTGTTTTGGAAAACAAACTCTTGTGGGCCTGTCTACACATACAGCATTGATGCACTGGTGCCACTGTACCACTTAGTGAAGACACTACCTATGCTAATGGGAGAAGGTAGGTACTCTACCTCCACAAGAAGCCCTTCTGTCAACATAGTGCTTTCTATGACCAGGAGTTCAGTCAATATAACTGTGTAGTTTAGGGTGTGGTAAATCCTGAGTGACATAAGACTGTAATGTAGTTCAAGCCTGTGCCAAAAACCTGACCAAATCAGGTGGCTGACCCAAGTTAGCAAAAGTCTTTACTGCTATAAATGTTGTGCTGGGCACTGGAAAATAAGATTGGACACCCCTCTTGGCTATGTTATTCAAAATTGGTTCTGCTTGGATGGCAGGGAATTTGAAAATGAACAAAGGAATTCAGCAATATTAATCGGTCAAATTATTAAACTATAACTGAAACATTAACTAAATCTAGGATCTTGTAACATGAATGAAATGCCGTCTCTCACTGAACTATTTTTCTTTGTGACTGAGTGAAGTTCAAGCATCAGCAGTAAGGTTCAGTTACTGATATAGCCTAACAATACTTTGCACTTGTCCATATAGAAGACTCCGTAAATTTCAAACATTTTGCAGACATTAAGCCTCACAACACTTCTGCGAAGGAATTAGGAAGGGATTATTATCCCCACGTTACCACTGAGGAAACTGAAGCTGAGGTAAGAACACAGAAAGACAAAACAAAGTGTGAGAGTTATTAGTCACATCACTTAATGTACTGCACTACACTCGCCCAGCTACAAGGGTGACACAAGAATCTATGTAAACTAGACTACATGAGAGTTGTTGAGTGACTTTGCTATAGGTCCTATAACAAGATAGGAATAGAACTCAGAACTTCTTACTCTAGGCCTGTATTTTAAACACCAGACAATTTTACTTCAGCAGTCCTGGTCTCTACTCAGATTGGGTGGACCAATCCAAGCATGGAGCTCTGAAGTCACCGCCAAGGTTGGCAGTTTAGTTTCTAGTTTTCATTACATTGGATTAGAGAGGACGGTCATGAGGATCCATAGAAACTCAGGGTATCAGTTAGTCTTGATAGTCTTGACTTCTTTACATGAAAAAGCTGGAAAGTAAAACTTCCCAGGCAGTATGTGAAATGTTTGGATCCCTATGTTAATTGGTGGGCACACATTTTACTTTCATTAATTCTCATTGGTAGTGTATTCGGCAATGACCCTGACATCCTCCTATGTTCTGCACTTATACTCTGGATGCATTTGGCACAGTATTGTTATACATGTAATAGAGAGGGGATTTCTTTTAACAGAGCAAGTGAGCAAGTCTCTGTGATAAGATATCCCATTTATGTTAAGTTATTCAAGCAAATAACGCACAATATGTCACATATCGTAGATTACTTCAGTTCTGTTTATGCATGTAGTTAGTATAGTTCTGCTCCACTATCTCACTAATTCACATTTAATGAGTAGAAGGAGCACGATGATAAGCTATGCTTTTAAATATGTTTTTTCTCTTTGACTTTCATGAAGGTCTTTATTTTTTGAGACCAAACAGATTTATTTTATTAATTTAGATATCTTAAAAATATTTCCATTCCTTGCTCTGGGTGCATGTATAAGAATTAAAAAATACATTCAAAGTCCTCGTCCTCAGCTGACATAAAGTGTTATAGTGACATTGGACTACACCAGCTAAGTATCAGGTCCAAAATATATGATTTGGAATGCAGATTTACACACCAGATTAGCCTGACTCTATTTGACCTTAATTTATATTTCCCTGCATAATGTTTTGGGCAGAAAATTCCTGCACTGAAATGTTTAGAGGGCATTTTTCCCAATTCAAAACATAACAAGAGTGGATCACTTGCAATGGTTGCAGTTTTAAGTACTATGAGACTTTTAATGTGTTGTTGCACACTGAAGACTCATCCTGAGGCTGCATTTGGCAGTGCTGTGTTCCCTAGGCTAAATTACTGTCTGTTTATTGTAAAAGATAACGCACAATACGTTTCAGCAAACTAGGCCCTTCTGATTTGAAATGCACATGCTGGTGCTCAATATAAACCAAAATTCATTCCTAATATAGCTCCACTGACACCCTGGAGTTAAATCAGAGATGAATATGGCTCAAAGTCCTTAAGAAAACCAAGCCTAGGCCAAGCCCAAATAGCCAAGCTTGGTGTAGAGAGGTTTGGGGGATTGAGGGTAAGGAATTCTGTCCCCATTGGCACTCATGGTAGTTATTACAATAGCAACCTCTGCTCTTGTGCTCCAGTCCACCAATTCACCAATTTTGCCCACTCTGCTCCTACCTCATCCTTATCCCACCCACTAATCTTCCCTGTATAGTGATCTGCAGACAGTCCCTATGGTTTTTGTTCTGTAGGATGCAGGGAGTTCAGCACTCTTGGACAGGCCCCCTACATTCTCATATTACCCTTCTAGCAGAACCACAGTGTGTCTAGGAGACTCTGCAGTTGCCGAAGAGGAGGCAGGATCTGTTCTGTAAAGATATTTGAAGCTTCCTCAGTTTTAAGTTCAACACAATAGCTAAACAGAGGTTCAGAGTTCTGTAATAGAGGCCTAGAAACGAGAGCTGAGTGAATAACTGTGGGTTTTTTGGTGGTGGGGGGTGAGGGGAGAGTTTGGTTTGGTGGTTGAACCAAAAACTGAAAGGGGAAACGAAAGTTTTGCGTCAAACTGATATGATGATTTTTCTCAAACAAAAATTCAAAAAATTCAGGTGAAACTCAATGTTTTGTTTTCAGGTGTTCTTACCCTTATTGTGGCTTCTTAGTTTAATCTAGCCAAGTTTCTGAACAAAACATTTAATATTTTTAGGATTTTTCCTACATTTGTTTTCAGATCAATTTGTTGAATTCAACCCACACTCACAAATGGTTTCAGTCAACCCCTAATTGCAATTTTTAATGAATAATCTATTAGTTGAAATAAGTTTGCCTGAATTAAGTGCCTAACTCAGGCACTTTTGAAAATCCCACTGTGTGCCTATCTGCATCCTGAGGCACCTAAATACCTTTAAAAATCTAGCCCCTAGTCTCTCTGGTGCCTCATTTCCCCATCTGTAAAATGGAGATAATAGCACTTTCCTACCTCACACTGGTGTTATGGAGATAAATAGATTAAAGGTTGTGATGTATTCAGATACCATAGTGATAAGAGCCATAAGCAGATAGATAATCTTACCATTATTTGGGCTGTAAGCTGTATTCTCAGAGCACAGCATTTACTTATTGCACTTGAGTTTTTCACAGATTAGCTTTATAAATAATATGTACCATTTCATAATAGCGTGTATAGATGTGATGGGGTATACAAACCCTACACTCAAGAAGAAAGTGTTGAGAAGCTGCTCTGGGCCTAGGCTGTCCCACCCGACCACACATACAAAGCCTGCACTAGCTGGAAGCACAGCTTGAAAAGGGAAGCAGAGTAGCTCAGTGGCTGGTAGACAGGGGAAGTGAACTGAGCTTGGAACTCATGAGAAGGAGTACCATAGATGCTCTTGCTGCCTGAGGTTTGGTGATACTGACCTGACCCAGCCTGCAAAGGAGGGACTGGTGACATTTTGAAGGTCAGAAACTTTATTTTTGTGTTCAGTTATTTACTTTGAGTTGGAAGAAGAGAGGGCACTGATAAGAAGTGATCCAGCAAGGGAGGCAGCTATATGGCACCCCAAGGTGCAGGGGTTAGCTGCCAATCACTGGGCCCTGGATCAGAGTCTAGTGGACAGCATGGGCCCAGGCTTCCCTGCCAGCCCCTAAAGAGGGGGCAACAATAGCAGTTCATCCCGGGGCAGGGAAGCTGGGGGAAGATTCTGAAGGTACAATGGTCTATATTGTACTACTCCAACCCTTAGGGAAACTGAACCCCTTGCTACTTCTGAAGACTTCCCCATCATTAAACTCTTTGTGTACCCCAAAGAGTTCACAGAGCAGAGCTACAGTGAGGATCTGGGAGTTATAGTGAGAAAGGCATCACTTGGGAGGAGGATAACCTCCCACACCCCTGCCTGACACAATGGGGTGTGGGAGGTTGTCTGTGAGAGGTAATGAGTGTTCCCATTCACAATTGAACATGTGCTCCAATGTTTTTTAAAAGACCAAACAGCCCAGGTTTCTGTCTCCTTACCATGACTAGTATGGAGTTCTTATTGCTGATCTTGGTTGATGTACTCATGTTAGATGCCCCTTCAATATTAATGGTTTTGCACAACCTTCTGGAGGTGCAGATTCTTACTGCGATTTTGATTGCTTAGTTCTTCATGGCAGAACCTATTTCATCCTCGCATCCACAGTATATGTATGCAAATATTGTCTCTTGCTTATGGACAACAAGTGATAATAGAGCTCAGCAAAAGCAGTGCAATTGATTTTGATGAGCTGCTTAGTGAAACTTAATGGAATCTGGAGCCTACGAACACAAAAATATTATCTTTTATATGTCTGCTGACAAAACAAATCCCTGTCAAACACCTCTTGTTCAAGGAAGTAGGATTAAAATATGCAATAAACTAACAAGTATAATGGAAGATATTTGTAAAGGACGGATCAGCAGAAAAGAGAGAGATAAATTTGAATGTTGCCCTAACCCATCTTTATGAGCTCCTGCTATTTAGAAAAGAAAAAGTCATTATCATGACAAAGATGAACCATAAATATTGAACTAGATTTGTTGCATTGACAGTTCAGTATATTAAGGTATATTACTTCATTACTTGTTCAATAACTTTTCTGAAGGTTGTAATGTAACCTTTCCCAACTACAAAAATAATACAGCTGTTCAAGGAAATGTTATGCATAGCATTTTCTCATGTGTATGTGTGGGCAGTGCCTGGTACAATGTGAGTGCCAGCAGAAATATAAATGCTAATTAAATTCATTGATGACACTATTAACATTCCATGCATCCACTCTCTCAGGTCACGATTCAAGTGGTCATGAGTGAAACTTTTTTTTCTGACATAAAATAAAGAACCCCTGAAAAGTGAAATAGTTCAGCTGAAAATGAAAATATTTTGATTCAGGTGTGCCACCACAATGCCTCATGGGATTTGTAGTTCAGGGACCTCATGCTCTCATTTTTTATGGGCTTGGCTCCTCAGCTGGACTTCATCTCCCATGAGGATGTACTGCAGTGACATGAGAACCAAAAGGGAAAACCACAGTGCATCCTTATCAGACATGTAGCTCAGCCAGGGAGCACAGCCTCCAGAGAATGAGAGCATGAGGCACCATGGTGGCACTTCAAATTAATTTTTTTTCTCTGAAAACTCTTTAGCTTTTGATATTTTCTTAATTGAAAACTTTATTTTCCTTGGAGGGTGTGCATGGGAGGGCCTGAAAATTCCCATTTTCTGACTATTTTTTCACTTTTGAAGCCATCTAAAGGAAGTGGGAGGTGTTTTTTGAATGGACTTCTGATTGCATAAGAAACTCTTTACATGCACTACCGCAGGCTGGGAACCTGGTGCTTTATTCAACTATATAACAAAACAGAGAGGGAAAATACCCACAACCTACTAGGGGCGGTTCCAGGTGCCAGCACACCAAGCGTGTGTCTGGGGTGGCAAGCTGCGGGGGGAATGGCCAGCCGGTAACTGTTAGGGCAACATGAGGTGTCTTCAGCGTTTCTGTGGGAGGTCTGCCGGTCCTTTTGGCGGCGGGTAAGCCGAAGCCTCGGGACCGACAGACCACCCGCAGAAATTCTAAAAATCATGGGCTAAAAAGAGAAACTGGGTGTATGGCTTATTATAACATTCTAAAACCCACTAACCAGCTTCCCCTCTGAGACTGGAGAGATCTTAACAGACCACTTCACCTTGACTGGTCCCTTGTAATATGTTAACTACTCATGCTAAACAATCTGTTTGACCTTGTATTTAGCTGTGACTTTTGAGTACTGTTTGCGAACCAAAAGAGCTGTGTGTAAGTTTGAAATCTCTCTCCAACAGAAGTTGGTCCAATAAATGATATTACCTCGCCCACCTTGTCTCTTATAAGTTGGTCTGTCTTTCATGGCATGATCTGGAATTGGAATGCCTGTTGTGAGTAAACCTGCAGGAGATGGGTTCAGTTTTCTTATTCACATATCAAACCTGGCAGTGTTCTCAAATAAGCTTTCTTCCAAATGATGGCATAGATGACTCCCCTTTTGCAACTTTTATCAGAGCACTTGTGGTATTGATTCCCAATATTTAGGATTGGGAATACCGTGATAGCCTTAATTATGTAAATGACAATCATGAAAATCTGTATCATTTGGCTATCTTAATAGGAGGGCATTTTCCCAAAACTTCCCAACACAATACCCTGTGAATTGACAACATCTGGCCTTTTTAATGATCATTAAGACTGCTTGCTACTTCAGAAATGAAGCCCACCCACCTTTCCCCCTCTTCACGCCACGTAGCTCCCACCTTGCAGCTGTCATAGTCCTAAAATTGGGAACTATTTTATACATCAGTGAAACAGTCACTCTCCTGGAACACAGTGTTAATTGAATAGGAAACAATTAACTGCAATGTTCAATGTTTTTAATCATCTCGCATGAAGCATGGCAGAGTAAATGGGAGAGATCTTCAGTCACTGAAAAATGAAATAATTACTTCGGTATGCAAAAACTGAACTATTTTCAAAAAGGATGAGTCTGAACTCATACTACTAATTACATCTCAGAGCTCCCCATAATTACAGTACAATGTTCTCCATATCAGATTGCTCTAGAAAGTAATGTAGTGTCTGAGGCACTAATGACTTTCTTCCTGAATAAAATGGAATTATATATAGTCTGTGTAATTCTTTGGATAAATATGAAATCAGATGGTGCTAAAACAACACTGAGAGGCACAAGGTCAACACGAAAGAACTTATTTCAGGAAACCCACTCTTCAAACTCCTTGCATTTGAATGGGCTTCCGGGTTTAACACACATACTAAATTATATAGCATCTGATTGTCTATGAATTAGACATCTGATTGCAGATTGTCTATGAAATAGAATTTGACTCTTCTAACTGTATTAAGAGTGAGTGGGCTCCAAGACGACTATTAATTACTCCCTTGCATGATGAGATCTCAAAGCACTTTACAAACATAAATTAATTTAAAGAAATTGGGTATAAAATGCAAAAATGTCCCAGAAATATTATTTTTAATTTCTTAATTCATTTTGGCCATGTGCTTACCTTTTTTCTAAAAAAAATGAGCATACGGTAAAATGGACAGATGCCCATGTGAGTGAGGAAACCTTTCAGAAGTGATGTGCCAACTTCACTGTAATTTAAGGTTTCCCGTGCCAGTAATACATTTTAAGATTTTTAGAATGTCTCTCTCTATAAGTCTATATTATGTAAATAAACTATTGTATTTAAAGTAAATAAAGTTTTAAAAATATTTAAGAAGCTTCATTTAAAATAAAATTAAAATGCAGATTAGTGTGATCCTTGCTTTTGCTTTGCCTTGTCCAGTTTTCCAATGTGGGCCACAGCAGGGGGCAGCTGAAGAACCCTGGGCCCAGGCCAGGAGCAGAGCCTTGAGCTGGGCTGGCTACCAGGACTCCGGGCTGGCTACTAGGACATCGGGCTGGCAGTGAGCTGAGTGGGGCCGGCAGCTGGTGTCCCAGACTGGCAGGAGTCTGAACAGCTCAGCAGTTCCGTTCACCCAGGCTGGCAGTGGGCTAAGCGGGGCTGACGGCTGGAACCCGCAGCGTGCCATTAAAAATTGGCTCACATGCCACCTTTGGCACATGTGCCATAGGTTGCTGACCCCTGTATTACGTCTTTACTACTCCTGTAACTCTAAGTCATGTGAGAAATGCCACTGAAATCAGCTAAATTATTTACATGAATAAATGTTTAGAATTTGAGCCTATAGCAGTACTGAAAAGTAAATACTTTTTCTCCCTAAAGAAGATAAATGAGCCTGTGTAAATCTTGTAGGATATTTTAGTACTGTAAATTAAATGTCAATATATGTAGCCCAGCATGATGTAGATAAGTAGCGATCTTTGACAGCAGGTGAGAGAGACTGGTGAATGTAGACACATAGCAAGCATGATTGTAAAGCCAAATTTAAATAATATTGTAGAAAAGCTTTTAATATTGAAGTAGCATATGTTTTGACATTACTTAAAGCATTTTCCCTATAGAAACTAAAGGAGCTCTGCACTTTGTATATACTGCTGTCAATTAATTTCAGGTGTCATTTAGGAAATATTGTTAGATAATTGGTCCTTTAAAATCATCCTTTTAGGAAGCATTCACTTTACTACACATTTGCAGCAATAAGTGGTGCAACAAAGATGACATCCTGGTATTTTCCCCACTTTTACCTCACTCAAACACATACACATCCATCTGCAGAAAGGATATATTAATAATTCAAGAAAATGAAAGTGATTTCTTTAATTATCTGTTAATGTACAAATGTGTGGTATATCAAATGTCATCTAGTGCTGGCTGTGGACTGGCAGTGGTCTGAGGCCCATGTCAAATGTCATCTCCTTATACAAGGCCTCTTCACTTGAATTTTGTGATCCTGAATCAAAGTCCATGGAAAGACTCTCATAGATTTCAGTTGAGTTTGGATCAGGCCGTGTCAGGTTCAAGATTTGGACCCCAACAAATTGAGTATATTTTATTGATTCAGCATTAACCTAGATTAAGTAACAAGCATTTGGAATTCACATCAATTTCTTGACTTCCTCATAACTGTATTGCATGAACAATGTGTTACTTTTTATTGTATTCTTTTACTGTTTACGTGATGCATCTAATTCATGCAGTGTTTTTGGTAATTTCTGTAAAATATCCTCAGTGCCCTTATTAATGCTGGAATTGATGGGGAGAAATAAACCATGTGAATTTGATCTTTCAGAAGACAATGCAATTCAGATGACCTACTTAGAAACTATTTTGAAATCAAGCCTAGAAAATATTCAATCTTCTCTCATCTTAATTTTGCTAGTTATAATGATGGATTGTCAAGAAAGACACTGGGAAAAAGAAAAAATATTGCTCGGTTGAAGCACACTAGCTGAAGCTGTTATGTCCCTAGACAGACTGTGAGAGTTTTTGCTCCTGGGGAACAAAAACCATGAGCCCAATCAAGGATTGAAGAATTCATCAGAAACCTCTTCATATGACTAAACCAATCAGCCAAGGGCCCTATGAAAGGTCAGAAGAGCCAACCAATGATGTCCAGGGACAACATTCTGATAAGAAACGGAGCCCCAAAATTTTAGGAAGTGGGAGAGTACTGTCCCTAGAGTAGACCCTGCTTAGGTTTTCAGCTACTCGACTCCTCAACATCTTGGCTGCTGTAAGGTTTGGAGAGTCCACTCTTTCTCTACAACTTTGATTTACTGGCAGATTTCTCAAGCAGCAGCAGGTTAAAATTGACATGATTCTTGTTGGTACCTCTGCTTCTTCCAAAGAAAGCACTGAACAGCAGCAAAGACACTGAAGCTGGCTGTCTGCGCTCAGGAAGATAACACTGCATCAATTCACATTCAGAAGATTAATTGTGAAACCACGAGGCTTAGCAACTATTTTAAAAACCAAGATATTACATTTTTTAGTGACTGTTCACTCTTCCCCCCAGCCCAGCATAGAAAGCTACTTATTTACCATTAATGAGTGGGAAAGTGCATTCTTCTAGCTTTCAACCCAACCCTTCATTCTTCATTCAAGCAAAATGCCCACTGAAGTATGCATGGAATGCAGAACTTGGCCTAGTCAGAGGCCCAAGATTTTACCATTTATAATATGCACACCTTTATGACTTCATCTTTATCCTAACTCACTCTGCTGAGGCTATTGTATGATATGCTAGAATGAAAATTATGAAAATATATTATACATGATCGGGGCCAGATTTGCAGCTGCTGTAAGTCAACACCGACTTCAATGGAGCTATGCCAATTTGCAGTAGCTGAAGATCTGGCCACTTGCTTCTATTGTTGAATACTTTATTGAATATGTTTTTTATCAATTGCTGTGTAAATATTCATGGATAAGTTTTATGTCATTATTCAACTACTCTAGCTGTGGGTAGTAAAAGTACCTTGAAGGTCAAAGAAAATTAGACTATTATTTTTCTGGGCAACTTGACAGGTAAATAAAGTTATAGATAGGGCCTTCTTAGAAACAGCTTGTATGCTTTAGTTTCTGCTATAAATACTATCCTGCTGATGGATGTAAAAACATACAGTGCACTAAATTCTTCTCTAATTTATACCACTGTAAAGCCAGAGTAGCTCCATTACTTCAGAAATCTCCTCTGAAGTCTCACTTGTGTCACAACAAGCAGAACTTTATCCAGTAGCTTAACTTGAGGGCAGAAAATCTCTTTATGTGACTAGTTAATGAATGGCTCTGCAAGAAATTGGTGAGAAAAATAAGTCATTATCCTGATGTAGCTGCTGACAGATGCCAAGTTCTAATTAATTTTCATGCTCCATTAGGGCTCTCTTGTTTCTTTAAATGCAATAGATATTATGGGAAGGGGGAAGGTGTGTAGAGAATCCCCAAACCAGCCGCAGGTCTTAGAGGCATTCTGGTTTCCTCAGTGCTGAAAGAGGCGGAGGGCCAGATCCACAAAAGGGACTTGGACATTGAAATACTGAGCATCACAACATTTAATTTTTAAGTGCCTAGGTAATAACACTATGATCCACAAAGCTCAGTTAAGCACCTAGGCTCCTGTACAATGCAAGGGGCAGAGGGGTACATAAGTGCTTATGAATGGGATATACAAAATGCTGGGGTACATGGGGGACTGCCTAAGCTAGCCAATGGGTGATGCTAATGAGAGGGATGTGTGTGTTACTCCCTGCTCCTCTCTGAGTTCAGTGCCTCTGCGTGTGTTCACAGAGTGGGTAAAGACAGACATTCAGATCTCTGAGTCACATGCAGGGCCCAATCAGAGGGCACCTAACTCCACACAAATTGGCTGGGGGAAGGCGACTTGCGAGGAAGAGGAGAAAGACATCCTGTACAACCTTGAGCCTAGCGGTGAGGGTACTCACCTAGGATTTGGGAGATCCCTACCCAATAAGATGGGATTTGAACAGGGAGCTGCCTCCTCTCCAGTGAGTGCCCCAACCACTAGACTATAGAGTCATTCTAACTCTTCTTCTGGACCAATTAATATTTAATTAAAGTGGAACAACTTCAACAGGAAAGATTAAGTGGGAACCATCAGAATATTCCATAGCCCAATGGTTAGAGTACTCACCTGAGAGGTGGCAGATCCCTGTTCGCAATCTCTCTCATTGGGCATTGAACTGGAGGTCTCCCACTTTGTAGGCGAGTACCCTAACAAGTAGGGTAGAGGTTGTAAAAGTGGGCTTCTTTACCTCCCACAAGTTGCTTTGTGTGGTGTTAGGCAGCCTCTGAGCTTGCCTACAGTATTGGGCCACATATACCTCTCTTTCCCCTGATTCATGAATCACTCAGGGCTTAGGCAGGAGACAGCTAGACACCAAGAGTGAGTCAGCAGGGTCAGAGGTGGAATCATAGGTGCCTAGGGAACTTTTACTGCAAAAACCTAGACACCGAGCAGCTTTACAGAGTTAGGTGGCAGCCAAGCAGAAGTTTTGTGAAAAACAGTGGTGCCTAAAAATGGAATTTAGATGCCCACGTACCTTTGTGGATCTCATCCAGAATGCCACTAGCAGTGCTAAGGGAATGCACTGTCACTGCTATGGCTGTTGTCTTAAAAAGTCAACTTTTGCCAGTGGGTCCCACAGTTACTCCCCACTAGCAGTTACTAGCCTAGGAAGAAATTGTGGTGTTTCAGATATGACTGCGTGGTACTGGTGGGAAATTCTGACATTTTAATGGGGATTGCAAATACACTTTTAATGACAATAGTGTTCTGGCCTCCGCCTTCCCCCGACTGCAGTGCCAGCTTCATTGCAACAGCCACTGCACAAGTGGTTGAGGCCCCAGCCCCATCTTCACCCTACCTCTTTCACTAGTTTGGCTACCTGATAGTTTACTAGTTCTGATAGTAAGGTTTCCATTTCCTGCTGTCCCTTTGCCCCTCACTTGCACTCTAGGATTGCACATTCCTCTTACACACTTGACAAGGACAGGAGGAGTTCCTTGTACATTTCACCTTCTTGTTCTCCTCTGCAGGGCCAGCCACAATCAGTAGCACAGCTACCATGTCTGAGCTCTAATAACACTAAATAATAGCAGCAAGTTCAGTTTATCTAAGAAATTCCCAGAACTTACTGTATTGTACTTCATAATCGGTTATTAAAAGTCCAATTAACTAAAATGCATTGATGCTGACACTGCAGTGGCTTTAACAAGCTAAATGCAAATGAATAGAAAATATCTAAAGGATATGGGGTCCAATCCTTAGCAGGTGTATAACAGGGATTCTGCGTAGAAGTTGATGGGGCTACCCTGATTTATAAAAGCTGAGGATCTAGCCTACTACTTATGTTTATATGGAATTTTCAGCTAACCAGTGGCTGCAAATAAGCATTTGGAAGCCTTGGCTTAAGAAGTTGAAAGATTGTACCCAGTGAGCTAAAGGAGCAGCTCCATTAGCTAGAAAAGGGTCCCTATATGCATTTGAGCAAGTCTGAGCAAATACCTCACATTTTTTCAATTACTAGTCTTTATAATCCTTTGAATTTTTACATTAATTCACTCTGGCAGAGTTAATATCTCTTCTTATATTCCCTTCCTCAAAACATTTGTATGATCATGGAGACCAAATGGTAAGCATCCTACATTTTTGCTGCAGGGAAGGATGGGGGAAGTCAGGTGTTATATGTGACAAATGACTGGAAGTAGGTAAATCAAGACCCTGATTGTGCCCTTAGAATTGTGTAGGCAGACCGCTGTGCCTGCATGAGTCTCAGTGCAAGATTAGGGCTTAATATGGCAGCACAGGACCTGATCCAAAGCCTGGACTCTCACTGGCTTTTGAAAGAGACTCATAATTACACCCTGTAACAGATGAGCCAGGGAAAAGTCAAGCTGACAATAGGGTAAGTTTCAGGATAGTAGAAAAAAAATCAAGGACCAGAGAAATCAAAGGTCATTTCTTGTAGGGTAGAAAACACCTGTGGCCAGTCATGGATTTGGGACAGGTTTTCAGGGTTCATTTTATATGTAGGTGGTATGATATGTGTAGAAGTCTGATTCCACTGAAGTCAAAGGCAAAACTCCCATTGACTTCAGTAAGGCCAGCATTTTACCTTATATATTTGGAAGTTTATAGTGTGTGTATGTGCACTATAAGTATGCATGTTATGACTTACATTTTACTATATTGAAATAAGGAGGGTATATGCACCTATTGAACTCATTGAGCTAACAGTCTAAAGGTCAATATGTACATCAAATATGTCAAGCTTTTAGATCAAAATTCTTCCTAGTCAGATTGATAGTATCATTGACTGTGTAGGTCTCTACACAACACTTGCTTTAAAAGATTTTCTATTTTCAGATCCTGTTTTGTTAGAAATCTAGGTCAGCTTGCTTGGCATACTGCTAGGAGAGTTCTGCTGGAAGACTAGAAAGTGTCTCTTATAGTTAATAAAGACATTCACATTTTCAAAGTGTAACTAACACTTAGATTTTTGCACGGAGAGAATTCTGAATGCTATGGGGACCTATATCTCATTGTTAGAAAGCCTTTAGAATCTAGTTATGTTCTGTGAAAGTTTGAAATATTTATCTTAAAATTAGACAAAAGGCCATAGTTAGCTTCCTAAATTGCTTTTTTGGCCAACTTAACATTCAATGAAAGTTATTTCCAAAAAAAATTCTAGTGTTAACATGCACTTTAAAGTAACTAATTAACCCTCCAGACTCAAACACTCCTTAATTGGCATACGCTGGAATAAAATAAGTAATAAGGAAAGCATTCTTGTGTAAAAAGTATCAATGTAAGTCACTATGAGACCTGTGGAGCATTGACCGTATATAGCAGCAGAAGGAGCAGTGTTCTATATTGGCTCCACTTACTTTCAGCTGATTTTGAAGGTAGCCTTATCATTTTGCTTTTCTGTGTTTCCCATCTCACCTCACAATGAAGGGAAAAGTAGGGCTCTGTATTCCAAGGGAACTGGTTTCTCTGAATTTTGTTGCATTCAACCTACAGGTTAGCCCAGTTGGCTAACCCATACAAATAAGCACAACGCGTATGAGTTTGCAAGATGTGAACGTGGGGAAAACTGGGTTAATGTTCCAACAACAAGACGTGTGAACCTCTGTAAATTGCTTCTGACAGATAATATTCCCAAACCTGATTTGAATGGAACTTGGAGGGCTCTCCAATAACTCTAGTTTAGACGTTCCAAACAGATAATATTGATCGTTTTGCACAGGTTTGGCCACCTTCCAGTTATCTCCTTTCATCTACTGCTTTGCTTCACTTCCTTTCCAGGATTCAGTCTGTCTCTGTCATACATTCCTTTGTTTTTCCTGCTTTGGGGTTTTTATGGGTCAGCAAATGTTCATGAAACAGGATATTTTCTTTTTAAGTGTTCTCTGTGCTTTTGTTGCTATTCCCCACTTGAAGTAAACATCTTCCCTTTATAACATCACAACAATTTCCAGAAATCAACTGTGACTTCAAATAAGGCATAAATGGGAAGAACAGATGAGCACTTAAGAAGCATAGATCACATTTTCATGCAAACATCACAGTAATAAAACTGAAGATACAGAAGATATAGGGTAGGCGGAATAACTGTCTATATAAAACATTTCTCTTAAGTTTTCTTTAGAGAATCTTTAATTCTACTCAGCTTTGCACAGTTGATCTTGTTTCAGCTCCTGTTACTTACCAGCAGGATGGATCTACAGTTTTTGCAAGTATTATCAATCTTAAAATATATCTGCCAACATAATTACTGCTAACTACAATTGTTATTTTATGCACAGTGTGGATTCTGGAGTCTCTTTTCCATCACTGATCAAACATTTATTCCCATGTGTAATTTAAAATTAAAACTGGCTTAAAACTAATTTCACAGGCATTAGATACGGGATTTCTTTTATATCATGGTCTTTAAATTATGTGAAAGTCATAATTCTGCGAAGTAGCAATTTAAAGAGCAGGTCCAATCCTGCACTCATAATGCACACATAAAACCTCCAATGAACTTTACTTTAGTAAGTAGAATAGGATCAGGGCACAAAATAGGGTCCAGAAAAAAACTAGGACATGACCAATCCTACGTGATCGTAAAACTGGTCACAAACTGGTTCAGTGATTCCTTGTTTAAAATCTCTTCAAGAAAGTGTATGACTAGGGGCTGGTCCAAATTCTTTTGGAATCAGTGGAAAGATTTCCACTGATTTAATAGGCTTTGAATCAGACCTTAAATCATCTATCTTTATCTATCTAATCTATCTATCTTGTGAATTAATTGTGCAATTATGTGGAAGGAATGTGTTTGAATGCTGGGATGGTGGTGGTGAGAGGCATAAGAACATGAAAGAGAGATGGTGGAGAGAGGATGGGGAATTTATGTGGTGAGTAATGCAGTTAATTTCAGTGGAATTATTTAAGGAGTAAGGCATTCTTATTCACCGTGAGTAGTATCAGAAACTGGCCTTTTCCTTGTATTCTGCATCCCACTTCTCCGCCCCTCCTTTCTTTCTGTCTTTTTAGAGCTTACACTCCCCCAAAGAGTGTATCTTCTTCTGCATTAGGAAAGCATCTAGTACCTTTAGGAAGTAAGTATCCCAATCTAATCATTAATAAGGAACCAGTTATTTTATTTGAGAGCAATTTTTTCAGTCTCTACATAAAAAAGTAAGAAGTAAAATGGGGATTTGAATTTCTGCCCTCGTTAAAAAGACCAATGAAACTCACAGGGGGAAAGGCAAGCGAAGACGCACACTTGGCTAGAGAGCTCATGCTAGCACTCTAAAATAGCCATGCAGTGCTTTGAAGTTGTAGCTTTGGGCTGGAGCTCAGGCTCTGAAGACTATCGCCCACTCCAGGGGCAGCCTGATCTCCACCCTGAGCCACAACTTCAAAGCGCTGTCTATACAGCTATTTTTATAGCAGTAACATGAGCCCAAGTCTGGTGACTTGGCCAGGCTGGGAGGCTCGCTCACGCTTGCTCCAAATGCAGTGTAGATGTACCCTCACTGACTTCTGCCTAAGGTGTCATGTTCCACCTTTACCAATCAAATATACATGAAAGTCTCTCTGAATAGTCTTTGAAGATAGAACTCAAGCAATGGATCTATTCATCTCACTCCCATGACAGTGACCTTTACAGGAGCTGTGATATTTCCATCACTGGGAACATTGGGATATGAAAATAATTTTTTTTTTAAAAAAAAGCAGCTTCTCATATTATGTGCTTTGAAGTTCAGGTTAGAAATTAAAATGAGTTTTCTTTCAATGTGAGTCTTCTGAAAATGGGCTCAAAATCCTGTGTGTTGCTAATGCAAAATGCCTGCTGTGCACCATTGCTAACTAACGCTCTGCATTTCTTGGAACTCCCCTGTGGTGCCCAAAGCCCCTGAATATGCTATTTTAATATTCTTTTTTTTTAGAAGTTATAAGGTGGTGATACAAGATTTATATGTGAGCTATTTCACTGTATTTCTTGCATCATGGTCATTGGGAGGGCTGCAAAAGGGGAGGCCAAGCAACCAAAATGTCTTAAGCCCCTACCTCACCACCAGCAGCTGGTCCCTCCCTGCTTTTTAATCCACCCTCTCTCGTGGTGAGCTCCTAGCCCTCAGGTGATGAGTCCATCCTGCTTCCCAGACCTGGCCAGTCCCCAGTACAAAGAGGAGCCACTGCCATGGTTTTGGCAGCTGACAGGTAAGGGCCTAGCAAGTGGCACAATGCAGCAGAGGACCCGGCTGGTGCTGGCATGCTGCATATAGATAATGTAGAGCAGATCCTGGGTGCCAGCTGGGCTGTGGTGCATGCCCTCTCTGCTGTGAACAGGGATGCCATTTCAGATTTCAACAGGAGAGAACAAATTTTCATAGGCTCCAGGGACTGAAGCTCTTGGATTTTTTTTTTTTAAGGTTAAAATGTAAAAAACAGTCCCTTGGGGAGTATCTCTTATGATTATTTTCTACACCACCCAGCAGTGCCACTCATCCCAATGATGTTCCCAAATCATCTGGTGGCATTCCCAACCCCCATAGTCACCCCCAACCCCAGCTGGCAGCACCCTCCCAACCCAGATCATCTGACAATACTCTATTGGGCAGCTTCCACTCTTAATTACACATCTATGGCCTCCCACCTGCAGAGAGAGGAATCGGGAGGAGGGCACATCGTGGGAATTCCACTGGGGGGGGGTGTCCCTGTTCTGTACACTGGCCCCTGCAACAGGCATTGCCCTCTCCATTCACCTGGATCAGCGCTCCCTGAAGCAGGCACACAGGGTTCAGAGCGGGGCGTCCCCTCCTACCCAGACCTGTACTTACTGACCGTGCCATGGGTCAGTCATGGTTCTCTGGTGAGAGCTGGGCTCTGAAGCAACAGTGGGGGTCTGTGGGGCCAGTTCACAGTTTATTTGCAAGCCAGGAAAGTGGCACTGCAGCTTGACCTTCACCCAGTGCTACGTGGGATCAGGGTGTTTCTTTCCTCCAGCAGCACAGAACAATAAGCCACTCTGTTGTCTCTCTGTTAGCAATAAAGGGACTATGAAGCAATATTGAACAGATTTTAATTTTACCAAGTAGTGGACATATATTAGCCAGTTCATTCAAATATAATGACATAGCTGTATAAAAATGTATGTGCCCCTATATATATGATATAGAAACCGCAAGTGTCTCATTGTGGAAAACTAGTTCTTTTTCAAGGTGTTGAGCAGGATGGACTCCTCTAGACCACAGTTTATGGGGCTGCAGTGTATCCTCTCCGCCACTTGGAATAGTAGCCCCAGCCCCTCAATTCCTTCTGTGGGGGTTTAGAGCAACTGGATCAATATATATGCGTATAAATCCAATAGGCCTTTTGCTCCAGCCACATCCCCAGTGACTCATTTCTGGATGTTTTTAGGCAGTCTGGAGGACACTATGTCCCTCCCCATCTCCTCAGCTGATTTCTCTGGATGTTGGACTTGTTGCTGAATTTGTATTTCAATTCTGTACATTTTGAAGTTTTTATACCTAGAGGTGAGTGGAGTATCAATCAATCCAATAATCAATGAAGAAACCAATTATTTGTGACAACTCTTGTAAGCTAAGGTTTTTTTTTGTTGATGAAGTATTTTTATAATTTGGTCCTAAATAAGTTAAATCTGATCCAAACTCCATTAAAGTGAGTCTTTCTATTGACTTCTGTGAACCTAGGATCAGGCCATCCAACGAAACAGCATTTCTTACCTCTGGTAAGTTAGAGTCAGCGCTTGCATACCTTTCTGCAATAGCTGAGAGCAGAAACTGACCTGGTAACTTTAATTTTCTTATGGCCTTAATTCTTTTTGATTGTTAATTCATTTCTTAACTTTAATATTATATAGCATTCAAGGCTCAAGGTATTTTTCTTTTTTTATCAGGAATCTTATGTATGAAAAGAGAATGCCAGGATCTGTAATTAATGGGGTGGTTTTAATGCAAATCATAATATTTAGCTCAAATATATCCCAATATTCATCCATAACTCTCAAATATGAGTAGGCATTATCCTTGTTTTACACATGGGAACACTGAGACACAGAAAAGTTATGGATGAGCTTTTTCAAAAACTCCTAAGTCACTTAGAAGCAGAAGTCTCACTGAAATAGGTTTATAAGCCTAAACTACTTAGGTTCTTTTAAAAATATCCCACTTGGTGTAGGTCATTCAGTATGTCACTGGCAGAGCGGGGACCAGAATCTAAGGTTGTTGATCTGCAGACCAGTACTCTATCAACTACTCTGTACTGTTTCCTCATTGTTTGATGCATATCCAGGGACAACCAGCTCCAGACAACCTGCATTTTTACTCATGAGTTGAGCCATGTGAGCAGAGCTGGGTGAATAATTGATTTTTCAGATCACTGGCAATTTAAAAAAATTGAAAAAATCTCTTGTTTGGGGTAGAATTGAAATGAAAATGTCCACAATTTTTAGTGAATCAAAAAGTTGGGGGAAAAATAATTTTGAATCAAACAAAAGATTTCATTAAACCAAAAATGGAACATTTCATTTTGATTGTAAGCATTTTTATATTAATGTTAAATAAAATTAAATGAAATTTCAAAACAAAAAAATCATATTAAATCAAAACATTTTGTTATGAAAATGTAGAAACTAAATGTTTCAACTTTTTCAGATTTTTTTAAAATGTTTTGGGTTTTTTGGACCAGAACAATTTGCCATAATTGACATGAATTTGCTAACTGTTTCAGTGTTCCCAAAAACAGTTTTGACCATGTTTTTTTTGGTTAGCTCTATCAATGAGGGAGTCCTCTAATTTAATGTTAAACAGTGAACTTTGGGAGATAGCATTCATTATAATAATGCCTTCAGTTTTATATAAAAAAAATTAAGTATCTTGCTAGGTACTGTTTCTCATCTATTTTACAGCACCCAGTTTCTCAGTATTCAAGGTCTGTCACTGGCAGATGTGGCCTAGAGGATTCTCTGCCAGGAGAATCTTGTGTGCTAAAAGTGAGTTTATTTTCATTAGTCAGAGAATAAGTTTGATCAGTGTACTGTAAGAAAGTTAGCATAGATATTCAATTGGTTCAGAACCAAAAAAAAGTAAATAAATAAAAAGAGACAACTGCCTAAAAAGTATGCATTGTTTCTTGTACCTTTTCGGACATTCTTTATATTTTTTTCTCCTTGTAACCTTGAAATTCCTTTTGGATGATAATCCCGATTTCTCTGTTCAAGAGCTGAGATGTTAATTTGTTTGGAAGGTGAATTCTTTTGTCATAAAAACTTAATGGGTGTTGTGCAAAATTGCTTGAATAAACATTCTCACAAAGAAATAGACTGATCTTTATCTTCACATTTAGGTTTGTAGTGCCCTTAGCAAAACACAGATACAAGCAATTTTCATTTGTTACTTTAAAATTGTTAATTTGATTGGTAATTCTTTGAGTTTACAATGCATTCCTCTAACAACACCTTGCAAAGCTCAATTCTCCTGCTGTCTTCTGACTCCCAGAGCTTAGTCAATCCTTATGGTAACCTGAAGCAAAGTTTTAAAAAATGCTCAGATTCTATTTTTAACAATGAATTGACCGTAGCTACTTAACAGTAGATTGCCAATTGCATAGACTCAACTCAAGGACATCTACTGTAGTATATCAGGTCTGTATGCAAATAAAATATAAAGTTATTAGGCACATTTGGAGTCTTACAAAGATGAACTGTGTCCCTGAATTTCAATGGGAGCAGAGTTAGATCAATGCTGAGCACAACTGAAAATCCCACCCACAGTATTGTGATGGAGGGTATACTCCACATAGGCAGAGAAAGAGTTAACTAGAGCCAGAGAGCAATTAGTACACCTGATTTCAGGTAGAGGGTGTGCTAGGCCCACCCTAGGATTTGACTTAAAGTTGGGGGAGAGCTAGGTGCCTGAAATGAGGACGAGTCTCTGTTGAGAGGAGTGGGGTGACTAATAAAGGAAGGACTTCAGGGCTGTAGAAGGGAGGCTGGAGGCTCAGGAGGGAAGAGTAGGCCCTTAGATCTTCTCCAGAGAAAGGAGCTCTGGCAAAGGGCCAGGAGTGGAGTGAGCTTCTATAGTGAGCTCTGACAAACGGGCCAGACACCAGGGAGACAGCCCTGATGTGGAGATTCTGAGAGATTGAGAGAGATGGATGCAGAGAGGCAAACAGGAGCTAGACCTCCAGGGAAAAAGCCCTAGGAAGCATTGCCTCATACAAGAGCTGAGGAGAACCCTGCAGTGCCTTGGAAGGGGTAAAAAGTCTGGAGGAGTGAGCCCAGGAAGAGTTGAGGTAGTAAGTGGTCCAGAAAAGCAGTGAGGAGGCAGATCTTAGCCAAAATAGTAGAGGGAGAGCTTGGATTCCTCTGCTGACCACCAAGAGAGGTGAAGAGAAAACCCCTGAGGTAAAGGATGTA
This sequence comes from Dermatemys mawii, assembly GCA_007922305.1. NCBI lineage: Eukaryota > Metazoa > Chordata > Testudines > Dermatemydidae > Dermatemys > Dermatemys mawii. Next base: position 14,476,299 of record ML677363.1, read on the forward strand.
ATGACCACTGAGTCTAGAGTTGGGCCGATTACCTGCATGAAGCCATTGGACTGCTGTTTTGTGGGACACTTTCTTATCCCCGATTGATGGGAGTGAATGTGACCTGGCTGAGTCATGAAAAGTAGATCACAGCTGGGATAGGATGGCTGTCCACTGGGGGTGCCAGAAAACAGCCTAATAGGTCAGAGGTGGGTATGGCATGAGAGGGTGTGATAGCAGGCGAGTCACTCTTCTATAATATGTATTCTAGTGAGCAATTGGATGAGAAATATTTTCACCAGTAAGGATGACTTTTCACTACAAGGGGCAGAGTCTGTCTATCTCTCTGTATCTATCTAACGTATGTATCTGTCTCTCTCTGGCTTTAGATTACCAGTGTAATGTCAGAGCATCACACACCTTGGCACTTGCATAGAATGAAGTCCCATGCAACTATTTCTCCCTCTTCTGCTACTGGCATCTGTAATTGTTTGGGTTTGGATTTTTTATTCTATTTTTAGAGTGGAGGATTGCACACAACTCTCCCTCCTCTTCCTGCTCCGGTTTTGTTCCTTTCCTGTAGGAAAGCTAGGCTAAGAATAGAGTTATACACAACATTGTGAGAAGCAGCGAGATGGAAAAGGAAGTCCCATAGTCTGGGTGCAGTTGCTGACAACAAGATCTGCCCATCCTTCCCCCTCCCCACCATTCTCTCAAATTTAACCCTTGAGAGTGATAATTTCTTAATTGTTGTGGAACAGAGCTGTTGATGGATGTTAGAGCTTCTGTATCTTGTGTGCCTTGAGTTAATGCCATGGAGTAATTATATATTTAAAATTAAAAAAGGAGGGAGAGAGAAAACAAAGATCTTGAATTTAACCCCATAATCTCCAGGGAACCAGTGTAATGAGTGGAGCACTAGGATTATGTGCTTTGAATTATTAACTGCTGTGAAGGTACTGCTGAATTCTTGATTGGTTGAAGCTTTTATTAAATTTTCTTTTATTTCATTATTTTATTACTGAAATTCTCTGGCCTGTGATACAGAGGAGACTAGACTAGATGATCTAATGGCCCTTCTGGCCTTAACATCTGTGATTCATAGCTCACAAAAATACCGTTCATATCATACCGTCCACACAGAGTTACCCCTAAATTGTAAACATCTCCTTTATTTATTTATATACATAAATTCTCTCAGTTTTGGTTTATGGCATATTCCATTTTCAGGTTCCTTATTACTATCATTATGGTTACAGCTCAGACACTGCTGTGTGGTGAGAGTGGGTTGGTAATGGGTTTGCAGTGGTGGCTATTGTAAATATACTGGATTTCAAAACATATCTTTTTAAAAATGCATAGTGGAGTTACATCTTTCCTACCACATCTTTGAACTGAAATACTATGGTGTGCTAGTAATAAGGAAGCTGAGAATGCTCACTGCTGTCACTACTCAGGCATAGTCTTAGCAAAGTCAGAAAAAGCAATCAATAAAGAGGCCTTTAAAGAAAGACTATAAAATCCTCAGTGCAACTGACATAAGTTGAAAGTCCCACATCACATATTTATATAGGTCACGACTCTTCTGGTGTCATGTTTTTTATAAAGAACTTCAGTGTATATTCTTTTTTTCCCCATGAGAACATAGTCCTCCTGCAATTTATTTTCCCTGCTTCCTTTGTTCAAGCACAAAGCTAGCACCCCTTGACTATCCTTCCAGGGCCAAATCTTGTCATTTCTCAAGGAAACCAGAGAAAGGGTTAGTAGAAAACAGATGGCTGCACTTCTAGCACAAGAGGCATGATGCTTCATAGGGTGGGCTACTGCACTGCAGTCATGAATGTCATTCACTGCCCTTGCTATACTGAAGAATTAACATACAATTTTGTTTGTTGGTTTCAATTGGCAGGGGTGCTATAACAATTTGTATAGTGGGGGTATTGAGAGCCATTGAACCAAACTGTACACCCTGTATATGATGGAAACCACTTCAAGCCAGGGGGTACGGCAGCACCCCCAGTTCCCGCACTTATAGCTATTGGCAAGATATGTACTTGTCAATTAAGGGGCTCAAGCCCCTTAGGCTGTGATCCACACTCGAGCAGGTTAGCCAATGTGTGCTTCTAGTGTTGAGGGATTCTGCCAGGCTGCATGCATGCGGAGAAATACTCCCTCTTTATTTAGAGTCAGTCAAAATGTTTCATTCCAATAAAATTTAAACTTGGTTTCAATTTTGACTTTTTAAATATTTCTTTCAAATTTAAAATTAAAATTTAGTACACATGTTAAAACTACAAAATATGTCACATGATTGCCAAGTACCAGTTAGAATTGCAATTACTACTGAAACCGGAAAAGTAACTGGTAGCATTGATGACTGGTTTGGCAATTGATATTGAAATTAGTGTATAATATAAAAATTAAATTAAATATAAAATTTTGAATCTTCAAGTCTCTGAAACAAAAAATCAAAATGTTTACTTTTGAGAAGGTCAGTAAGGATGTTCAAACTTATCAAAGCTTCGTTTCAATTTTTTTGTTTCAATAAAATTTTGTTGAAATTAACACCTTCCTGCAGAACATGTTGATTTTGACAAATCGGCATTTTCCAGCGACAAATCCTTCTGTCAGAAAATTTTCAACCAGCTGTATTCTCAGTTTCCCAGGCCTAACCACTAGATTGTCAAGATGTTTTTCAGCAGCTGCAATACTCTGTCATCTGTTATGTAGGTGTTAAACAAGAAACACAATCTAACTGCCATCTTTTAAATGTGAATAAGAAGTATGAGGATGGGGAAGGGAAATGAGTACTTGGTATGCTCCCCAAAAATCATTTTCCTCCCCAGGGCAACTCCAAAACAGGTATAAAGCAACTGTGGGATGTAACATATCAGTAATGTAGTAAACTGATCCTGCATGACTCCACATTTACCTCAGACTACTGTGCAAATCTTACATTAATGGAGCACTGTCCACTTAGAATGAAGAGCTGGTTCAGAAAAGCAGCAGCAGTCTAGCATATTCTGATACTCTCTATGGCACATATAATTATAGTATATTGTTGGGTCAGGCAACCTGAGCATTTGACTTCTGTGTGAAAGAAAAGAAGTCCTAGCATGTTTGGTAAGTATAGAGGAAAACTTTCCCTTTTGTTATACTTTGCCAGAGATGTGCCAGAATAGTTTCAGACATTTCCAAACATTTCGGACATTTCCTACCTAAACTGGCCTTGCTTCTGAAAGTGATGCAAACACATGGCAGCTGTACATATGGCTGGTATTCTGGCAGAGGAGGGCGTACTCAGGCAGTTACGAAATCTTGTTTACACATTCCCATACCTGTCTGTGGCATTTTACAAACAAATAAAAATAAACAATCCACACCCTGATCATATTTACACCAGGTAAATTTAGAATAACTTCATCGACTTCACTGGAGTACAGTGGAGTAGAAGGCTGAAGTGACAAAGTTAAAGCTTTCTTTAAGGCCAATTTGCCAGACACCTGCTGTTTACTTTCTGTTTTATGAAAATAGGTCATGAAACAGCTAATGGATGTGTCAGTGTGTTTGTCATTTGTTATTTTTAGTCATTTTTGTCCCCTTTACTGACAGTTTTTACAAACGAATGGTGTTGAAAACTGTCCTAAAGATATGTGCATCTGAATCAATCAAAATGCCTCATCTCTGCTACTCCTGCGGAGGGTGGGTCATGTAAAAGTCAAGACATTCCCTTACTTCTACTTCTGACTGCTTAAAAATAACCCAATAACTCATTTAATTGACATTAAAATGACAGATAAAATACCCAAGCCACAGTCATATTGGACGAGTTCAACATGTTGCAGAAATAAACAGTCCTTCTGTCTGCCTAGGTATACCCTCAAGATGCGTTGGTTCTTTTGAGCTATTAAGGCTGAGGGAACAGTCCTTTATGCATCATTAATTCTAAAGCAGAGGTGAAGACTCTCCTGAAAGAGTTTGCATATGCAGCACTAACACTGCAAAGATGATGGCTGACCTCTTCCGGTACAAATCTTACAAAATGACTGAACAAACATGATGTGAGCCAATGCAGAAAAAAGTGACTGAAAGAGAGAATCAAGCAATTGTAGTATATTAACTACCCTATGAGATGGACCATAACTTGTACGAGATTAAAAATGGATTGTTTCATAAGAATATCCAAACATTTTGGTTTAGGTTTGTGCTGTGGTACTGCTCTGAAATAGGTGTGAGGTGGATGTGCATTCTGGGTACTATCAAAAAATGAGCAACTAAGTATGCAACTCTGAGCCAGAATCTTTAGGTGAAATGCTGACTCCATTAACTTCAATGGCACAATCCTAATTAACTTCAATGTGGCCAGGATTTCACCCTTTATATTTTAAATCCATTCTTTATATTTAAAAAACATTCTTTATTATTTGTTGAACAACATATTGAAAGAAATTGGAAGGTAGCCCCAGGGAGGGAAGGGTAGTGGGTTAGGAAGGGTTGGGGATGGAGGAGGAGGGAAGAACAAGTCCAGAAACCAAATCAAAATTTTGGATATGCCAGCCTTTTGCTGCTTGGGCAATCCTCTGGGGTTGAGTGTGTGGGTCCCCAGAGCCTCCCTCCTGTGTTCTTGGGCATCTGGGTGAGGAGGCTATGGAATTTGGGGAGGAGGGATGGCGGTTATAAAGAGGCTGCAGTGGCGGACTGTGGTCTTGCTGCTTTTCCCACATAAAATCCACCAGACAGTGGAGCATGTCAGTTTGCTCCCCAATCAGTTTGAGCATGGCATCCTGCCTCCTCTCTTCGTGCACATCCCTCCTCTCTTCACGTTCATTGCATGCTTTACCAGACTCCACAATTGTTTGCCTCCACCATTCAGCTGGGCCTTATCAGTGTGGGAGGACTGCATAAGCTCGGCAAACATGTCATCCTGAGTGCATTTTTTCCATCTTCTAATCTGAGCCAGCCTCTGGGATGGAGTTGATAGGGGGTGCATTGAAACAACATGATGGATTCAAGAGTGCCTATGTTTAGACCACTTTATTTTTTTTAAAGGGCAGTCAGCATGTTCCATTGGTGCCATGCTGAATGAAGACTTCCCTGTTCTGCCTCCTGGGACCATTCTTTCTGGCATTAGTAGTGCAAAATACTTAATATAGGGAGTGCCAGGATGCTGTCATATGCCAATTGTACTTTGTTGCTTCTCAAAAAGTCAAGCAAAGAACTTATCTCAACAGATGAAAGGCAAAGCTTTCCAAAGAACTGTTGTAAGTTGTGTGTGTAGTTTGAAATGCGTGTGGTGTGCATGCTTCATTTCTAAGAATTCTCCCTATGATCAGAGATATTAGCTAGTTTATCCTCAGATCTGCTGCATGCTGTTGCAGAGGAGACTTTCACACTGTGCTCTCACATGGAGAAATTGTATTTGTTCTTTTGTTTATCTTCCTTTGTCCAAACTAACAGCACTTTCGGACTGGGTGTGCATATCTTCCTCTTTGTGTATAGACACATACAATATTAATCCTCTTCCCATTCCAGATGGTCATTTGGGAAATGACAAGCTAAAAACAAAAACATTTTAAATTAGAATCTTAATATGTTGGCTTCTAGTAGTCACTTACTGAATGATGGATATGTAGCTCACTAAAATGTACTGAAGAAATGCGGCATGTAAATTAATTTATTGGAGTAATCCTAATGGTTGAAAATATTACAGCTACAAAACCATCAAAGCTTGGGAATTCATTAAAATATGAATCTTCAGCATGTACATATATTATGATACACTTCTAATTTAATTTCTGTCAGGTTATATCATGCCAGCTGTATTATGCTAGTGATGGTCATAAACACAATTGTAGTTTCCTTTAGGCAATAAGACTGTTGTAGTAATTTTAATATAAATTACCCTTAAGGGAAAAACAAGATCCTAGTCTCTTGTGGAAAACATGGTCTCTTTTCCTTTCAGAATTACTTGTTAGTGAGAGGGATGCCAATAAAAGGGAAACTGGCTGAATTAGCTGGAAAGCTTGAATTAAAGATAAGCTTTAGATATCAAATTCATACTCAGTGCTGTTTTTAGAAAGTTAAAAGAGATTCTATGAATTTATCATAATATAACTGAAATCTCTGTGCTCAGTTACAATATCCATCCCCATCTGTAGATTTAAACATAAGCTAATTATTTGGATAGTCATTGTGTCTTTAAAGGCAGATTCTTACAGAGATATATTGCTCTCTAGGGAATTGTACTAACTCTTACAGAAGTTATACGTAAGTGATAAAATGTTGGGTATGCCGGTTATTTTTGCTGTACCCATGCTCCCTCTCTCCAACCCTGAAGGAGCTGCTCCCCGCCTGGAGGCACAAACATCATCCATTCTATTCGCTGTCATTTCCATGAGAATGTATTTGTAAAACAAAAACATAGTTGAAATTAAAGATGGGACCCTAGAGAGAGAGTGTTACACTCTGGATCCGAACCTTAATCCAAACGTTGGCCCATCTCTAGCTGAAATCACTTTGGGGCTTTTGTTTTGTATTCAAACTTAGAATCTCTGAAAAAAATGAGGCAGTGTTGAGCATCTAGGCAATGGTAACAATTCTGCAATTTCACTTAGCTATATATTTAGTATTCTTTCCTCCCAACATGAAATTTCACCACATTTTGTTGCGAAGAAAGCCTGTTTGCTGGAGGCTCTAGTGACACTTTATTCTTTGCAAATTCTTTATAGTGACGACAAGCTAAAGGTTTCCCATTGAAAATGTTTGCAAAACAAGAATTGGAAACTATGTGCAGTTTAAGCATTCTTCACTATTTCAAAAGATTATGACAAAAGTCATGCTTTTCAAAAATAATCTCTAAAATAGCACCTGAAATATTTCATATCCTCCAGCTACTCACCCATCCAATGGTCAACTGTGTGAGCTCAAATTCAACTGCTATATGCAAATTTAAGAATTTGCATGTAAAAAGGTTAGGCACAGATAATTATGGTTGTACTGTTAGAGCCCAGTTATATAAATAACCATTTCAGCACTGCAAAGACCTAATACTCCATTAGGCTAGTTGAAACACCAAGGGTTAATTAATTTGTGTCTTCCATGCTTTGTGTGTCTTAAACATTTAATTTGAAGAGAGTTCTTTTAGTGAAACCTAACCCAGCCCTTCTCCTTTATCTATGCAGAAGTTAGTGATTTGGGTTTAGAAAGGGAATAGTAACTTTGTTAAGATGCTCTCCTGACCTATGAATTAAAAGCAGAAGTCTGTGATGAACAAGGGTGATTTGAAAGACTCAGTTCTCCCTGGGTCCTGCCAAAAGTCACTTATGCTCAGCTTGAAGATGGCAGCATATTTAAACAATAACAGAAGCCACATTTGTTTTCCTTCTGTCTCTAGATGGCTTGATGGCTTGGGTACCTTGTAACCCATCAAAAGGTATAAGAGTGATCTCGTATGAAAAATAATATATAGAGGAAACCACATTTCTTTCTTAGTTATTTTTTCTATATTCCATCATCGTGACTTGAGAAACAATAACCAACAGGAATCTGGGTTTTGTGTAGCAAATACCCAATTACAATAATTAAAAATAGTCATGGAGAGTCTATAATGTGCTAGAATTAAAACATTAAAAAGTGGGGCGGGAATGAATCTTGTGCTCAGTCTATGTGGAAGTAAAGGGCATGCTAGTCCTAGGTTAAAAAAAAAAAGCTGGCTATCAGAGAGACTGAAAATGGGGAGCCCAGTACATGGAAGGCAACCAACCCTGCTGATGGGTCAGAGGTACAGAAGGGCTTTGTGGAGGCAGGGACTCAGGTAAATGAGCTCATGCTCGCCATTCAATCATCTCCTATGTCAGTCTTGCTCTCTCAACCCCCTTGCTGTGATCATGGTAGTTACTGCAGTCCTACAGATTTTATATCTCCCTTGCTGCTTCTGCAGGAGGGAGAGTCCAGCTAGGACCAGGAACCCCAGTCCTAAACTGTTTCTACATTAAACGGGCCTCTTCTTTTCTGTGAGTTAACAGCATGGACCACCCTCTTCAAGCTGCACAATCCCTTTAGTTTCTCCCAAACAAATAATCAGCCAGGGAGAAAGTATTAAGGCTGAAATACCAGGTTGCTTGACACCCTCTTCTGATGTTATCCCCAAAGGTCCTATTGCCATATATGTCAGCCAGACTGGGCTGTATCATGGACTCCACCCATGGCCAGGGGGGAGGAGAGAGGGAGTTAGGAAGCTGCATAACTATAACCTCTCACAAGACCACTTCAGGGAGGGCACTTGTCAGGATTTGCATTGGCTTCAACAACTTTGGAACTTAGAAGGGCCACACAGTATCAGCACTCCAGAAGCAACCATCGAAGGCTTATAGAAACATAACTGGATAGCACAGTGTTAATATATGTAACAAAAATATAGGAAGAATACTCTTTAAATATACAGAGGAAGCATGGTGGTGTGTGTCAGACACTGGACTGGGACTCAACAGACCATGGTGTAATACCCAGTTCTGCCACAAACTTCCCATGTGGCCTTGGGCAAGTCTCTTAACATCTCCATGCTTTGGTAAAATGCAGAAAATACTGCTTCCCAACCTCCCATGAGTGTAGTGAAGAAAAATCCATAAATATCTAGGACATAGCAAAGGAATATGGTTATTTGGCCGGGAATTGTGGTGAATAAGTGCAGCTAAGTATCTATACAAAGAATATTCATCATATTTCCAAGAGAGAGGCTACAAGTGTCTATCAGTGAAAAATGATTGGTTGTTTGTTTCACGTAAGGTAGATACATTTGTGGATCTTATTCATACTCTGATATGTTGAAAAAATGTTTGATTTTACCCAAATAATTCAACTGAAGTGACATTGGTTGATGGTAACCCCAGGAGATATTCAGTCATCTTAAATCTTTCTGGAAACAATTACTTACATTCTGCTGGAGGGGAAAAAAAACAGACAGTTATAAGAAATCTCTGTCTGTTCTCAAGCAAAGAACATTTCTTCAGCCATTTTTAATAGCACTACTATGTATTCCACAGTGTATGATATCTCCTTTTGTTATGGAGAAATGCTTTCTGTTGTTGTTGTTACAGAAATGCTTTCTGAAAAATGGTTTTAATATTAGAGTGGAAAAAAGTCACTAGCTCCTCTAGAGGAGGCTAAAGTTTGATTATACATATAAATAATTATTTTAAAAGTGTTTTGACTTTATTGAAATTAAAAGGATGAGACATTTTGGTTGCTGAGAGTAATAAAGCAAATTCATATTATGAGTCTGATCCTGCAAAGTCCTGAGTTCCCTCAATTTCCATTGATGTCATTTTCTAGAACACTAATATCAAAGAGGGTACTCAGCACCTGGCAGGATTAGGCCTTTACATTTTGAAGCCATATGTTTATTTGGCATTGAAGTAGTTTTGAGAAGCCTTTGACCAATCCCATAAATAAACACTAGATAGTTGCATGGATGAGTGTCTGCATTTCTTGAATGTTCTTTCCATGAGTTGTTTGTAGAACAAATAAGAGACATAAAGTCTGGAAGATCATAAAATCCTTACTTTAAAAGCGAGTTATCTGGGGGAAAACATGAAATGGTGGAGCAATAATTGAATGAAGCTGTACAGAAAATGGGTACACCACTGAGGTCAGGGGATATTTCAGCTGCCTGGTTCTTATGTGAGAATTATTACTTCTCTGTTGATAACTTCAGACTGCAATTATCAAATTGGTACCACTGCCTATTATCAGTCATTTATCACTTGAGGACACAGCATCACTCCTACCTCATTTGTTTTACTCCAAGATTGTAAAAACAACCATAAACTGTCCTATAAAGAATCTGTGTTCCCAGAATTTAAAAATATTTTTAAGAAGCAATCTTTGTTACTTTCCATCTCAGAACTTCCCTCTCAGCTTGGTAAAATCAGACCTTTCAATGTCAGGTTCTTTTTGAACTGCAAGGTATTAAATGAGAATAAATGTATGTGCTAGCCAGGCAAAATGTCAGGGCCTGCCCCTGTGTGGGAGGGCTGGGAGAGGAGAGAGCTCAGGGAGACAGTGTACTCAGTGCAGCCACAAGTATGCGTGAGTGCAAATGGTAGGATCAGCTAGTATGGAGGACAGTGTTCATCATCGCAAAGCAGACATGTCACATTGGTCTGAAGGTATGGCCAAGCTTCATTCTCCCCACCATAGTGTCTGGTGCTCAGGACAGCACCTTTTGTGTAGTTGGGCCTCCTCTTTTCAGCATGGCCCTCCCCTTCGGGTCCTCAAAGCCCTGATTCTGTGACTCAGCGAACACCATCTTGTTGGACCAGGCTTTTCCATAGGAAAAGTCTTCCAGTGACTTTAATATTGTCCGTTTGGGGAATAATCCACTTGCTTGTTTGAACTATAAGAGGAATGTTTTTCCAGCCACAAATGTGTATAGCAAATTCTAAGCAAATACATGTGAGACATACAGGTTTGGAATGACTTTTACAGCTCTTGACAATGATTCTGATACAGTGAAACCCTTTATAATGAGCTCGTTCTTTGCAAAGAGCAGCTTAACGATGGGTAATATTTGCCACACGGCTTAGCCCAGTTGTGGAGCTGAAAGTAGACCAGCCATGCAATTTCATGTTCACATGTCCTTTGTGCTGAGTCAGGTGTTTGTGGTGCCTCCAACTATATTAGTTGCAAAGGGGAGAAGCTAGATAAGATGAATACAGGGAATCTAAATCCTGCAGTGTGTCAGCACCTGCTGTACTAGCCATTCACTCAGTTGTGAGCTGGTGCGCACAAGCGCACACACATCTACCCCCCACTCCTCCCTACTTGGAATAAGCTACCCCTACTTGCATTACAGATCAGATCACAGAAAGAAGAGAACTCCCTTCTGTGCATGTGGGTGGGGAGTGGGTGGGATTCTGACCGCACCCCAAAGTACTAGCCATTGTAGCTAAGTCTGTGCAGAGGACGGAGTAGCAAGTACTTAGTATAGGTGCAGATTACCCCTCCTAGGGATGAAAGTGTGTTACAACCTCATCTGCTTTTGGAATAGTGCAACCACATGCTGCCCCACACTCAGAATAGTCTTCACGGTGTACAGCTGGCTGTAAAAATGGGTTTCCTTTGTTTTGCAAAACCTATTGCCCAGTATATTCCACAGAGCAGAACAAATACTCTTGCTGTAGATTTGTAATATTCAGCTGTTTTTTATAGATTATAAAGTGTGACCTTTAAATGTAAAGTAAAGTATTGCTGTTGTGCAAATTGTTGGCAAAGGATGACTTTTCAATAGCAACCACTGTATATATTATCCTGTATTACCATGCCACTTGTCAGGGCTGGATAGAAAATTCAAGGTGCGAGAGATCATGAATATTTTCAGCAGAAGTATTTTTGTATTGAAATGTTCTAACTGGCCTGACCAGTGCTGCTACTTTCATATGAGTACATGTGACAGAGTGCAGAGGCTAAACAGGTGACCCACCCTGCATGCTGATCACTAGGACACCAGTTAGCCCCTCACTCCCCCCGCCCCCGAGAAAGCTGATTGGAGTGATTAGCTCATCAGGCTGGTGGACCTGGTGAGATAAAGAGCTTGTCTACACCTGAAACGCTACAGCTTCAACACTTCAAAGTAGGCACTGCCTAGCGGATGGGAGGGGTTCTCCTGTTAGTGGTGAGGAATCCACCTTCACAACATGCAGTAACGAGGTCAATGGAAGAATTCTGTCTACCTAGCACTGTCTATGCTGAGCATTAGGTTGGCTTAACTATATCTCTCAGGGTATGGATTTTTCACACCCCTGACTGATGTAGCTGCGTCAACCCAATTTTCTAGTATAGACCAGCCCAAAGAGACAATTAACGCACCAGCCAAGTAGGATAAAGAGACATAGGAAGGAAGTATAGGGAGAGGAACAGCGCTAATTAAGCCCAGCCTCTTAGAGGCACAGAGAAGGGAGACCTCTGTTCCTCTCCAGTCCCAAGGAGAAGGCCAAAAGCACAGAGGATATTGTAAGCAGATTGTTTCACAAGGAGTGTAGTGGTGTTGGTGGAGAGAGCTCAAAAAATGGCACTGTGAATGCACAGCTAGTGAAGTCTGAGCCAGTTTGTACAGGGCAAGAAGACATCCACGAGTGAAGATGCTCCCTGTTATATTTGCGGGACTTGTCCGGGTGCATGATCTCCCCCATCCGTGGTGACAGAGGACCAGATGGGGGAAGCCAGTGTGAGGAGTCGGCATTTGGACAACGGAGTAAACTCTACAATAGTTGGTGGAGCAACAAAAAGAGCACGCATTTGTTCCAGCAGTCCCATGGCATGGAAAGACGATTGCCCTCCTTGGATGGCAGGCCAAGCAGTGGGAGACCCTGCAGAAGTTCATAAAGGAACAAGTGCAAGAGCAAGTGCTGTAGAGTGTGGTGAGCCCTGGTGTGGGGAACAGCTGTAGGACACAGGGGATTAGCCTGTGTAAGATGGCCGAGCATTTGATCCTGACATGTTTTTACTAACTTTAGAGAGGGTAGTGATGGGAGCTGGATGGGATAAGGGATCATGGGCCCTCCAAGTGGCACCCTATTTATCAGGAGAAGTCCAAGCAGCCTATATGGCCCTGAGTGAAGAGTAGGCATGGGATGATGATGGAGTAAAGGTGGCCATCGTGCACAGAGCAGGCCTTTTGGTTAAAAAACAGAGACAGAAATTTTAGCCTGTAGATGGACAGGAGGCATGCAACCCAAGGTGTTTGCACAGAAATTAACAGAGTGGGCAACTTGCGGCCTAAGGACAGACATCAGAAGTGTGGGAAAATAATAGATATAATATTGGAGCAATTTCTCCAGAGTTGCCTCACAAGAGAACGTTAGGGTCTGGAGGCCCCAGCCAACGATCTTAGAGGAAGCAGCAAAGCATATAAAAGTGTTTATGGGCACAGAGTCTCCCAGGAAAGTATTCCAACTATTTCAGGGACAGGACATGGGGAAGTGGTGGGGAGGGCATTTTTCCACACCTAGGACAATTTAAAAGAGAAAGGAGGAGATGAGGAGAACTCATTCAAGGAGGCAGGGAGTGGTTTGCTACCTGTGTGGGTGACCAAGGCCTATAAAGTAGGACTACCCACTTGTGGCATGTGGGTTCTCAGAACTCTCTGGGTGGACTATAATTATCGGAGACAGGAAGAAAAAGAAAACACCTGATATCTGTAAAGGTGGAGATGAGGCATCAGTAGGGACTGGTGAACACTGCCTCAGGATGCCCAGGAGTCCGGGATGATTTGGTAAAGCCTCCTGGATGCTTCCTGGCAAGAGCTTAGAACTGGAATGCATCCACAGTGAGAGGAGACTCTGCCCAACAGGGGAGATAAACTTCCCCTTAATCTCTAGAGGTAAGTGGAAGCAGGTAGGGGTGGTGGAGGCACTGCCTTATCTAGTTGCTATAGGACCAGACTAGAGCCCCCTCTCTTTGTAAGAGAAAAATGAGGGTCTGGAGTCCCCTGCAGCAGGAAATAGGGCTAACAAGAAATAGGACAAAAAGGGTTTGATGCAGAAAAATCAGAGTACCCTAGACACAAGCCAGGAGGAAAGGGAAGGAGGAAAAAGACAGCCTAGAACAAGAGGTAGGTGAAAATCAGAAAGTTCCAGGGAACCTCACCACTGGAACAGCAGGAGGAGGAATCCTGAGACCAGTCCATGCGGTTGAGGAACAAGAGTGCTAGGCGGAGGAGGAAAAGAAGGGACTGCCAAAGGCCCTACCCCAAACTGAAGGAGAGGTCAAAGAGAGTGGAGGAACAATTCCTCACACTGTGGGCAGCCTAACAGGGGGGAAAGAGTTGTGAGGGAGACCTCCATCCATGAAGTGCAACTTCTGAGGTGGAAGATGGACAACCCTCTGGGGGAAGAATGAGCAGAGGAGTCAAGTGCCTCCTCTAAAGAAGGGATAGCATGGAGGAAGAGAAACCTGGTGGCAGACCAATGGGGGAGGTGTGTGTGACACAATAGAGGGATGAACACCTGTTGAGTTCCCTCCACATCTGAAGGCCCCTCCCTCAATCTAAGAGGGACAACAAATAATCAAACAAGGAGAGGAGTGAGGTCATAGGGACAAAATCAGGGATCCAGAAGGGGACACTGAGCTGACAACCCCAGACAGCACCCACTGCTCCTCAAAGGTGTCTAGGAAGCCAGCAGGCGCAGCCCAGAGGAACTCTGCCCGGAGAAGTGAACCAAGGGAAGTGCGAAAATAGGCCCCACAGTCACAGAGCACCATCCCTGTCCAGCATCCTCCTCCTGATGCAATGGATGACCACCTTGGCCAGCAGCAGGAGGAGGCCTTTTGACCTTCTGGGGCCACAGAGGTGCAGGGATGAACAGGAGAGCCTGCACTGTGATCACTCAGACACCAATAGGTTCCCACCCTCCCTTCCCTGGAGAAAGCTGATTCAGGTAATTAGATAATGAGGCTAGGTGAGATAGCTAATTAGCCTGTCAGCCAAGAAGAATAAAGAGACTGAGGAAAGACAGATGTGTGGGGAGAGAGGACTAGGGCAGCTGAGTCCAATCTCCCAGAGATGCTGGAAAAATGAGAACTCCGCTCCTCTCAATATTATCTGTGCTTTTGGCCTCAGGAGAAGGCCAAAAGCACAGAGGATATTGTAAGTAGACTGTTGCAAGAGAATTGTAGTGGTGTTGGTGCATTCACTGTGAATGCATAACCAGTAGAGTTCAAGCCAGTTTCTAATGGACAAGAAGACAGGAGCTAAGGTGTTCCCTGTTACAGTGTGGCAAAAATCTCAATGAAGAAGGAGAAATAGAATGTGGTGGGGGAGGGAGTACATACATCTAGATATATTTTGTTTCTATCTGTTTCAGAAAAAGATTGATTTTTGCTTAATTAACCAAGAATTCTGGTAACATCTCATCAATCTGAGAACTGATCTGGCATAAATAACAACATTAGGAAATCTTTGCTTCAGGAGCAGCTTCTTACATTTTTGAAAATGTATTGGTTCAAAAAGAAACTATCTGCTTACTTCCACTAGACTCAGTGATGCATAGGCTTTCTATTTACCTATCAATTTAGTTAAATAGATCTGACTGAGCAAAATGGCATTGATTTGAAAAATGCTATAAAAAGATATCTAGTGAAGAGTGCAGCTAGTACAAAGTGTGCTGCTCTGAATACAAATCATCCCTTTCTTAAACATGTATTGACTTTTGTCAGTGTCTGGCAGGTTATAAGAGATTCCTCTGCTCCAAGCTTTAAATCATGTCAAATATTCATTATGTAGCCAAAGAGCTATAGTAGATGGGTGTGATGTTAGGGTTAGAAGCATGTAAGACTGTCTGGTTACTTGGAAATAGGTCTGTTTATTCTAATGGCCACACCCTGGTTTTGTGGCTTGAAGAGTGAGGAGAAAATTTTATTGCTGAACATGCTGGAACTGATCATGCCAGCCAATTGCACTGGCCCACGGGGGCCCCCAAAGTGCTGGGCCTGGAGTAGCGCCCCAGTTCGCTGCACCCTAGAGATGGCTCTGGGAATAATCTTCTTATGTGAAAGACAAGTTGTGTATATTCATTATCTGTTACTGTTTAATAAAATCAGGTTCCGATCTGTCAAACACGACTCTCACACCTAATCCTGCTGACATGGGACTATGTGCACAAATGAGATGTCCGCATGTGAACAAGTGTTTGCAGGATCAGGCCTTTAATTTTCATTCAGGACAAATCAAAATATCATCCAATGTAAAATGATTTTTAAAAGAATAAGATTTCTGGCGGGGTTTGCTGGTGTGTCTATCTTAATCGTGAACATAAATTGTCCTGAAGGATGGGCTCAGCCAGTTCTTGAGGGACCTGCCCATGTGGAGCTCCTGTCAGGCAAGGCAGCGGCTGAGTCATCTGACCCCAGAGGAGAAGGTGCTCAGGAATGCAAAAGCAAACTGGGGATTAGTTTACTTCTAATGCTCAGTCAGGGATTGCATCTGTGCCAGTAACAGCATGGAGTATTGACAGGAAGGTTTATTTTGGTAGACTTTTTTTCTTTTCTTTTTACAAGTCACTATAAAGATCCCAAGAGCACACAGAGAGAAGCAATAGGGCCACTGCAAAAAAAAAAAAAAAAAAAAAAAAAAGAGAAAGAAAGTGAGGGAGGATGCAAAATTGGCTTATGATGTACATGCACCTATGGTTTCTAATACATTTATCAGGAGAGTGAAAAATGAAGGAATCTGAATCATGCAGCAAGCTGGGGATATTTTTAGGAAAACAGCCCTAGAGGGTAAGAGCTAAGTGTTAAACAAAAAGAAAGTGAAGTATTTTGAGGTAATTTAGAATAAATAATAATACATTCATTGTCTGGTCAGTGCCATTACAGAGGATTCAGTATAATTTTAAGAAAGTGGTTATTTGAGTTCAGAAATATTCGGGGAGGTCTAATGCAAATGTGTGGCAACAGGGGAAAATGGAGACTATTTTAAGGATTGGGCCAAATAATTATAATAAAACTAAACATTCATTCCAACATCATGAATACATAAATTTGCAACTCCATATAAAGGACACTTGAGGACACAAATTAAATCTTGCAGTCTCTCTCTCTCTCTCAGTCATAAGATGAAGCGCTGAGCAGTGGAACAGAGCACCCAGGAAGGTGCCCCAGTTACCATCACAGATCAGAAAGGAAGTCAGTGGGAATAATGACGTGAGTGTTAGTATACCATACCCCAAGAGAACTCATTTTATTTACACTAGAAGCATTCAATTACAGATTATAAATGATCTATGGGATCATAAAATGGACAATTGGCTTCTTGGGGTTTTTTTTTGTTTTGTTTTTGTTTTTCAATACTTCCACTTTTCTGTAGAAAGGTATCACTTGCCCTGGCTGCACTAATCTGAGATGCACTTAATATTCACCTTGGAGGCCCAGTCTGGGGCCCTAACACGATGTCTCGTAATTCAGTTGGCTTTATTCATTGCAAACAAGTTATGGGGGAAGGGGGAATACAGCCCTCTTTTCTATTTGCAAACAATTCAGGAGTGGATCTGTTCATTAATCAAAATGCACTGGCATCTAAATCACCTGCATTGTGCTCATTGAGCATGACTGGAAATTTAAACCAGGAGAATACAGAATAGCCAATTTCTTCTCTGAATTTTCAGACAACTAATCACTCATACTAAAATCTGAATACTGAGTATTCGGATGAATGCCAGAAACAACAAATATGACCCTATGAGCAACAACAGAGAAATCTTACCACTCTACCCCTGCAAACCCCTGCCCACACACAAAAACCCCAACCAAACACAAACTTGCAACATTCCATTTGTGCTAGTCAGTCAACTCTTGGACTGCAGTTATAGGATATTTCTGGGCCATCTGACCATCTGTTCACTTTAAAAAGATAATAAGTTTGGTTTTCCTTGTACTTATAGGTTGTTTCCCTGTGACTTCTCCTTTTGAGCAGGCTTTCACAGAAAGCATTCAGCCTGACAGTACTGGTTGTAGCCTGGCTTGTTGGGGGTGCTGATGCCTTGAACGTTCAGGATAATGATACACATTAAGACTTTTCCTTTTTGACCTTGGCATACAAGCCAGAGAGCTTCAGTCTCCTAAGCTATTGCATGAGAAGTTGGTCAGTTTAAACTTTCAAAAATTTGCTTTTTTAATTATCACAATGTACCACTAAGCTTTTTGGCAAACAGACAGAATACGTTTTTCCTTTTGCAAATTAAAATCAGGTCACTCCAGATGTAGAGTATTCTTCTGTGGCATGTACCTCATTGTAGAACAGCTCTGAAGTAACCATTTGGATAATCTGTCTACCTTAGAGTTTTATACTGCAGCCCATTACCCTAGCGTCTGAGCAGGTGAAATCAATCAATGAGTCTGCTTCTTCTCACTCTTCAGGATAGAAGAACTCTGCTTGAGGTAGCAGTTTTCTTTGCTTGTTTTTTAGTTTCAGAATTCCATTGGGCTTGGTTTGAAACCTTTCTATCTTTTAGTGGGAGAAAGTATGAGAGGAGTCATTATTCTGAATGTCATTCTTGTTATGATAATAAGATGTTGTCAAAGATGAAGACTTAGAGGGGTAAGCTTTACAATGGGCATGCTGCTTATAGAGGTTGAGTGCCCATAAGAAATATTTTTGGCCCAAAAATCGGGACTGTCCCTATAAAATCGGGACATCTAGTCATCCTAAGAGGAAAGCTCTTTCAGGGGGTTTAGGAGCTGGAGTACACTGAAATTCCAAAGTCTGCTATCTGCAAAGAGACCGAATAAACACCAATCTGTTGGATCAACTGAAAATGTATACCTCCCTTCAGTGTTACAGAAGTGAGATGAACTTATAGTAAAACAAGAATGAGTTTAAGTGATATTAAGCAGAGATAATAAAAACAGAAAATGGTTAAAAATGAAATATGCTTTCTAGAGCCTAAAATGTAACAGTTTACAATCCTGG
Organism: Dermatemys mawii; assembly: GCA_007922305.1. Classification (NCBI taxonomy): domain Eukaryota; kingdom Metazoa; phylum Chordata; order Testudines; family Dermatemydidae; genus Dermatemys; species Dermatemys mawii. The sequence goes on from ML677363.1 coordinate 14,494,741, forward strand.
TCTCCGGCGACTTCTCACGACAGTCAATTTTCCGCATCCTGAAGCCACGTGGTTGGGGGAGCCACCTTTCACAGATTCCAAGAGTACTGGTCCCTTTGTTCCTTAAGGGATGGATAATAAAGCAGTCCATTTTATTCCCTCTTACAGTCCAGAAAGCCTTTGAAATGTATAGTTTGAAAGGAACCCCAGACAAAGTTCCTTGCCTTTGTTGCTTGTTCTTTTGAGTGCAGATACCAAGCCCCTTCATCATCTGGTCAATTTGCTCTTTTTGATTGGCTTGATCACTTTATTTACCTTAGATGCAGATGTATTTTCATTGTCCTTTGCTTGTAATCAAGCCATGCTGTTTTCTCATCTGTCCATTAGCTTGGTCTGTGCGGCAGGTAAATCCACGTTCCTTTGTCAAGGGCAGGCTTCTTTATCAACTGTCTCCAGAACCCATTTAAAGAACATATTTCAACACACTTACATAATTGTTTGTACACAGCCCATAAATCCATCACACAAGGATATTCATGACCAGCATGTCACCAGTTTTTATATGAAACCTTACAAGATACTCTTTGGATAAATATTCTGACAACAGTGTGTTGAGCGTAGTAAGTTTGTCACAGTGCTGGGATTTACTGCTGCATACTAGCTGGTCAAAACATTTTTCAATTTTGATGAAACTTTTCATTGACACTTCGATGGAAAAAATTGAGAGAGAAATTCAGTGATATGTTCAACTGATTTCCATTTTTCACCCTGCTCAAGTTATTTGCTTGCTGAGATGCATAGATTGCTTCTCTTCTGTCTTGAGCACTTATCCTTACTGAACCTTACCTGACATTCTTGTGAGCACAATCAACTCCTCCTGTTTCCTGGGCCCTATGACTTTCTGCTTGTTGAGTGTATTCAGACAGAAAAGTTTGAGTATGCCATGAACTCAGACATGAGGGCGAGCCAGAGGAGTGTTTTCATGCTGCCTCTCACTTTACAACTCTTTTGCCAGTGATGGTGACCATGATTTCATTGCCAGCATTGCCCTTTTCATGTGTTAACTTTTGAGGGATTACAACACAAATGCAGTATGGTGGAAGGTCACAGACCTCTTGGATTCCACTAGCGCTGTAGGCATAGACCTAGGCTTAGGTACACTTTCCCAGTTTTAATAGAGCACAGGAGACTTATAGCTGATTTGATTAAGTTTCAGTCACCCAAGGCCTCAATCCTGAAACCTTAACTCTGTCAGATAGTCCAAAGGAACTGCTCATATCAGCCAAGATTAGTTGCATGAATGAGCTTTCAGACTCAATTCTCTATTTCTCCACGTGTTTCCAAAGCTTTGTATGCACCATTATTCTTAGAATTTTCAATGATTGTCAAACATTCCTGCCACCAACTCACTTTCTCATACTAGTATGCAAAAGCCCTACCCTCAACTGGGCACAAGTATGCCTTTGATTGGTAGCATTTGGCTGTGACTCTATGTACTCTGCCATTTTGTATATCCTATTTTTCTGCATGTCTGTACTCAGTTGTGCTTTTGTAGTCTAGTTCTCACTCATTCATATAGTTAAATAACAAACTACCTTTTCTTATCAGTGCACTCTATATCTGGAATAACTCACTGATTGTCTCTCTACTGGACAGCAGACCTTTCACTCACTCTGCTGCATCTCACTTATAAATCAGTGGCTTCAATTTAAAGAACAAGCTGCTGTAAGCAGGGACAACATCAAGCATACCTCCCTGTTATCTTCAGCCCCCATGCATTCCTCTGTTACAGTGATACTGAGACCTCAGTGGTTCAGGGGCCAACTTTTGTTGTTGTTGTTGGCAGCATGATCACATGTCAGGACTTGCTTTCAGCATTTGGAATTGCTGGAGATCTGCAGCATAATGTGTATTCTCTAGCTATATACCCCTCACCTTCCTCCCCAGTCAACCACTGGAAATGAAAGGTGAAGAGGACCTTACACACGCCCCTGTGTGCTTGGGCTTGCTGTATCTGGAAAGTATATTGTAAGAGTTACTGTGCTGGCTGGGTGAATGAGGGTTACTTGATAGGCACAGACACCCCTAATGGGTATGAGACCTTTCATATGGGGTGGGAAGCAATCCCAAGAGGAAGTACAGGGGGTATATTGAGCTGGAGGTGAGTGTCCTTTCTGCTTTTGGGGAAAGAAGGAATCTGAATGGAATAGCAGCAGGGCATGACCTCCTTGTGCAATATTAGATCATTTCTTTTGTTTAAGGAATGAGTGCCAGGTCATTAGAGCTGGTCAGAACTTGGGATTTCTGTTTCATAGGAAATTCTGGTATTTCTAAACTTTTTTTATTCCAAATTGGAATGGAAACATCTCTTCAAAATGCACATTCTCAAACTGTGTTTCAAAACTTTCTTTGGAAAATTTTCTCTAAATCAGTATGACTATGCAAAACTTTTTGGGGGAGGGGGAAGGATGTTGTTGGATGACATTTTTCCTACTAAAGTGTTTCAACAAAAGTTTTCTGATGAGCAGGACAGCTGTCCTTATAAAGGGGATTGTGCCTGCTTGTGCTATCCCATTAGTAAGGAGATTGCAAGGCCACGGAACAGTAGGCAAGTTTATTTTGTTCTCCTCATTCCTCCACACACATACTCTGTGGACCGATAACTTTCTAAGAGGCATATGTCTGCCATCTTAGAACCCAACTGCAATCAGATCTACATGAAGGGACCTTTGTACCCCCATGTAGATTCACTAAAGTCAACTTTGACTTAGGTTTGGGGTCTTGTAATGTATATTCTTTAACCTCAGATAGGAGAATTCTTGGGAAATTATTATTTAAAACATTACATGTCTTATACTCTTACTGATGAGTATGAATGCATTTAAAGAGGGGCTTAATCTCTTAATTTAAATATTTTTTTTGCCATCTACACTCCAAACTTTGATTGCAGTTCTATATTGTGCACTTCCACAGGTGTTAAATTTATGGGCCTAGTATCTGCATCTCATTTTCTCCTTAAATACTTTTTGCATTGGTCTTATCTAATATTTTCAAGAGACACAATTAATCTTTCATGGGTGAATTCAACAGCAGCTTTAAAATGTAGCTCCAGTGGTTTTTAGAATGTTACTGATTAGTAACATGTTCTTTGAAAAGATGGTTCTGTAACTGAAAGGCAATATGGGGCTAATCCATAATTCCCATCGTCTTCAATTGGCTTTGGATCAAGTTCTTATATACACACCTCCTATAGGTGCAGTTGAAAGAGTCAAGCATGTGTTAAGCTATATCAGGTGTTTCTGCCTGCAAAGTGCGATAACAAGTACATGTACATGCAGTTTTGTGTGTTGTACTATGCACGTGAGGTTAAGTCCTTTGCAATATATATGGGATGATCTTACACTGATATAGGGAGCAAATGAAAAGCTCCAGATATAGTCCTCTTCATTCTCATGGGTTCCAGTGGGGTTTGAAGGGAATATGTGATTAGCACCTATCATTTTACTATGTAATACCTTCACAGAAAGAATATTGCCTGAACTGTCACATGAATTTCTAAGGGCAAAATGTGGGCCAGAATATTTAACCCTGGATATTTTCCAGTTTTTCCTTAGCGTGGTTTGTGTACAATAATGATTGGAATGAAACAAGACAGAATTTAAAAGTAGCATTATTCAGGGGTACTATGAGAGAGGCCTTTTGTCTAATGGAAATAATGAGATGGCCTGCACTCATAACAACCGTGAGCACTGTCAGATCTCATGATCTAAGCTGGACTGCGTCTGGCTAATAGATGGGTAAGAAATATATACAGACACATCTTATCCTTATATGATTTACCGTGGCCACACTTTAAAACTGGAATGAACATTGATTATGAGATGTTACCGATTTCAGTCAACCCTTATATTTAAAATGGAGAATGCTATTAAAAATCAAATAGACTTTGTCCCTGTAGAGAAGAACTTCAGGGGGGTTTTTAAGCTGATGCCTTGCCACTATGAAAACTAGCCCCAGCAGAGCATATTTAGGGCTCAGTCCTGCAAATAGAACCTACATGGAGCCCTACTGATTTCAGTGCATTGACATGACTTGTAGACTCAGGACCTTGAAGAGTGAGTATAAAATTATAAGAATTGCTTCAGATTTTCTCTGATTTGTCTGCCTCTTTTAACCAAAAGTGTTCTTGGCTTGAGCAATGCAGACTGTGCTGACAAAGGATTTGAAACCAAAGAAGCTTAAACAATTTGAACACATCAAGAAAAAGGAACAACATTTAAAAACAAAAACAGCTTTTTCCTTGTAGGTTAGAGCCACATTTTCAAGTCCTCCAAATTTGGCTGTAGTTACAAAAACCCCAAATAGTTGTTTTCTGAATAGACCGGCTTCTCTCCAGGGCTCATCGGATCCAAAAGGACTACACAGCACAGCTCAGGTTAAAATGATCAGTAATCTGGAAGATGGCATGGGTTTAAGCTTTTGGAAATTCATAAAATATAAAGTACTCTGTCTCTTAAAATGAAATTATGCTAGAAATAAAACAGATGAAATCGAAGGCAGAAAAATTGCAAGGCTTAGAGGTGTGCTGCAGCATTTGAGTGATAGGCCAAGGAATTCTGCCCAGGGCATTGTAAAGTGATAACTCAAGTGAGTGGGTAATGAATCTGTCATTATCACCTGTGTCACCCAGATGGCAATCATGTGACTGAAATCAGGAATAAAGGTTGAGACTTGCTTGGCCACCATGCTGCTTGTGTGTATCTTAGACTGCACAAGAGTAGTGACCACCTCTAAATCCCCTTCTGGAGAAATGCCAAAGTGTTGACACATCCTGTGCTGGACCATGACCAACCACGCCTTATGTCCCCTGCCTGCCAGCTCAGTTGTGATGACCGTATTGTGGACAGTAGCAAGAAGGCTCAGCCCGCTGTCTGTACAGAGGTAGTGAAGTCTGACTCTGTGGAGACTGTTCTCCTCTGGGCACTGTGCGCTGCAATGTGGATAGCCCCTTTGTCCTGTGTGTGAACACTTAGGAAGAGCCACAATGTAGCACAGATCTATAAACAGAGATCACGCATTGCTGGTAATATTCAAGAGCATTTAAAATGATGATTTTCAACGGTTGGTGACTGAAGAGGGGCTCCCAGAGCTGTATTTAAGCAAGTCAATAGAAGTGGCCTGATTTCCAAAAGGTGCTGGCACCATTGATTTCAGTGGGATTTTCAGCAAGCCTGAAAATCAGTCCACTTCTACTTAAGTGTCTAAATATGGATTTAGGAACCTAATTTTGGTACTCAGTTCTGAAACTGTAACCCCTGTTCCTAGTTGTTTGCAATACTGACTGCCACATTACTGTTGCTACTTTTGTCTGAATAGGTTGCACCACGATTTAGGGTAGAATAAGTTCTCCAGAATTTTGTTCTGTAAGCAGCATTGGCCATTTGCTTAGCTTTCTAGTAGTTCCATGATGTATCAGCTAATTTGTCTCTAAGGTCAAAGGACAAACTCTTTGGGGGTGGAGGCAGCCGTGGATGGTGGAATGATCATTACAGGAGTGATTATAACTTTTGCATATTGCCGTCATTACAAAAAATCTTCTGTCATATTTCCACCTGATAAGTTTGACTTGCGTCATAGTTCAGTTGTTTGACCAGTCCTTAGAGCAGTGGCTCTCAACCTTTCCAACCTACTGTACCCCTTTCAGAAGCTGATTTGTCTTGCATACCCCCATGTTTCACCTCACTTAAAAATTATTTGCTAACAAAATCAGACCTAGAAAGACAAAAGTGTCACAGATCACTAGTACTGAAAAATTGCTCACTTTCTTATTGTTACCATATAATTATAAAATAAATCAATTGGAATATAAGTATTGTACTTACATTTCAGTGTACAGTATATAGAGCAGTATAAAACAAGTCGTTATCTATATGAAATGTTAGGGTGTACTGTGCTTTTTATGTAGCCTGTTGTAAAAGTAGGCAAATATCTAGATTCCTCCCTTGAAGATCTCAGCATATCCCCAGGGGTACACATAGCTCCAGTACCACATACCTCTGGTTGAGAACCACTGCCTTAGAGCTTCTCCTTATTCAATGTATCCTGCTGGTAAAGGTCTTTGATAATACCCACAGGCTCACTCAGTGTGAACTTCCCATTCAGTGACTCATGGGGGAGAGTGGGAGGGGCAGATCCCCATGGCAGTCAGGAAGCAGTTAAAGAGCGCCTCTGGGCACATTCAGCTTCTTCCCAGTGCACCTGTGAGGCCTGTGAATCCTGGAGTTGGGCAGCTCCTTAAAAGGTAGTATCCCTGCTCAGTGCAGAGTGGCACTCTGAAGGAGCAGGACTGCAGCTCTGCTCACTGGCCCCTGGAAATAGGGGTTTGTGACCAGATAAACATTTTGAGAGCCCTCTCAAAGGAGGAGGACTGCCACTTTCCTTTTTTCCTCTTTTGGCTTCCTTAAGGCCTTTGACTTTGCTTTTAGAGGGCTGTGGAAGCATACTGCACTGCTTTAACGCTCTTCCCCCCACAAGGAGGGATATGCCCTGAACAATGCAGCCAGAGCACTGGGCCCCAGATTCTGAGGCAGGAACTGAGCTCCCCCTCTCCCCAAGGGGGCACTAGAGAGACCTAACTTAATCCAGGGAGATAGCTTCCATGAAGATTATCTGAAAGACTAAACTTCTGCTCAATGTCAGTTCCTTTATTTTAAGGGAAAGGGTTAATGCCTGACTTCACCTGAGTGCAGTAACCTTGAAATTGTATTCCAACCTTCTTTCTCCCCTCCCCCACCATCATTGTGGTGGCTGTTTTATGATTCTCTAAACTCAACAACATATGGAAATCACACAGTACCAGAACAAAACCAAGACTTCTTTTTTTCATCTTAAATATAATCTGTGCTGCAGCATACAGCTGTGAGACTGGAGATCTACCAAAACATTAGACAGAGACCCAAATGTGTTGGAAAAATCAGTGCCTATGAAAGACCCTGGGCATTGGGTGAGAAGACTTAATTACCAATGAGGAGATGAGAGGCATCACCAACCACCCAGCTTGCCTTTTCTAGAACCAGAAGGCAACACTGGATATATTTGGGGCATGTATTTCGGATGACAACACACAGGCTCCCACATGAAGTAATCAAGTGGGAAACAACTGGTGTGAGGAAACAAGGGCACCCAAGAGAAAGTTTAAGAGAACCCTTAGTATGGCGGGATCTCAACACCACAGAGCAGATGGAAGCAGTAGCAAATGACAGAGGAATGGAAGAGACTTTCTGCCCTGCACACTGACACAGCAATGTAATGATCATGGTAATGCAGGACTGCCCGGGATCCCCAGTCAGGGATCGGCGCCCCATTGTGATAAGAACTGTAGACTCACATAACAAAATATTGTCATGAATCAGAGGGGTAGCCGTGTTAGTCTGGAATTGCAGAAGTGACAAAGAGTCCTGTGGCACCTTAAAGACTAACTAAAATATTGTTCTTCAGGGCAGGGACTATCTCTATTAAATACCTACAGCAGATGCATGATTTCCTAGTGTTCTGTGGTTACCAAATAAATCTTTCCTATTTCACTAAATATTCACTGAAGTCTGTAAGAATTCCAGCACCACTAGGTGAGAGTCAGATCAGAATCAGGGCCCATACTCTCCCTGCAGCAATTTTCAGCAAACTATATCCAGATCATTCTTGGTGACTCATCCTTTTCTTGTGACAAGAAATAGAACTCAGAGGACTCCGTGGTGGAAAGTTTTATTATACCATCAGATTGTCTAAACTAAGCTCTGGAGAACATCGAAGTGTGCATGTCTGTTAGACTGGCGCCCTTGATAGACAAACTTTTAAACTGCAACCTGCAATAGGTACAACAACCTAATTCTAGAGACATCTTGCTTGAGGGCAGACCCCATAGCCCAGCACACATTGCATAGCAGGTGCTCCCAATGCACTGATTCAGCTCCACTGGCCTAAGGGCATAAACCAACTTGTGACTGATGTGCCTAAGAAGAAACTTCCCAAATTGACAATTACTCCATAATTGGCCATTTTGGGGTTTGGGGCACCTTTCTCCGAAGCTACTGACCCTGGTCGGTGTGGGAATCGGGATGTTAGATAGACTGCTGGACTGATCAGGAATGACAGTTCCCTTGCTTACTTGGTTGGTTGGGTTTTTAAAAAGAAATATTTTGGTATATCATAAAGGCTAATGGTTAACTCCTTTTTTTGTGCAAGGAAGCTAAATTTGTATTTAAAGCACCATTTATAATCTTGCATGCACTTTATAAAATATTCTTATGGACTCCCTTCCTGGTAGGTGTGTTACATGTTAAGAAGTTTTTATTTTCATGGGTAGTGGAGTGTGTGCACTCTGAGCATGAACCAATTATTAACTCTGCATCAGTGTCTTTGTGGGGCTTCCATTGTGCTGGTTCTTCTTCTGGGTCTGTTTAAAACCATGGCTGTGTGCATGTCATTTCTTTCTGGGCAAGTTTACTCCACAGCTGCACTCCTCCAAAGCTTTCCAAGTAGAGATATCATTGGCTGTTGCTCACTGTTCCCCTTTCCTTTGTATATGCCTTGCTGGGAACTCCATCCCACTGGAAAATACCTAAAAAGACTTTATTTAATGCAATCAAGTGTCAAAATCACTAATTGGATGCTTTCTCTCCATGACTAGTGAAAAGATGAAGCTACTACAGAAACATGTCAAGAGACTTCACAAATTTTAGTTTTAAAATAACACACTTTAAATTTAGAGATGATAGATTTGAGAGCAGAAAGTACAGAGAATGGAGGGTGAAAACACAGCTAAATATAGATTTGGGAGCTGAATGTTTGGACTACAGCTGAGTGAACCCTCCAGAGTCTGATTCATGCAAGGTCTGTTTGCTAGCGTTAGCAATGGACTAATACCTGCAAACTAGGAAATTCAGGTTCTACAGATACCCAGATAGTTCTTGCTGATAGTCTGTTTATGCTTCGGAAGATTTACGGGGAGGACAGACAGGAGTAGCTTGAATTTCCATTGCAATGTCATCCATGCCCTGATGGTAGATGCTGCTCATAAATTCACTATTTCAGCAGACACTTCTGCTACCAGGCCCACACTGCCATTTCTTCAGTATTTGGGCTATGTTGACTCTCTACAGGGCCTGGGAGAAAGAAAGTTGTGGCCACTTCAAGCCTTCTCTTGGTGGTCTTTCCAGTAGCTAGGGCCCTCTGCTTGGTGTTGAAGTGGCATAAGTCTCCAACCTACCCAAGATGCTGTAGATAAAAAACATCTCTTTCCCACTCTTTCAGCCCACCTATCCAACTTCATCAGTTCCTCACTGCTCTAGATGTCAAGATCATTGTCCTTGCCTTCTTTATACCACTCAACTACAACCTGTTCCTGTGATCTTGTCTCTTTCTTGTTCCCCTTTGTCATCTCCATTCTCTCCCACCCTTGATACCCCCTTTTTTCTCTTCTCTCACTCCCATTTCTGACCCTGCATTTCATGCATAGGGGCAGCACATAAACTATTCTCAAACTTATAGACCAACCTATTTTCCTCATCACATTCAAATCCTTTCTAAAAAATAACTTCTCCTCTTTTGCCTACAGGAAATATAATCAGGTGAAGTTAATGTAATCAACAAAATGTGTTACTCAACTACTCCCCCTCCCAATCATGTTACTGTTATCCTTGTCCTTCTTTTAAAATGTACTAAAGAGTAGGGGGTCTACTTAAATCATGGAGAAATCGCACAATTTTCACAGGTTGGTCATGGCACAAATAGCAAATTTCATGGATGTGTTACACAAAATGTGTGATTTCTCCACAGCCTTTCTCAGACTAGGGGCCTGGACCCTTAAGGGGGTCACAAGACCATTAGAGGAGTCTCAGTCTATTTTATGTCAAGTCTGTCTTATTTGTCAACTTGAAGTATTAAATAGCTGCTGTGTGAAAGGCAGAAGATAATTTCACAACTAATTTCTCTTTAAAACTACGACTGACAATCTTTGTAAACAGATTGATAGAAAGCCCTTGAGAGTAGTGTTTTTAATTTCTGGGTACTAATCAGAGATAGAATATCTGAAAAGTATCAGACTATTTGCTTATGGATTTGATTATGTTTGGGTTTAAAGATTTAATAGATCAATGCACTGGCTGTTTACTGTAGGTAAATAATAATATTTAGGTCACAGAAGAGCTGGAGTTTCTTGAGGCTAAACAGAATATAGCTGTTAAACTGTTATGGAAATCTTTTGACTCACATATTACAGTAACAGCGGATCTGCAGAGACTGAATTTGAGCTTTCTTTCTCTGTAATAGCTGTATGACAGGAAAGCCTTATAACAAAGTATTCTGTACTCCCATTCTGTTTACATCCTTTGATTTGTGTACTTCTGTTTATTCTGGGCTTAGAAATGACTCCATGGAAAACTGATTAATCATAATTAATTTTCATGAAATGGAAAAAAATGCATGCAAGAACAACAAGGTGACTTTGGGCTAAATTCTGCACTGACTTAACTGGGTTGCAGACTATCACACAATCCGGTTTATAATTCATAGTAGCTAATGATAAATTTTGCCCCAGTAACATGGCATGAACGCACTGAAGTCAATGTGTTTGATCCTCCTCATCATTCAAAATCTGGGGTAACTGAGGTTAGAATGTCTCCCTTTGCCTTTCCAGTTTTCATTTTGCTACAAAATGTAATAGCTTTCTGTTTGAAGCCTTAATCTGCTTGCCAGATGGGAATGAAAACCAGTTGTGCTGAAATACTGTAAGAAAGGACGTGTTCCTGGCATTTCCTGCCCAACCAGAAACAGGAAGTATCAGATATCTTACAAAATACAGTTCCAACACGGTTTCAGAGCAGGGAAGATTTAAATTCAGGAGGAATATGGTTTTGTGGTTAAGACATTGCACTCAGGCAATCTAATATAATTCCCCAAACCACCACAGATTTTCTGTGTTACCTTGGGAAAGTCACTTAATTTTGTGTATCAGTTCCTCTTGTAAAATGGGAACTGTACATTTTCTCTTACTTTCCATCCATTTAAATTTTCTTACTGTGTATTTGTACAGTGCCAAGAACAGTTATTATTATATTGTTTGGATTGAACCTAACTGGCCCGGTCATGGACAAAGGTCACATAGGTCTAGGCATTCTAGAAACATAACAAGATGATGATCCCTGTCACAGAGAGTTTACAATCTAAGTAAGACCAATGGGATCCTAATCTCAGTTGATGCCTCTAAGTGCTACCATCAAACAAATAATAGTAACAACGCTCAATACGTTTTGCATAAGCACCTGTGCTTTGAGTGCTCACCTGAACCAAATGCCTGAGATTTGTCAACCAATAACATTAAGGGTATTTTTGTGTTACTTTAAATGGAGACAGGGTGTAATGCTACACACTTGGCTAAGTCCAGTTGGTATGGAGCCTCCAAAACTTAATTCCAGTGAAACTTTTAAGTGTGCAATTAAAGCGCATGAGTGTGCTAAGAGTACAAGGGGTCTGAAGCAACTAAATCAGTGGATAATGGCAAAGCATCCAATTAAAGTCAATAATTTTTACAGGGATAGAGAGAGGGCAGATAATATTTTTATTCACTCTCTGTATTTTTGTGTACTGCACATAGCAACTCAATTATTTTATTCCCCTTATGGGGCCTTTCCTATGGGAGATAAATCTCCCTGGAGTTTTGTAAACACTTAAGACTAAATATTTCTGTCCCCAGGGTAAATATAACCAGTTTCATGGGAAGTAGTTAAAAATGAGAGTTGAGTTTAGGTCTCTGAACCTGGTTCCTAGGAACTTCAGTGAGTGCAGCACAAATACATCCACAGTTAGAATTTGATTTGTAGTGTTCATTTGTGTTTTACAAGTAACTGTCTTTTTTCACTTCATATCTAAGTCCTGGACAACTGTCACTTCAAATTCAAGCCCAAATCAACAATGTCATGGTATCTCTGATGGATTATTTGTGCATATTTATGCAACTACTGTTTGTGCATTTTGTCACTGTGCTTGAAAGCTTTAACTTTTCTGTATTCCCCCTCTTCCCCACTGTGTCTCTTTGTTTTTCTTTGCAGGAGATATAGTTGCATTTTAGTGTAATTTAAATCGAACCCTTTCTTCCTCTTCATCATAATTTGTTCCTGCAATTTAGATAACAACTGTGCACATTTCTGAGTAATTCATTCATTTTTTTCCCCCTGGTTTTCTGCCTCTGATTTCTTCTCCCCCTTGCCAAACTTCTTTGTTCAATTTCCTTTAACTATTCTAAAATAAATTGGTTGTCATTCTTGTTATGCTGAATAATAGTATGACAAGTACAGATACTATACACTAGAAGTACAGTAAAATTCACCTAATTTACCATATTGAAGTTAAAATCAGTGCATACCAATCATAGATCAACCTAGTTACAAGAAACTCATAGAGATATTTGCTGTGAAATAACCCTTTCCTGATGTGCTTTTTTTAAAAAAAAACAAACAAACCTGAAGGTTAGTAATAATATATTTAGTATGATCAGATCAGAATTTATGCAGTCATACTAACTCTGGTGCCCAGCATAAAGGATAATACAGTGGAAGGGTTATACTAACAAACACCAGTTCACACCTATAAACCACTGACTAGTCTCTCAGACAACCCCAGACTTCTTACTTGACCAGATTAGGTGCGCCATTTGTCCAATGTTTAGAGTAAATGAAATGGATTGCACTTGACTTTTTTTTGTTGTTCCTGGCAAGAGTCCTTGCCTAGTATTTGTGATATTCATCATGAAGGCTATTAGACAAGCTCTCCTATGCTTTCTAAACAGGGGCACCTTTTTACTTGATCAACCTTTGCTCTTACCAGAGTGCCTCACCCAAGATGTTTCATTATTTTGGTTCTAGTAATGCCAATGATACTATAGTTCACCTGTTATATAGTAAGAGTGTATAACTTTGTGCATGATTATAAAACCAGTGAAATTTATCTTTTTAAAGGACTTTGCAAAATGTATATCACCCAGTGTTGTGTGACTTGCACTTGGGCTAACAAGCTCAGCACTTATAGCACTATGAATTCACATAATATTATTAAAGTTTCTCAGATGTTTTTCTTCACATTGATTATGAAGCTCTTGGGTTTGACGCTGCAACTCTAAATTCTGATCCCTGTACATATATCAGAAACATGGCAAAAATGTTTGTTTCTGTCCTTAAAGTTTATATGAAGCAAAATCTGCAATCTCTTCCTCTGCACTAAGGGTAGATGTGAACCTAATTCCTTAATAATTTTTACCAATTACCTAAGCAGCGTGAGGGGATTGTTCAGAAAAAGAAATAACGTTGCTTATCCAGCGATTTTTTCCCCACATCTAAAAATAACAATTGTCCACAATAATGTAAACCAAATACTTGCTCCAGTCACACATGCTGGACTAAATCCTGTTCCCAGTTACGCCAGTATAAATCCAGATTAAGTTCATCCTCTTCAATGCAGTTACTCTGTTTTTACCCCAGTGTTGCTTAAGCCCTTTTTGTGTATTTGTAATACCAACAGGTGACATGTTGATATCTGTTCTGTTGAGTGCCTGCTCTTAGTACATCACCTCAGTCTGTTTTGAAGAATGGATGGTCTGATGAGAATATTCAAAGAACCTGGCTAAAGATTCTGGTTGGTTCTGCTAAAAAGGGTGACCAAATTTCCAAATACCTAGTCCCTTTTTGGCGTGTCTCTTTATGTACTTGGTGTAAAAGCTTTTCCATTACAAGAATAAGTCCATATTTTACTATATCACAATTCCACAGGAGGAGTCGCATTTTTCCAGTAACGTGCAGTAAAAGTCTAGGTGATAACTATAAAGAAAGTAATTTGTCATTCTTTTTAAAATGCAGATCCTTCCCTGGAGCATTGAGTAAGCATGTCAGAGGATCTCTAGGAAACCGGCATTTTGTGATAAGATTACTCTCCTTAATAATTTCCTCCCCAGACCATCTAATTCCTGAATCTGACCACCACGTGTGCAAGTACGTTCTCCACAACCCCTCCAACAGAGCACCTCCCTAGTGGCAAATATATGCTGGATTTTAAATGGTGTAAAATACCATCTATACCACAACTGTTATAAAAATTTTCTTTGCGCTACACAAATGGAAAATGCAGTGCCCTTCTTCCCAGACAGAGACCCAATCAACCACATTATTTTTTGTCCAAATTCCTCTCCAATTCCTTTCATCTGGGTTGTTTTATCAACCTCTTTTGCACTCACTTGTAGGTATCTTAGATATTAAATAATTCCAGTTTGCTCCTGGGCCAACTTCTCAAAGATAGTTAAAGGTATAGAGTCTAGACAGAGCTGCCTTGTATCCAAAGTTAACATATAAAATGTTTGTTTATCTTGTAAATCCTGAAAATATGGGATCTTTATATTGCACATCTCTTGGTATGGCTTCAAAGCAGGACCCAAGAACAGCTGTCTGAATTCAGTAATCTCCATTCTGACTCACAACAGTGGTCACTTGGAATTTATTTATTCCTAGGAATAAATTCCTTATGAATGAAAGTACCTAAGGGAGATGGCATTGGTGACAGGAACTTAAAAAAAAATTGTCCAAAGCTGTTGAAATGATCTAGATGAATGGGTTACTGACTTTTCTTTGACCCAACAAATACTATGAATAGCTATATTTTGTGCTACAGTCTTATTCAAGTTTTACCCCAGTGTTTGGAAAGTCTGTGAATCCAAGTGATTACATCTTTTAATTGTGCTGCATAAGCAGACAAATTAGGCAAAGCTAATCCACCCCACTTTGTAGATTATTCAGAATTTTAGAACTCCCAATTTTGTTTCCATCTGAATTTTAATAGCACATCGTACCATGGTTTTTAATGTCATGTTGGGGATATCAACGGGGATGCACTGAAACAAAAATAATAACTTTGGGAGGACATTAATCTTTACTGAGGCTACCCTGCCTAGCCAAGATGCTTCATATTTGTTCCATTCCTCCTAGTCTCTTATTTTATTCCACGCTATAGGGAATTGGCTTTAAGATTTTTTTTTTGTTTCTCTGCAATACTTATTTCTAAACATTTTAAAGATTCCTTTATCCATTTAAATGCATGTAGCTGATAAGTTTGTTTTGACCCTTTAGGGAATATTAATTCCTAAAATTTCAGATTTATCATAGCTTATTTTGAAGCCTGATTGCCAATGTCTGTTGCATAATTTCTGATGAGACTCCTGGAACCTGCAGATGTAACAATGCATCATTGATACACAAAGCTATTGTGTGTTCTAATTCAGAAGGCATTTTGATGGCCTTAACCAAGTGACAGTTTCTTACATATATTGCAAATGGCTCCATTAGCAAACTAACAGTCTCATATACCCCCAGACAAATTAAAAGGAGTGGATTGATGACCTTTGCCAAAGAGCCATTATGCCTCTCTAAAATTGATTTCCCAAATCAAACTTCACCAAAATCTGTCAGAGATATTCCTAGTGCTTAATTTGTAACGAAAGAGGTGCCAGGGCTCAAACAATTGGGTGCCGGAGCTTAAGCAACATTTTTACTTTCATAACTGATGTGGCAAGCCCAGAGGGGCAAGGGCTATGAACTGCCAAACCTACAGGTCTTGGGGCTCAGGCAAGACCTGTTACAAATTAATCACTGGGGTTTCCCATTCCAGCCAGTCAAAGGCTTTTTCAGCATTCAAAGAAAGCAGCCTGCAGGAAGAATTTAGAGTTTATCAGGTTGGCGAGGGTGAACATATTGGGCAAGACGACACTCAGTCTGTTTGCTAGGATATTGACATACATTTTTGCATCAATATTAATTAAATAGGTTTGCATAATTCACAATTGGTAAGATCTTTTCCTTCTTTAGGAACGACCACAGTTATTGTCTCTTTCCCTGAATCTGGAATCTCATTCCTCTACAATGTATCATTAAATAGTTCTATTAAATAGGAACCAAAACTTGTTTAGAACTCTGTAAAACTCCACGGAAAACCCATTGGGTCCTGGAGCTTTATTGAATTTTAAATTCTTGGACTTCCTCTGCAGCAATTTCTCTATCAAGAGCTCCTGTGTCATCCTCTGACAGCTCAGGTACTTTCATACTTCTAAATATCTATAAGTTTAGGATTTAGATGTTCTGTAAATATTTCAGAGATCTGTTTGATACTAATAACAAATTCTTGCTTTTTATTTCTTATCGGTGGGATGACTGATTTATCCTGTTTCTTTTTTACTTTCTGGCTAAAAGCCTCTCAGTTTTATTTTTGTCTTCATAATATTTTTGTTTGTTTAATACATCTAAGTATTTGTTTGCTCAGCCTTACCTTTGCTTTCTAAGGGTTGGGGTTACTAGATCTGGGAAAGTTAGTGTGGACTGACTGATGATCAGCAGTGGTTATGCTTGTTCTCTCTTATTACTCGCAGTATTTTATCCTTATCTCATCTTGATAGTAGTGTAAACAGAGATCCAGTCTCTTGGAATTGGGGCTTTGGGAAAAGGACCTGTGATCCCTCTCAAACTTTGTTGCCAAGTTTTAATGTCATGGCAAATTTCACACCATATGTCCAGCAGGTTTCTCTTCTATCTCCTGTGGCATATCTATAATACTTATATTAATGTATACTGCAGTTTTAATTTTACTTTTCCCCTTTTTTTTCTATTTTGGATTCTTTTATCTAGATTATTAATGTTAATTGCTCATTTAAGCCTGTTTCCACATATGATCTTTTCCTATCTATCTTCTACATCAATTAAAAAAATTGAATGGAAAGTCTGAAACTCTTCCTTATCTCCTCATTCATCTTTGTGATTTCTAACACCAGCTCCCTCGGGTCAGCCTTAGTCACTGGTGGTTCTCCAATCATAATTTGAGGGAGAGTTACATGGCCATGAGAGAAAGTCCTTGTTTGGGGAAGAAGGGAGTGCAACAGATTTTTGTCTTGGAAGATTTTTCCTTTATTTCTCAGACCTACAAATAGTCCTCTTCTTTCTTCTTTGCCCATTGTGCTGTTTTCAAAATGGCAGCTGCCACACTTCCTCTCCTAGCCACAACAGTCATAATTATATTTTTTTTTTATCTGGTTGCACTGACCCTCCCTGCTGTGTTATCTCATTACAGGATAATGAAAATCCAGTTCAACATCTGAGCTTGCCGATTCAGTTTTAATGTTCTGCTGGCTGATGGCACTGGATTTTGTTGCTGGATTTTCTCCCCCAGTGGCTACTGTCTGGGACTGGGATCAGCCATCTCTGCAACCTTCGTATATTCTTTTCAAAACTGTCTCCACAGTAGCCATTCACATTTACAGCACAAACCTATGAATTCAGGTTGGCTTGTTTTTTGGCTCTTGTTGCATCTCTTTTACTCTGCCTTTATTACAGAGCACTGGACTAAACCACAATTTATCTGTTGAATTGATCACTCTCCATATGGCCTGACTTTTTTTACAATTGCATCGCTCCAGGAACTTCCATGGAGTTACTGCTGATTCTCACTGGTGTGAAAGCAGAATAGAGTCCTGTGTCCATAATATTCAAACATGGGTACCTAAAATAAGTAGCCTGATTTTTGGTAGTGCTGAGAACCCACAGCTCCTGTTAAATGTAGTGCAATGCTGCTCAGCAGCTTTCAAAATCACATTCTATATTCAAGTTCATAGGCACATCCAACTTTGAATAATGTGCCTTAAAAGACTAGTCAGAAAGGGTGGGGTGTTGTACTTCAGAAGCTTCTCTCCTCCAATTTTTACATTAAAATGGATTATGTAGGTTCTAGAAATAACCTCCAATATGCAGTCTTCTGAGCTAAGCATGACCAATGAAAACACACTACAGGAATGTCAAATCAAAGGAGTGCCTACAAATTTGCTAGGCTTTAATTAAGAAATTTTGGCACTGTGACTTATCTAACATATTCCATCCTACTGCGAAAGCTCTGGGGCACATACTGTACTATAGATCTGGGGCTAAAAAATAAACTATCAAAAGCTACAAAATAGCTGACCTAATTTTACTGCAAAAATTCAAAAGTTTCTGAGATTGACATTGATGTTACACATGATGGAAAACAGAGAATAACATCAGTTTTCTTTACATTCCGAATTATAATAGCTAATTCCTATGTGGAATAACCTTTAGAGAGAACATTATACATTACTGCAGCAGTGTCTATATGTGCGAACATTTCTTCTAAAGTACTATGTTTGCATCCCTTATCACCTAGTTGTTTTTCCACACATATGGAGCAAACAGATGCTTTTAGTGTGAACAAGCTTTGCCTTTTGTTAAGAACAAAGCAAGAGTAAAAGTAGTCTCCATGAAACCACAGTTATTCCTTTGACAGGCCATGAAATGGCACTTGTCTCAGAGCAGGTAGGATGGATCTCTCTCCTTCTAAAGAAGCAGTGCACATGAAACAAGTCAGCACAACAAAATGTATGAATAAAGGTTACTTGATTGATTCCTGTATCTCCTTACTTGCTATGTTGGCATGCTCCTCAAGGATTTGGCCCAAATTAAAGATGGGTGGCTTTACACAGTTTTATTGTGTTTATGCACAGTATAAATGTTGTTTATGAGAAGGTATTTCTCATTTATGCTGAACTCTTCCTTTTGCTCTGAGGATGATTCAGAACTTCCCTTATGTTAGAATCAAATATTTATCTGCACTGGAAACCCCTCCATGCACACACTTTTTCTAAATGATTTCTGTAACATGCTTCATTAACTCTTTAATTTGCCAGAGAGTAGGGTGGTCTCATGTCAGTGTCTAAACCTGGAAGCTACAAAAAAGGGTTTCCTCCTCATCTCCGACACTGACCCCTTCCACTGTGGTCAGAGGTAAGTCTTCGTGTGCCTCTGTTGTGTTGTCTAGATAACAAAGGTACCTCAAGGGGTGTTAAGGATTACTTAATGTCTGAAAGCACTCTGAAGAAGAGATGTACTCTATAAGCCAATTACTATAAATCATTCTGAGCTCTAAAAATGTGACAAGGTAGAGATTCAAGGCTGCCATGTGAACAAAGCCTGCAACTCTGATCTCATCTGATTGCAAATCTTTGGTCAGAGCAATATTATTTACTGTCACAGTAAGTGTGACACAGACAAATTTAGCTCTGAATCTCTGTTTTCTTCCTGGCTTTGTGGTGATAGAGATTTGCACCTATTGCTGAAGCATAGTATTTATAACTTTCAGACTGACATGACCAATGTTAGCTTTGACAGCTTTCCCACCTTCTGAATGTAACAGCATAATAAGCAAGCTCCTTTCCAGTTTGCAAACTGCTCTTGGAGTAGAAAAGGTACTCTATAGGTTGTGGTTTTTTTAATCGGTACAGTGAAATGCATGTTGTGCTATTTAACGGAGTGTAGTCTCGCACTCTAATGACAGATGTGTTGCTCACTGAGAAAATAACGAACATCACAGGAAAGAATTAGTAATTTTCATTGTATTCTCTTTTCACTGTCATTTGTCTATAAATGTAACTGCAGATTCTATGTCTGGTGGTGGTTGACTCTGTTGGCTGGAAACCATTTTTAAACCCAAATATCTCAAGATACCAAGTTCCTTTATTGTAAGCCAAAAGTGAGTTGATGAGAGAGTCTACTACTTCCCCTCCAAGTAATGGGACAGTCCATACTTCGATTTGTATCTGTAAAGATATCTCAACCTCCGGGAGGACATAGTGGTTCAAGTAATAGATGTAATGAGCTGGAAAATTTTTACATCTGACTTGAAGCAAGACTATGGACAAGTTCTCTTGGCAGCTGGTGAGAAAACAGTCAGTGACCTAATCTTCATCCTCAATGACTAACAGGTTAAGCTTATGGCAATTCTTCTTCATTTAAAAACAGAGTAAGGTAAAGACAGAAGTAGTTACACATCCAGTTTGGATGCTCATTCTAGGTGCCATTTCTAAAGTATAAACAGAAGAAGGAAACACTTTAAGAGGGAGAACAGGAGGCTAAATAAGCACCAAAGAGAAATAGCTCAGGGCCTGATCCTCACCCCTTAATTCCCAGCAAATGGTGGCTATTGATGTATATCTTCTTTTCCCATGCAGAGTCACAGAAGGCATGGTCCATTCTCCAGTGCCCCATACCTGGTGGAGAACACTCCATTTAGTTGAGATCCATAGGTGGGAAGGGTGCAGACTAAGAGATGGGCTGGGAGGAGAAAATGCAAATAGATCTTAGAGATTCCATCCTCCAAATGGAGCAATCAGAAAACTTTATGGCTGAAATCGATAACTTTGAATATCCATAGAAAATGTTTAGCACATGCCCACTCCTCAAACTTCCATGTTGCTGTCATCAATAGGCCACCTTAACACATTCAGTGTACAATAGGCATTTTAGTATTTTAAGCCCACATTTTAAAGTGTTAATTGAAAGGTTATTCTCCTGTCTTGGACATGAGGGAAACGCTATTTGACGTGTTAGTGAGAAGTAGGATGGTATTGCTTGTGTATGTAAGATGCTAGACTGGGACTCAGGAGATCTAGAGACAATTTCTAGCTGTGTGTAGTGGAGCGGCTGCCCCACTCCAGGAGAAGGGCTTAAAACAGCCCTGCAGAGAGCGGTTGCTAGGGCTGTGGCTGCTTCAGAGGGCCCAGGCTGATTAGGCATAGTAGCTGCAGCTGTGGCTGGGTCAATCAGGGCCAACCTGGCCCTCATATAAGGGCCCAGAGTTTGGTGGAATGCAGACACAGTCTCCTCTAGCTGTAGAGGTAGGCAGGCCTGGCTGCTGGGAGCTTGACAGAGTAAGTACCTAGAGGGAAGCAGGGCTTGGGCAAGGCAGAAGGAGCTGGGGAAGCTTCAGCCTAGAAACCCCCAGCCTGCGGGGCCTAGGAGATGGTCCAACAAGGGGTACTGGGGTTGCAAGGGGCAGCCCATGGGTAGTTGTGGAGGCAGCAGGCCAACCCCCTGAATGGCAGTGATACTGCAGTCTGCCCCAGGGGACGGGGCAAGCGGTGACTGGCAGTTGCCTCGACTGAGGCAAGGTGGGGATAGGAGGTGGGGGTTCCCCAGGGAGGGGAGACCTAGAGTGAGACTGTGGGGGTACTGCAGGGGTGCAGCACCCCAGGGAAGAGGGCACCGGGGTCCAAGGAGGGACACGGGCCAGAGTGCAAGCTGGACTACGGCCTGCAGAGGGTTCTCTGTGGGACGCTGGAAGAGCTAATTCCCAGATGGACCAGCGGGAGGCACCGCAGGGATGAGTTGCCACCCCACTACACTGTGCTACAGACTTCCTTTGTGACCTTGAGCAATTTTCTTAATGTGGGATTTTCAAAAGGTGGCCAGAACCCATAAAATTTTATGCAGATTTGCATGCTTACTACTGTTAGGCTCCTTTTGAAAAGCTCCTCCTTTGTTTCTCTGCTTCCTTTCTACACAGGCAAAATGAGAAAATATTTCCTTTGTCTGTCCTGTCTACTTAGATTGTAAGATCTTCAGGCCAAGGATTCTTTCCTACTAGTTATGTATACAGTGCCTAACACAATGGTGCTCAGTCTGAGCTGGTGTTTCAAAGGTATTGCTATACATATGCTTTTGTCATGAAAATGTTAGTTATTAATCAGAGGTTGTTGATATCTGATTTCTGTATGGTTCATTTGTAAAGAAACTGGTGGCATTCTAATTCCTAGTGAAGAGTTGTCTATATCACTCAACCATGGAGCCACAACTGGTGCTAATTATTACCGTTCTTGATTGGCTCACCAGAGAGGCCAACAATTGAATGTGTGATATCCTTTAGATCATGCTTGCAACATATTGGTGGGAATGGAGAAAATATGCATAGTTGATATGGTGTCCAGATGTCCAAATTTTATAGAGACAGTCCTGATATTTGGGGCTTTGTCTTATAAAGGTGTCTACCCCCCCCCCCTCACCCTGATTTTTCAGACTTGCTGTCTGGTCACCCTAATATACAATAGAGGGATTCATATTTGTTCATCTGGTACCTTTGCCTAGCTCCAAATTTACTCCCCTTTTTAAATTCAAGTTTAACAGCCATGAGTTTTATTAATGGGATGCATCCTGATCTCAGTGGAAAAAAAATATGCTATTTGATGGTGCAGAATCAAGTAAAATAAGTGTTTTTTCTTAAGTCTTGTCCTTATTTGTTGGTCTTATGAAGGTCTCTGGGTAGTACGTTACAAGTGACAGGTGATGTACCTTTCATCAGCTTCCTGCATTCTTTTCCTGCTGCCAAGTATTCATAGTAACAGCTTTTGAAGTGAGATAAAGTAAAGGGAAAAACTAGGCACAACCACAAGCTTGATGTTTCTGTTTTCTGGTTCCTTGATATGTGACTTTTGAATTCCTCATGAAAGAAACAGAAAATATCTTGTCTAGGCAACATTTTTACTATTAATCATTCATTAGAAATTCTTCAGTGAATTTCACTAAGAATTTTAAGTGTTATACATCAGACTATAAAAAATGTGTTTCCAGAGGTAGAAAAGTAAGCAAACAAAACCAAGTAAAGATTAGAGTATGACTTGATTTTCCTAGTTACATTTTCTGTGATATTAAGACCTGTTATAGAGACTTTATTCCATAAGGATATAGTACTGTATGAAATACTGTCAAATGCATACATAAACAAGCACCTGGCCAATAGTAATGACTGAGAGGACAAGATACTTCTAAAGGACTATGTATTATTATCTATATAGTTTTCTGTGATTTGGCTACTCCCAACTGTTGCCTTAAGCATATTGTTTCTATGGCTATGATTCTGTAATGTAGCTAAGGGTGCTGTAGGAGCACAAATCATAAAATTGTATATACACCATTTAACAAAATCTTAACCCTTCCCCCCACTCCAAAGCTTATCTTTGGGGAAATGTGTATGTTGTTATGTTCAAAAGCATCCTCTTCAGAAGGTAATTACTTGCATTCTTTTGAACTACAGAAGGCACCGTGCTACAGCAGGATTATTTCCCCTAGACTATCCCAAACCACCCTCTTTCAGAGACAAAGGATGTCATTTTTCTCACTAGTGTAATTCCCAGTTTGTTACAAACCCTGCTCCTTTTCAAGGGACATGCATTGAAATTTGTTAGCCTCTTTCTAGACATCAAGGTGATTCAATGTGGAACTGGAGTAAAGCTTTTCTTAAGCCTGGTCTACACTGGGGTGGGGGATGTGGATTGACCTAAAATATGCAACTTCAGCTATGAGACTAGCCTAGCTGAAGTTGACATATTTAGATCGACTTACCGTGACGTCTTCACGGCGTTGAGTCAACTGTTGCCACTCCCTTGTCGACTCTGCCTGCACCTCTCGCAGCGGTGCAGTACTGGAGTCGACGCGAGAGCGCTCAGGAATAGAGTTATCGCATCTAGCCTATATGCAATAAATCGACCCTCCCCCCGCCAGATCGATCACTACCCCCCAATCTGGCGGGTAGTGTAGACCTTCCCTTAGGAGAATTTTGAAGAATAGGAACATATTTGGGGAGTAAGGTCTGGTAGAGAGCAACTCAGGGCAGTCTGTAAGTTGTTGACACAAAGCAAAATCCAGCAGTGAGCAGGCAGCTGGGCAATGAGCAGATGAACAGTATCACAAAGGCAAGGTGTATATAGGGAACAGGTAGCCCGGAAAGTAGAAAACTTTAATGCCAGTTGATCAGCATATGTGTAGGGCAGCTGTTTCATTACTTATGACATTTTATTATACAGGCATGTCTCATCTTAGGCATATTTAACATATGCGATTTCAGCTTTACACGGTCCACAAAAAAAACGGGGGGGGGGGAGTTTTTTTAAAAAAACTCCCAGTAGGAGGTGCGATTTCACCTCCCATTGAAGTCAATGGGTTCTGGCTATACGCGGTTTCCACTTTACTGGGTATCCGCGGAACAGAACCCTCGCGCAAGACGCAACATGCCTGTTTATGGCATTTTGGAGTATTAAGTACTATGTATTGAAGGATTATTGTATAAAACAGTTAGCACTAGATTGCATATGCACTAGATTATGTTTTGGCTCTATAGCAATGAAGGTGGAGGGTAGGCACCTTTTGTGTCTCTGCATTAATGCCAGTGACTGGATCATGCACAGGCTAACTGCTTTCTGTTTGACTCGGTATAATACACGTAAGTAGGGGTGGCAAACCTCTCTTCTCTCCAAATCAGCTGACTTTGAACTATTTTTCAAAATACGATAGGTTTGGTTAAGATAAGGAGTCATCTCCCACTTCCTTGAGATACTCCCAGAAGTCTATCTCTCATCCCTCCCCAACCACTTCCTGGCCCCTCCCCTCATCAGCTGCTTTTCCCTTCGTCCCCATGTAGACTTTCAGCTGTCTGCCTGATCCTTTGAATCTGAGACACACCTTAGTAGGAGACATTTTGAAGACTGACTTTATTTGCATCCCAAATGTCACTGTGGGCCATAACTCACAGGAACTGAAAACTAAAACATCAGTGACCCATTCAGAGGCACCAGTTCCCTAGTGTCCAACTTAAAAGATAGGAGGTGTTACAAAAAGCTAAGGAAGCTCCCAATCTGGGGCAGAAATGAGTATATTGTCAGCGGACCAATGTGGAATATAAGCTGGCCCACCGGGGCTCCTCACCTTCCAGAGGTGGCAGGAGGTCCCGCCACTTCATGTCAGAGTGGGACGCAAGGGTGAGGATGTGAAGAGTGTGGCGCACGAGCATGTACAGATGTTTCCTTGGCACGATCTGGAACTGAACTGGCTACAATTTGTGCAGCCGGCTTGTGGTGAAGGGGTGGGATGGCCCAGTAGGTCCATGGGACAGGGGCCTGATGAAAAGGTCCGGAGGACCTGGGGTATAGGGTGGGCGGGGCGTTCCCTCTCATAGGACCCAGTGGAGGAAAACCTGACCAGTGAGCAGTAAAGTGGCCCTCACCTCCTGAAGTTTGCACTGGGGAATACAAGGCCTGGAGAGCCCCATGCACTGAGCGAGTGTCAGGAAATCCAGCCAGTCTCCCCAGTTGTAGTCCAGGAGGTCTCCGACTCTGGTGACTTCCTCCAGGATCAACCTCTCTGGCACCAAGGGGGACTCCGCCACCTGCACACGGAGCTGGGAGTTGTGTAACAGGGGCTCTGTGAGAAGATCAGCCCCCTCGGTGGCTGCCACGGACCTGGTCACCGAGAACAGTTTCCAGATCCAGAGGCGGTCCTGGTAGAAGACCGGCAGCCTGGAGTGGGTGAAGATCCCAAATAGTCCAAAACAGGGCCCTGGGCAGTCCCCCAGTCCAGCAGAAGCACTTCTGGGGATGGCTGTGGGAGTCTAGTGGTGTGCTTTAATTGCAGCAAGCCTGGGCATATTAGGTGAGTACCCCTGTCGACTCCAGAACCCCAGCTTGCCACGAGGCGCAAGCTGGAGTCGAGGGGGAGTGCGCTGCTGACTGCTGCCGCCATGAGGACGGCAGGTAAGTCGGCTGAAGATATGCCGACTTCAGCTACGTTATTCACATAGTTGAAGTTGTGTATCTTCAGTTGACCCTTCCCCCTAGAGAAGACCCCCTTCCTTAGGAGAATTTTAGGTAACTACTCCTGCTATTCACACTAAGACCTGATGTATTCTCTCAAGTAACCACGGTTTTGAGCCAGGGAGAATTCTTCCCATTTTGACGTTTAACACAGTTTCTTGATGACCTGTCAGGATTACTTCTCCACTCTGAACTCTAGGGTACAGATGTGGGGACCCGCATGAAAAAAGAAATAACCCCCCCAAGCTTATTTTACCAGCTTGGATTAAAATGTTTTTCCCCAGAACACAACTTCTTCTGTGTCTGGACTTAGTAGCTGCCACCATCAAGTGAGAATGTCTCAAAAACTATTGGACATGGGCCACTTGAAGCCCCTCTTTCTCTTTCCACAAAACCCCCAAACTTCTTCCTTCCCTGGAAAGCTTGAAAGAAAAAAAAAACACAAACCTCGCCTGATCCTGCAAGACGTGCCCAATCCAAAACCAGGATCTTACACAATGGAAAACAAGCAGTCAGCTTCTTAAAAAGAAAGATTTTAATAAAAGAAAAAAAAGAAAGGAATAAATCCCTTATAACCATCAATAGAACAGCATCTACCATAATCAACAAAAGGATTCAGAAACCAAACCTCTCCCCCGAGGCAACTTTCTCCCACTGTTGATATCTCTGCTGAATCTTACAATATCAAGAAGCACGGAGCCAACACTCACCACTGAGAACCCTCCAAGTGATAAAAAGAAGGTAAACTTACTGACTACAATACTTGATAGAAACTATAGTTACAGTGAAAGAGATAGCTGTGATTCATCCCATAGCGGAGTTGAATAGAGAAGAGACCCAGAGAGAAACTGAAACTTAAAATCCTTTGTCTCCTGAGGAATTTCTCATTGGTCAGTTGTCCACCTGTCAGGTTACCTTTAGCTTAACTCCTTACAGGTAACCAGTAATTCTAGGCTACTTCATACTTATGACGTGACCCATGGACAAACAAGCAAATTCTCAGGAATTTGCTGTATAAACATTCAACCTGTGTACGTTCCAGTTTTTCCCAATAAACAGATTCATCAACAATTCTCACCATCAATTTGTAAACTTTTAGAGGAGATAGTAGGATTATAAATAATAGCCAGTGTGAATTTGTCAAGAACAGTTCATGCCAAAGGAACTTAATTTCCTTCTTTGACAGGCTATCTGGCCTAGCAGATACTAGAGAAGCTATAGATATGATATATCTTGACTTTAGTTGGATGATTTTAGTTAGACTTTTGACATAGTACTACAACATTCTCAAATGAAGCTAAGGAAATGTGGTCTAGATTAATTTAAAGCGAGTGCAAAATTGGTTGAAAGACTGTACTCAGAGTGTAGGTATTGATTGCTGTTACATTGTGGGGGACAGGGATATGTTCTGGTTCCAATACTAGTAAATATTTTCACTCTATTTTCAAAGTCATTACTGGATTGTATGTTTATAAAATTCGCGTACAGCACCATGCTGGGGAGACTATTTGCGCTTATCTTTATTGAATTTCATCTTGCTGATTTCTGACCAATTGTCCAATTTGTCAAGGTCATTCTGAATTCTAATCTTGTTCTCCAAAGTGCAAAGTGCTATATTTAGAAAGAAAAAAATCAAATGGGCAACTACAAATGGGGAATAACTGACTAGGCAGTATTACTGCTCAAAAGGATTTGAGGGTTATAGTGGATCACAAATTGAATGAGTCACCAGTGTGGTGCAGTTGCTAAAAGGCCAATATCATTCTGAGATGAATTTAGAGCAATGCTGTAAATAAGAGATGGGAGGTAATTGTCCTGATCTACCCAAGACTGGTGAGGCCTCAGTTGGAGTATTTATGTTCAGTTTTGGATGCCAGCCTTTAGTAAAAATGTGGACAAATTAGAGTCCAGAGGACACCACCAAAAATGGTAAAAGGTCTAGGAACATGACCTATGAGCAAAGGTTGAAAGAAATTTAGGGCTGGGCTACACTGGGAAGGGAGGAGGTTGGCCTAAGATATGTATCTTCAGTTACATCCTCATGGCAGCGTGTCCTCTTGCTGAGATGGAGTTCCGGAGTCAATGGGGAGTATGTTCGGGGATCCATCTAGGTGAGATGTGATAAATCGATCCCCAATACATCGAGTACTACCCCCTGATCCGGCGGGTAGTGTAGATGTACCCTAGTTTAGTCTTGAGAAAAGAAAACTGAGTGGAGATCCTGATAAGTCTTCAAATATGTTAAGGGCTGTTATAAAGAAGATCAGTTGTTCTCCACGTTCACTGAAGGTAGAACAAGAAGTAATCTGTAGTAAGGGAGATTTAAGTTAGATATTAGGAAAAACTTTTAAACTGTTAGGATATTAAAGAACTGGATTAAGCTTCTAAAGCAGATTGTGGAATCCCAGTCATTGATAGTTTTTAAGGATAGTTTAAAAAATACCTGTCAGGGATAATCTAAGTTTACTTGGTTCCGCTGCAGCGCACTGGGCTGGATTTGATGACTTCTCAAGGTCCATTCTAGCTGTACATTTCTGATTCTTTAATAGATTCATATTTTTTGTTTATTAAAGTACAATATAAGACCACTGATACAAGGTTCCTTTTCCATGGTAGCTAATTTGTCAGCTTTTCATTTGCAAGCCATGGAAAATTTATGAGATGACATTTTCTATCTAAATAAAATTGGCTTTATTAGTTTTGATTATACTTGGTACACTAGAAGTTAAGGAGTGCCAAAGACATATAATAATATAGGAGCTACCACTCTATCAAATTATAGCAATCTCTGATTTTCCTGCAGCAAGAGATGATTTCTAATTTAGTGTGACAAAATACTGCATTTCCCAGTAGGTCTTACTGAACTGAAATATCAAAGAGAATTGTTGACATGAGTAACTCATGAATTGAGGACCATTTATCTGTTGTTAACTCATCTGGAATTCCAGGTGAACAAACCTTGATTTACAATCTTTTCTTACATTGATAGTGTGGTGTGCGGCAACTCATTTTCTTTTTAAGATTGAGCAATAGAGCAACAATGAGAAGTCATCTTTCCCTTTTTATTCAAACAGATCTGTCCAGAGCCTGAAGCAGGGGTAATCGGGACTCCCATGTGGTTTCCAGAGTGTTTATATTCAGTTTTGTGTATTTATTTCAGATTTCACACTTAGATCATACCTTTGACAGCATTCACGGCTGACTGGATCAGGGTTTCTTGGTATCTGTGGGTTTTTCTTAGTTTCTGAACTCACACAATGTGTGTTTTTTATAGCGTGATGCCCTTAGCACTGACTCATTTAGGATATGTCAGTCCACACATCCATCATCAAGCCCTTATCATGCACAATCAAATGAGCTAGCAGAAAAGTCAGTGCAAATAATGAATAACTTGATTTTAAAAAATCACTCTGCTAATATAAAACTATTAGACTATAATGAAACGCTTCACAATTATTATGAAATTCAAAGAAACTATGAACAGAAAGAAAACAAACTTAGCACCAACAGCAAAAAAGTTTCTTTGAGCCAAGGGCAATTAATGCTGAAGTAGTTACAAAACAACCATCCTCCAGGAAACTAGAACAGAAGAAATATTACATCAGGAATCCCTGTTGTAAGTGGGAGAAGCTTAACCTTTAAATAGTTTGTCAAGTTACCAGATGCTTTCTAACAGCTTTGCTACCTGCACCACAGTATCCAAGTGAGAGCCCCTTCTGAGGGTCAGCCCTGCTAGAAGAAATGAATACATGGAAACAAAACCAAGGAGGCCATTGGCTCTCTCTGTCTTGGACAGAGCTGGCTCCAAGCACCAGCGGAGCAAGCACGTGCCTGAGGCGGCCCTTGGTAAGCAGCAGCATTCCATGCATTGTTGGGGCAGCGCAGTCTGGGAGGCAGCAGTCCGACCAGTTTGGGGTTTTTTTTTTTGCTCGGACAGTTCAGGCAGCAGCAGTCTGAGTGGGTTTTTTTGTTTTTTGTTTTTTGTTTTGCTTGGGGTGGCAAAAATGGTAGAGCCGGCCCTAGTCCTGGACATCTAGTATGCTCATAAGAGTGTTTATGTGCTGTCAGAAGTAACACATTCTGACCCAATCTGTTTGTTTCTGAATTTATTTACCATCTATTTCACCATTAACTAGATACACTTCTGTTGTTTAACTGCTTGCTAACATTTTCTTTCGGGAAGTTCAGTTTTTAATTAGCCTTGTCAATACCCACTGAACTTTTCAACATTGAGTCCATTTCCTACAAGAATGTTGATTTGACTTGGTTATTAGTTATACCACCAATAATTCATTCTCTTATTAGTCCCAACAGATAACTGTTCAAAATCATGTGATTTAGCTTTATTACACAGGTCCACAACATCGGACAGTAGTCTCATCTGGTAGCAGTTTCTTGTATAGCGTGCCTTTCCCAAGTGACATTCTTGAATGGATCAAAGTATCCTTCACATTTGGAAATGACTTAATCCAGCAGTATTCAGTCTCCCTCATGCTTCCACTGGTATGCTCCATGACCTCTAGTGTGGCTCTGTGCTTGCCTACAGCAACACTGGAGAATTTTTCAATATCACTTACCTCTAGGAAATGTTTTGGAAGTGCTGCATCTACCTTTTCCAGTTTCATGTCAGGTTTTTAGTCAAGATAAAAGATTTCATCTGCTTCACTTTTACCAAAGATTTAGTTTACATGTGGTACCATGTAGTAAATTTCATGCTTTTGTAACACATGCTGAGTTGTAGAGAGAGTTGCCTCACAAGGAAATATTGAATCAATCAACATTTTCTTTGCTTCAGTGCATAAAATTCAGGGAATGCTTCTTATCATTTCCCCCATGTCTGCCAATTAATTTAGTGCATCATATTTTAATACAATTGTCCTTTAAAAATGTTTGCTGAGTTAATAGGGTGGCTCAACAAGTGAATATTCCAGACTGTTGTTTGGCTTTTTGAGTCAGGTCTGCTCTGATTTGTGGATTTTGACATGCCTGATATTTATCTGTGGGAGACAAAAAATACTGAATTATATTTCATAATGTACCCAGCACACACAAGCTTTATAAACAGAACCCTTGACCATAGCCAAGGAGGTTAAGAGAGCTCATTTTCCATGATTTAAAAACTTTAATTAATGAAAATGAATCTGTTTGCAGTTGACCTTTTCCACTGTCCTAAACAGAACTCACTCCTCACATAATGGAAGACTCTAGAATGTTACCATGCACATAGACACAGAAAACCTAACCCAGTTGTCAATAACACAATAGACAAGGTAGTCACGAGCAAAGCCACTGACTCTGTCTATTATTGCTGTTCTGCAAGTCCTTTAAAAGTATATTAGGTGACAAAGAGAGTAGAAGGAACAGAGGTGGTAAAAGTAGGTAGTAGATAAGTAGACCTGTAGATGTCTGGATAAAGAAGTGATGTAGATGCACCTTGTAGGTGAGATTAAAGGATATTTTCTGAAGATTAGTAGAAGCTTGCTAGAGAAAGTTCATTTAGCTAGCATCTGTGAATCCAGACCAACTACTATTATGGCTGACCTACCAGCCCAAAGCATTTCTCTGACTGACTAGCCACTCTGGATCCTGAGAATATCAACAGAAGCCACAGTTCCCTCATCTTTAGTTCCCTGTCTTTTTTTTTTCCTCTCTCTCTCTCTGTCAAAAGAAGGAAAGTGACTATCATGCTCGACTCAAAATTGAGCATTAGAACTAACTCCATCCTTGCTACCCATCAAGGAGTACTGATTGATAGAATAATAGTCAATATTCCCTCTCTTTAAAAAGAGATGTTGATAGGTTTTGATTAAATTTAAAATTGAGTGATTATGTAAAACAGTTTCGATGTCTTTTGCCTTGTTTTAATTATTCTTTTGTCTATTTCAGTCAATACATTACACCTGGAAATTCATGCCAAAGGTTAGAATTTGCCATGGTACTAAATAGGCTGAGGACTCTGTACGTGGAACTGTGAACTTCATTTAAAACTGTTAACACTGTACAGTGACATGGTCACATTAACACTTGACTCTATGTGCTGACTTATTCCATTGAAATTAATACAAAAGCTCCCTGTTCTGAGTTCAAGGCCCAGTGCTGACACTGCCCAGAGCAGCCTAGAGCTGCAATTGCAAAGTTTTGCTCAGCACCAGGCTGGAAACTCCCCAGCATGGATAGAATCTTCTGAGATTTTAGCAGCTAAGTAATTTAGCACATCTCTCTAAAGCGTGTTCAAACTGCCTTTTTTCTGGAGGGGTATAATTTGGGAGGTTTTCACGAGGAGGGCAAACAGAGGGTAATATTATAGTTTCTCAGTGCTCTCATAAACCAAACATTTCCAATAGTGTAGCATGACTCAGAAGCAAGTGCTGATGGTACTTCAGATGCTTTCTGCTATCCATGGAGTCCCCAATAAGCACTTGAAAGGTGGCTGAAGTTGGGGGTTTAGCAAGAAAGGGAAAGGTTACAAATACCCTTTGCGGTGCAGTGGCTTAAATAGTTACAACTCAAAGTAAAGCAATAGCAGTTTCCTATCTGGGCCCCTGTGGAGCAATCCACAATGCCAAGAGTGCATTCTCCAGTAGCACCTATAAGTGTCTTTGGGTGCCATAGGGATGCTGGGCTGGACCCAATCCTGGTCCTGAATTGCACCTGAACTAGAGCATTCTGGAGTATATAGTCCAGCAGGAATGAACCATTTGACTATGGTCTGTGACAGCAGTGCACCCTGGAATAAAGTGTCAGGGATTATAATGAGCTGCCTTCCTTCAGAATGCAAGAGGACCATGCATAAGAAAGAGATGGGAGTCTCCATCAGGACAGCTAGGAAGCTGCCTGGGAAGGGACTGTAATAAAAATCCTGGGAAGAGGTGAGAGACCCAGAGTGAAGGAAGAGGCTTTTGACAAAAAAAAAAATAAAAAATAGAAGGACTGGGATAGAATCCAGTGGTGGCTTCTTTCAGCTGGAGCTTCCTGAGAGATTAGAAAGAAACCTCCTTCAGGTGCTGCATCAACAAAGAAAATCCAGGGAAGATGGTTTGGGAAAGGAACTGTGAACTTTTTAACTTGGAGAGGGAAAACTACTTTTGGCATCAATCAGCCCTTCATGAACGTAGTTGAGAACTGTAGCCGAGGGGGGACATCAGTATGTTTTTGTTTTTGGATTTTTGTTTTCTCTGGAAAGGAGTACATGATTTGTTGGGAAGGCTAGATCACATCACATTTCCTAAAGAGGAAAACTGAGGCATGGTCATAACCAGTTGGAAAAACAAGAAGCTGCTACACTAACAATTGCAGCACACATGATAATAGTTTTGGGAACTACAGAATCATAGAACTGGAAGGGCGCTCAAGAGATCATCTTGTCCAGTCCCCGGCACTCAAGGCAGGACTAAGTATTATCTAGACCAGAGGTGGGCAAACTGTGGCCCACAGGCTACATCCACCCTGCCCAGCCCCTGAGTTCCCAGCTAGGGAGGCTAGTCCCTGGCCCTTCCCCAAGTGTCCCCCCACTCCCACAGCATGCCATACTGTTAATGCTCTGACCCGCCACTCCTGCTGGGCGTTGCGGGCAGCATGGCTGGCTCTGGCCAGGTGGCGGGGCTGCAAGTTCCTGCTGCACTGAGCAGCATGGTAAAGGGGTTGAAAGGGGGTTGGATAAGGGGCAGGGAGTCCAGGAGGCAGCCAGGGGACAGGGAGTGGTTGGATGGGGTGGAGGTCCTGGGGGGACAGTGTGAATCCAGGACATGACCCTATGTATGAAATCCTGACACCACTGAAGTCAACGTCAAAGTTCCCAGTGAAGCATTGATTTAAATAAGACCAAGATTTCATCGTATATTTTCAATAACTACTTTTCTACTTAAATTGGGTTGTAAATGGAACCCTCTTCCATTGTGTTTCCTAGAGCCCTTAGGATGATTGCACCCCACTCCTGATTAGGACCTTTGAGTGCTACTAGAATAAAAGTTAGAAACAAAAAAAAAGTCATTAATTTTTTTTGAAAAATGAAAAGCACAAATTAGAAAACGTCTCTTGAAGTGACTTTATTTTACCTTTGTGAATTATTTAGATATTTTCAGCAGATTGAGGCTGAAGCTAAAAATCTGTAAGGTTTTACAGTGCTGCAGGGACACACAAGACCTTCAAGTCCTGAGACTGATTTGACATACTAACAATACAAAACTTTCTTTCCGACATTGGTACTCATTATTTGCCAGTTCTAATTTTTCCCCTGGAGAACTTTGCTTTAATCTCTTGAGAAGACTATATAGAAAGGGTATCTATCTTTAACATGTGTTCCAGATGCTTGTATGGAGCCTAGTGGGAATAAAATTAAATGAAACCGACTGAACAATGAATCAAGTGTTGCTCTGTCTGTGATTCAGGGCTGTTAATCTACTAAAATATCATTCCTTTCTGAAATGGCTGTCCCAACTGGACTGTCTGCAGTTCCCTTGCAATCATCCCAGTGTGAATCCTATCTAGTCCTGAGGCTGCAATGCAAGTGGTAGACTGCTTATAATTAGCATGTGTATCCCAGGAATATAGTTTTCCAGATATGCTCTTAGACTCGTATGGCTCTGAGAGCCATATATACATTGTATTTTTTGTGTTTTTAACAATGGTTTGGTAGAGGGTAAACCTGTTATGATTCTTTTCCTGCTACGAGTTTAAGGATTAGAGAAGTGCTAGTCTAACTCCATGATTATGTTTGAAGTGAACAAAGACTTGAGCTGGCTTTAAACCTTTGATTTAGAAATTTCCAGCATCTTCATTCTCCTGCCTCTCCTCCCTCCATAGTTTCCAAACATTCATTTCCAGGTTCCAGCAACAGCCAAAAGCAGAAGTACTGAAATAGATATAAAATAGCCATTCTCATCTGGCTGGTAGTGAGAAATCTCTGACATTGCACAAGAAACTTTCTTCTTGTGAGGTTTCCAGCCAAGTTTTTCCAACTCAAAAAGGTCATCTAGGACAGATACGCTCTGATACTTTTAAAAATGTGTGTTTGTTTTTTAATAACCTCATCAAAATTAAGGTCCCCATGCTATAGTTTCCTTACAGATGACAATCCTGTTGGCTTTAGTGGAAGTATAGCCTGATTAAGGATTATCACGTCCATCCCAAGTGGTACAAAAAGTATTGTGGAGTCAATTTTGTTTAACTTCAGTCTGGCTCTAAAAGAGAAAATGTGCCAGGTGCCCACCAATGTGAATACAGGATTCATAATCAGGCCCTTAATGTTATCACTCTAAAACACAGCTGAAAATCTACATTTAAAAAATGAAGACATCAGCTAAATTTGTTGTAGATATAATCCTGCCATGAGCAGTGAGTCGGGTTTAAGATTGAGATTATCCCATGGTATTTTGGTTCTTTAGATTCTTTCACAAAGGAGCCAGCTAGTGTAAACTAGCATAGATCCATGTGCTTCAATAGAGGTGTGCGGACTCATACCAGCTGAGGATTTGGCCCTTTATTTTTATTCAGGCCTATTTTGAATCATCAGTTTCAAGTGTGCTGGCAAGCAATACCTGAAACCTAATTTAAGAACACTATGATTATGATAAAATAATGCAAATGATTATGTGGACACACTTTGATCTTATTCTCAAATACCAATACATAAAAGAACAACTTTTGCTTGTACTTACTTTTTTTAATCTTAAATGTTTGTGTCCACTCATTTGAGGTATCTCAGTTTTTGGATGTGCTGTTTTGGACACTTAGAAGTCTCATATTCAGAAGCACTGAGCACCCACTAGAGCAGTTGAAGACTGTGAGAGCTATGGGGTACCCAGTACCTCTAAAATCAGGCCATACTTGTCTAACTGGGCATGCAAAAATAGTGAACACTTTTGAAACTATAGGTCGTAACACACACCCAAAGTTGGAAGTTGGCCCTCTGGATGATAGTCTTAGTTCTTCCTCTGACTTGCTGTGTAACCTTGAGCAAATCTCTTAGTCTCTCTGTGACTCAGCTAAAATTAGTATTATATTTATACCCTACAGTGGTTACTTATACATGTGGTTTATGATAGCTTTCCGTATATTTGGGATAAATATTTGCATATTTGTACTCTTTTCCAGTTGGAACTCTGATACTTTTGAGGCTTCCTCAGTGCTAGTTTGTTTCAGGTGGTGAGTGTATATTTAGAATATGATTTAATAATTAATACAATGTAAAACAATATAAACCCCAGTTTATAGCACAAGGGTTCTCTGCAAAATATTTCAATAAATACATTTGATTTTACATTTCAGTAATGGAACAAAAAGGCTTTTCCTAAATTATTTCTCTGTTTCATTTATCTTTTCTGGTCAATTTCACTGTAGTGTTATCAATTTGAGATTTTGTGTGTAATTTTATTTTGTGCTTAAATGTTAAAAAAAATACCTGTATATTGCAACAGGTATTACATTTTCCAGTGTTGAAATGAGTTTCCTACATGCTTCATGTAATGCATCTGCATTACATATATTTTTTAAAAACCTTTTTTCCTAGAGTGATGGAAATAAACTGAACACTATTTTCCTATATATTTGCTTTGAGGCTGGTTTATCACATACTTTGGTTTTCTAATGATGTTTCATTTATTTGATGTTTTCCTTTATGCCTATACTACAAGCTGGGGTTAATAGGGCTTTACATTTTATTCAGCTTTCATTCCTGGAAGCAGAGCAAGAAAAATGATTATTTAATTTGAGTCCATAACAAGTGACAAATGGAAAAATGTAAAATAAATGAATCCAAACCAAAGGGTCCTATTAGGAATACAAAGTCAAAATATGAATGTTGAGGTTTTACCAAAACAAGAGCTCCTTGTTCTCCCATTTCTATTAATAAAATCTAAAGTATTAATCTACTTTTGGGTTACTGTACATTGATGCATTCATATTAAATTCATTGCACAACTGTTAGTCATTGCATTGGGTTGATATATTAACTTCTAACATGATAGATTTATTAAACAGGCAGACAACTCACTTCATAAGCTAACTACAAGAGAACCTTTAGACTGTGAAATCTTTTCTATTTCTGTGCTCCCATCATCCAAAATGACACTAATCAGGATGCTGGGGATGAATGCAATAAAGATTTCCCTTTTCTCAAAACATTCTGTATTGTGGATAAGGAGATAGAATGTCTACATGGTGTAATGGATACAAAGGAAAAAGAGGTTGAAGGGAGTAAAAACATGGCTAAAGGCACAATTCTGTGACTTTTTTCATTTCAGTACTGGAACAAAAAAAGCTTTAATATCATCTAAAATTATATATTTCCATGGTGTATTTCTAGTTTAATTTCACCCTTTTTTTCCTAATTAAACTTATGGAAAAGATTTGACATTTTGAGTGTGTGAAACAGGTATGCAGGACAATGGGTCTGCTTCTGGTCATAACCTGGTATAACTCTGGCATAAATCCATTGAAGTCAATTGGGTTACAATGATGTAAAAACAATGTCGGTGAAGTAAATTCTGAACCAGCTGCCTGATGTGCTTTATGATGATCAGCTACATGCATTTCTCAATAAATGTTTTAAATCGTAAATAGTATCATAGGTGCAGGATCCTGTTTTTTCTTAGATGGGAAAACTCCATCCTGGGTTGAAACTGAAATACTTATACACAGCTGTCTGCACAGCAGACATGGCCAGATCTAAACAAAACTAGGCCCAAATAAAAGGTGGGGGGGAGAATGCAAAAGAGAATCAGGCCCTTAATTACTGCAGTCAGACAGAAGCTAAAAACATGACTGCTTCAGAAACTGTCTGGAGAAATCTGCCTTTGTTGTGTTTTCAAGTAAGGAAAGAAAATACCAACAAACACGGGACCAGATTTTCAGCTGCTGTAAATCAACATAGCTCTGGCATCAAGAGAGTTACACTGATTTACATCCGCTTAACGTTTGGCTCACTAACATTTGGAACTCCTGGTGAGACTTCACTGGTTAAAAGAACCAGTCTTTCAAAACCTAAATATATATTATAAACATCCAGGCTGCAAGGTGGGAAGTGTATTATATAGTACGCCCTCTTTCTTGGCTTTGCCTTTTGAGAAGCTTTTATGGCATCAGTGTATCACAATTAGTAGCACATCATGTATTATTATATGCAAATACTCACAGTCGTGCAAAATGCATGTTGTCAACAGCAGCCAGCAGTATTACCTCTACCTCCTCCACCTCCAGATTGAGACTATGTTAGCTTATTAAAAGAATGAGAGAAATGCAAAACATTGGCTCTTCTAGTAATCCAGATAGAAAAACATTCTGTTGTTAAAGCTAAGGATCTGGTGGTTATGCTGCATTCTCAATATAAGTGAGTAATGGAGGAGTATACAGACACAGAAACACTCACTCAAGAAGCTGAGCAGTTTCTCATTATTGTAATATGATACAGGCCTGTGCAGAAGGTCTTGTGGTCCCAGGTCTCTATGGGACCACAAGACCTATTTCGCTCTATAAATTATAGAGCTTGACTTTGACCTTGATAAGCACTTGACCTTGATAAGCACTCCATAAAAGGCACAGAAAAACAAGCATTTTACATGTAAATTTGTCTACTTGTTCAGAACCAGTGAGTTGAAAACAGAGTTAACAGATTTTAGTCATAAAAGACTGCAGCTTGTAAAAGGATTGGATGTTCCATTCTATGCGTCTGATGAAGTGGGCTATAGCCCACAAAAGCTTTTGCCCAAATAAATTTGTTAGTCTCTAAGGTGCCACAAGTACTCCTAGTTCTTTTTAATGAATTTTCTGTGGATCCCTTTTCTTCTTCTTCACACTTAACTATTTGATAGTGTTAGGTTAAAGTTCGTAAATCACTTTTAAGTTTCATATAGTTCTCACAGTTCCATTTATTCATTCCTGTCTGTTACACTTATACTTAATTTTGACTGGATTTATTCAATAACACAATTATTAGACTTCTTAGGTCTTAAATTGGTAAAATGTTGTTATATTGCTTGCTGTAACAAAAAATATGCTTTCTCTTGCTGGGGTTACTGAGAGTCATGCATTCAAAGTTATAGCAGAGATGTGGCCATAGAAATAGAATCAACTCTATGGGATCATGCAGTTGTTCATGCTCAGTAAATATAAAGCAAATCCACAAATTAAAATGAACTGCTGTTGAGTATATGGCTTGAACTATGTTACAAATCTACTTTGACTGAAAATTCAGCATTTATCAAAATTCAAGTGAAACCCCTGCCCATGAAATCAATAAGCACTCCCTTTCAACTCTGCCATGGGTTGTTTTCGGGTGGTTGGTTGGTTGGTTTTGCTTTTTAAAAGCCTATCCAATCACCTACAGTAACTTGTGTAGACCTTCATAATATGCTCCTCCTTCTACTCTCTTATATGCCTTGAGAAGCAGTGAAATAGTTAACTATGGCATTTGAGTTAGCGCCTATAGAAATGAATGGCTAATTAACATCTCTTGGGTATTGTGTCAGCCTCTCTGCAAAATCAGGAAGATATCATGACACTTCTTACACTCAGGTCATGGTTTTTAAAATTTCTTCACAACCATAACAGCTGGAGACTTCTTTCTGTTTTCATTTAAAAAAAAAAAAAAAAAAAAAGACTCTTGAAAACATCTGAGACGTCTGTCTGCACCCAATTGCAGGCTATTCTTTCACTCTTCACTAGGGAGAAGTTTTCTGATCTAAACCTATCACTTTCCCTGTACCATTCTCAGTGAATACCAAATAAAATGAGAACACCAAATCCAGAAGGGAACTAAGAGAAGTAAATAGGGAAGGGGTGGGAGTACTGGCATTTTCAAAATATTGTAATGACCATGCAGGTATGCAGCTTTTAATTTTTGTTCACAGGTAAGATATAAACCCCATATCATTCGTAAGAAAAGCCCCATTCAAAGCATCCTACCAAACGTTATTTTCTATTTCCAACATACATTTAAAAAACCCACCCTCCTTTTGTTCATTTGCAGCCTCTGATCTGCCCCTGTTTAATGTTGTTTTCATATTTGAACAGCATGATTGTTTATGGCAGTGTTTTGCCAACAATGTCAACCTACCTTACATAAAGAGGATCTATAACCAACCTGAGGTTATTTTAGACCACAAGGTAAAGAGATTTGACAAGGCTGTGATGATAAATAAGGATGATCCAGTTATGAAAATTCTGGATCAAACTGTCACCTCAAATTTAATATAAAATAATGAACAGCTCCAAGCAATATTACACTCCCATATGACAGCTGTGTTTATAGGAAGTTTGAGTGTGTGCCAGCGATAAGACTTATTCTAGTCTCATAGCAGTTTGCACAGGACGTAAATAGTGACCCAGATTTAATATTGGCACAGTTAAAATGTCTTGGATATGCAAAGCAATTTGCCAGCAAGGCTAATAGCCTCATTAATATACTTGCACTGTGTCATCTTCATTCATGGACCCATCATGAACTGCAGTTCATGCAAAAATATTTTGCAAGTTTATTTTGTTAGGATAGAAAATTGCTCCAAGTAGTCTCATTGTAATATTTAGTAATTGTTTTCAAAAACAAAGAAAATATTATTTCTGTGTAACAAGATTTGTCAGCAAAAAAGTTCTTTTTAAGTATTCTCTGGTTTAATAACTTAGCATTGGTTATGTCTTGCTGTGTCATTCCTAGAACCGTGAAAAATGTTTAGTTAGTTACATGAACCTCCACTTGATTCATGACCACTTTTACAATTGTTGCCCTAATTTTGATTTTTAAATGGGAACTGAGTGCTATTGAAAATCGGGCCCCAATTGTAGGAGTTGAACACTCTAAAATCTGTCACAGAAGAGAGATCTATTCTTGCTTCTCTCTCAGCCAGTGGCAAGCTCTCATTGACTTCCGTGGGAGCAAACTTGACCCACAAGTCTGGCCCATTGGAAGGTATAAACTTTGAGATCATTTCAGAGGAAAGAATGTAGTTGCATGAAGTACCAGGAACTCTACTAATAAAGGATAAGGACTTGTCTACATATGGAAGTATTCAGGAACAACTATTCCTGGATAACTCAGGGTGTGGGCACACTTATTTTGGAACAAGAGTATCTTGTTCCTGTTTAGCTTAATCCACTTTGAAATTTCCTAGGATTTAAGCACGTGCCTATGACCATTCTTATTCAGGGCATGACTTGCCCACATACATAAGTGCTTTGCTAAGTTATGGCCATAACTGCAGACAAGATGACGCACAGAATTCCCATAATTCTTTCTCATGAGAATAAGCATACAGTTGAAAAATTGTGATTCAGCCCTGGTATAATTTTCTCTCTGAATGAATGAATGAAAAATCAGTAAAGTTTCATTCATCATTCCTTATCACATTAACCTAAGCAATTTCTGAGGCTTGCGTGAGGACCATTAATTTTGCTAACTTGTGACTTAATTAGAAAATGGTCTTAATCGTCTCTTCTTTTCCAGGACGGAGTAATAGCTTAACACTGTATCCACCCCCAAAGCTGTTTTATATCTGGATTTTATGAAGATGGAACTGTAGCAGGGTGATCACCCCGCTCCGGCCCCTAAAGGGTTAAAAGCAGCCCAGCAGAGGGCTGCAGCAGTGAAAGCAATTGAGTGCGTAGCAGCCACAGGTGTGGCTGGGTCAGTTAGGGCCCAGCTGGCCCTTATAAAAGGCTGTGAGCCAGGAGCTCAGGCAGTCTCTCTCCAGTCTTGGAGGGAGCAGGGCGTGGTTGCCTGCAGAAAGGGTATGGGGAGTGAAGCAGGGCTGGGGAAAGGCCAGAGGAGCTGGGGAGCTCCAGGCCAGCAACTCCCCAGGCTGCAGGGCTTCGTCCAAGGCCCAGTGAGGTACTGGGTTGCAAGGAAAGGCAAAGGGCCAAAAACCCCTTGCCTATGATGACTGGCTCTTACATTGCAATCTGCCCCAGGGAACAGGGGCTTGTTGCTGACTGGCAGTAGCTGCAGACTGAGGCAAAGTGGGGATAGTGTGTTGGGAGTTCCCCAGGAAGGGGAGACCCAGGCAGAGTGTGGGGTATTGCCAGGGCGCAAACACCCCAGGTAAAAGGGCTCTGGGGTATGGGAGGGACACGGAGGCCGGTGGACAGTGAGACACCATCCTGCAGAGGGCGCTCCGAGGGCTAGTGAGCTAATTCCCAGGTGGCCAGCAGGAGACGCCACAGGGGTGAGTCATTGTGCTGCTACAGGAACCCACAAAATGTATATGTTAATGACCCAGCAGAAGGAAAGGCTGGGTCTTTCAGAGATTTTTTTTTTTCCTCAGAGCCCAGTAGTACTAAAATCCTCTGCTACCAGAACACTGCAAAAGAGATCTAAATCTCCCCTTCATGGGCAGCTAAGGATGGGAATATGGGAGACTCCTCGATTGGTATGAAATTGTTGTAGGCCGTTCTACAGCTGGCCCCTAAATCCTGAAATGTAGAGTGAATGCCAGAAGGGGAGGGGATGGAGCACACTGCATTGTGGTGGTCCTTATCAGTGTGATCTGCACTAAGAGGGCATTAATCTGTTGCAAGTCAGAGAAGTTTTGTGCCTGTGGCTGCTTTGGTACTAGTCAGCCTCAGAATCAGGCAAAGGTCTAATCTGGTGTAGTTGAGAGTTTAGTATGATATATCTAAGTGGAAGTTCAAGATATAAATACTCTGAGACACATACTTTTATATTCGAGAAGGTCAGTTTTTTCTAATAGTGCTTATTCTTAAGTATAATTATTTAGGCATCTGATTTATTTAAGTACAGACAATGTGAAACATATCAGATTGTTTGTTTGAAAAGCAGAAAACCAGCTTGGGTTGAATATGTTGATGATTAATTGCTCCATTTGTCCATTTGCTGCCATTCCAATTCTGACAAGCTTCTGCACTGGAACTGGCTTGTCTATAAACATGTGCATCAGAGTGTACAGCCATTGTCATGAGAGCCCCTATAGAAGTAGAATGATGACTGAAGGCTTCCTCAGGGGTTGTTCGAAGTAGTTGAACAACAGAGGTTGAATTCCACATCCTGAGTGGGGATGGGGGAATGACTAGGAGAATAAGTACCACTTAAATGTACCATTAGCGGAGTAAATTATTAATTGTTCATAGCAGGTGGTGCTATTTCCTGTTTTCCTTGGTATGAGAACTGTTGAAATCTAATACTTACTTTGAAAAACTTCTGTCACATTTTATTTCCAAAACAGAGCTCCAATATGATTTCATATCATCTTTCCTGTTCAAGTAGGAAACATAGCATTGCTTCTAATATACTAGTTTTAGTAGTCATGTAGAAAGTCTGTCAAATATAACTTTCTAGACTGTAGTTTTTCAAGGCTGTAGTTTACATTGAGTTCTGTTGACTTACATATGTCAAGTACTTCAGAACATTCTCAATAGAATAATAAAGCTTTCAGTCACCTGTTCCTACTACATTATGAACAGAAATAGATAAATTAGAGTGTGGAGGTAGAGTTAACTTCATACCAGTTGAGTATTAATGTTGCAGCATCAGGAGTCGCTTATTCAATTGTAAATGGAAATCTCACAGTAATGCCATTCCTCACCATAGATTGGGCAAAATACATATTTAACTATCCCATTCTACTGCCAACTTTGCTTGTTGAGATAACACATCATCAGTATTTGGAAAGGTTTTTATTTTTCTTTCCTTTGAAAGTCAGTCTAGGCAATTTACTCTGAAAATAAAGTTGTTGAAAGAAAAATTGGAAGTAAAGCAGAAGTGAACCTCCCCTATTGGCCATCTGCCTCCTCTCCTTCCCCCCGCCCCATCACTAGCTACTTAATCCTGTACATTTTGTAGTGTTTTAATTCTCTTCATAACTTTTTTTATTTGAACTCATCTGAGACTTTCACAGTTTGAGATTTTGAATGAATTATAACTTCTGTTCTCTGGGCTAGAATGAAAAGAAATTGTCTCAAGTTTATGATTAACCTCAAATGTGTCAGCCAGCATGAGAAATAAGACTTAATATATTGTTTTAGAATTTCTTCAGTCTTTGACACCAACCTACCTTCAAAGTAAATCAACAGTTGACTGAAACTCATGCTCCTTAGTAGAGATTATACCCCTGATATCAATGCCCAGAATTCTCGTAAGACAATTTAGAACCT
Organism: Dermatemys mawii; assembly: GCA_007922305.1. Classification (NCBI taxonomy): domain Eukaryota; kingdom Metazoa; phylum Chordata; order Testudines; family Dermatemydidae; genus Dermatemys; species Dermatemys mawii. Next base: position 14,538,320 of record ML677363.1, read on the forward strand.
CCAAATCATTTGTTTTGTTTCTTCTGCTGACCAAACTTAGAAACTCTGCTAATGCCAATTAGCACACTGTTGAGGACATGCTGAATGTATACTTAGGATAAATAGCATCTTTAAATAACTTGTAAATTGTGGTTTATATCTGAAAAGCAACTCTGCAATTGGCAACGTGATATGTGTCTGCTCTTATTGTGTCAATGATTCCAGATCATATTGGCTCAGTTCAAAGGAAGTATTTTTTCATACAACACAAGTCAACATGTGGAACTCTTTGCCAGAGAATGTTGTGAAGGCCAAGACTATAACAGGATTCAAAAAACTACACAAGTTCATGAAGGATAATGATTATTAGCCAAGATGGGCTGGGATGCAAAACTATTATCTGAAGTGTCCCTAGCGGATGTTTCCCAGAACCTAGGAAAGGGCGACGGGATGGATCACTTGATGATTACCTGTTCAGTTCATGCCACCTAAAGCACCTGGCATTGGCCACTGTTGGAAGACAGGACATTGGGCTAGATCAGGGGTAGCCAAACCAAGGCCCACAGGCTGGATTTTTAATCCAGCCCTTGAGCTCCCTCTGGGGGCAGGGTCTGGGGCTTGTCCCACTCTGGTGCTCCAGCTCAGACATAGGGTCGGGGGCTGCTTCATGCAGCTCCCAGAAGAAGTGGCATGGCCCCCGCTCCAGCTCCTACATGTAGGGGTCGTCAGGGGGCTCTGCTCCGCATACCAGCACCACCCTAAGCACCATCCCTGCAGCTCCTAGGGACCAGGAACTGCAGCCAATGGGGACTGCAGTGGCAGTGCCTGCAAAGAAGCTGGAGAAGGGACATGCCACTGCTTCTGAAAGCCACTTAAGATAAGCACCACCTGGAGCCTGCACCCCTGAGCCTCCACAGTGCCCCAAACCCCTGCCCCAGCTCTGATCCTCCTCTTGCCTTCCAAACCCCTTGATCCCGGCCTGGAGCATCCTGCTGTACCCCAAACCCCCCAACCCCAGCCATACCCCAGAGCTTGCACCCCCAGCCAGAGGCCTTACTCCCCCTCACCCCGCACTTCACTCCCTCATCCTAGCCCAGAGCCTCTCCCTCACCCTGAACTCCTCATTTCTGACCTCATCCAGGAGCACGCACCCACAAGCAGAGCCATCACTCCCTCCCTCACGCAAACCCCATTTGTGAGCATTCATGGCCCACCATACAATTTCTATTCCCAGATGTGGCTCTCAGGGTCTACATTAACATTTGGAGGGTCTGCTGCTATTCTTTCAAGTATCCACAAAGCTATGAACATTTTTGAAATTTTTGGGAAGTGCATCATATTAATATTATTTTTTCTTTTAAAGTTTTAGTCAGTAGGAAATCTGAAAATCTCATGTGACCAACAATACTAATGAATTTTCACAGTGAATATTTCATTAATAGCCCATAGTCTGCTAATTATTTGTTTAACTTGTTTGTTTCTGAATAATTAATTCTTTGTATTATCACTGTGCCTAAGACCTCCAAGTAGGGACCAAGATCCCACTGTGTTAAACACTGCACAAACATAAAATAAAGATCGTTCCTGCCCAAAGAGTTTATCATTTTCTTTATCCAAAGCAAACTGTTGCCATTTTTATGTGTGAGGAAATTTCTATAATGTGATTTCCTTCCAAGTTGATCATTTTGGATACCAATATATATAACCATCTTAGTTAATTTATTTGAAATTAGTTTCTTATTTAAAGTATTTTTATCCTCTTACCATCCAATTTATACCAGTGAATAAGATTGGAACATGTTTTACAGTGGATAAAACAGAAGATAGCTCCATTGAAAGGACAGTTCAGAAAATGTAGACGTTTATGAAATGATTGCCTCCAGTAACAGCCAATCATAATGATGCTCTTTTGACCCAACAATTCTAAAAGCTCATAACTGAAGTCGTCTTAGGCCTTGTAAAAGTATTTAATGCTGCCTTTTAATAGTATTTTTGGAATAATTGCTCTGCCATGTTGTTCTGTGAAAATACACTTGGTCTACAAAAAATCTTTAAATCTTCCCAACCTATTTTTTCAGTCCTAGAAACACTTCTTTACAAAACAGAAAGTGGATGATGATAAGACAGAATTGACAAAATAGTGTTTTCTTTTTTAAGTTGAAAACATTTTTCAGTCAGATTTTTTTCATACATTCTTCTGAATTATCTTTTTATACTTTTTTTCTCTTTTTGTATTACAACAAATACATGCTATAAATAGACAGAGGACTTCTTATTGCTACAACTATTTTCTGTTTTGTCACTTTTTCTCGTGTTAGTATAATCATAAGTATCCCCATTGAAATTGACCAAGGAATTGAATTAGAGCTACTTGTAGAGAAAGGTGCTGCTGAGTTTGAAAAGGCAGGCAGAATGGGGCTGTAAATCTGCACTTGAAGTACACTGACAAATCTCTTCCTCACCTTATCCTCTTAAAAACAAAACAAAAAAATCGTTCTCCACCAACAATATGAGGATGCGCATGGCTTCAGCTAACATGTAAATACACTCTGCTAGAGCTGCTGAGAAGGAAGGCTCTTTGAAAATCCTTATTTTCAGCCACTTAAAATTTCTACAAACACCTGAAAATTGTCATGATAGTTTCAACCTAAACCTCTTCTGAATATGAAAAAAATAATAGCTTATAAGGCTATCTCTAGTTTGACCTCTTTTATATCACACTGCGAAGGACTCTGCTGAATTCCAGATCGCATCTTTTTAAAAAAATCGAATCTCCATTTAAAATTGCTAGTGGCGGAGAATCCACCACAACCCTTGGTAATTTGTTTTAACAACTAATTATAAAAAAAGGCCTTATTTTCAATCGGAATTTGTCTAGCTTCACCTTTAGCCATTGTATCTTGCTATATTTTTGTCTGCTAGATTGGAGAATCCATTATCAAATTTTGTTTACTGTGTAGGTACTTATAAATTGTTATCAAGTCACCCTTAACAGTGTTTTTGTTAAGTTAAATAGACTCAAGGAGCTGAATCTATCACTGCAAGCTATATTTTCCAATCACTTAATTATTCTCTGACTCTTCTCTGAATCCACTCCAATTTATCTACATCCTAGTATTGTGCAGGCCAGAATTGTACATTGTATTCCAGCAGTGGCCATATCTGTGCCAAACACAGATGTAGTATAACTTCCCTATTCCTACTTGAGATTTTCATATTTATGCATCCAAGGATCCCATTAGCCTTTTTGGACACGGTCTCACATTGGAAGCTTGGGAGTTATGGTGGATAATCAGCTCAACATAAGTCTTTTTTGGTGTCACTGCTTCCCAGAACAGTATGCTGTACTTACAGGACAGGAAATGTTCTTTGTTTCTAGAAGTATAAATTTAAATTTGGCTTTACTCACCCACTGAATTGAGTCTCCATTTACAGTTATATTTTGAGACCTATCAGTCATTTTTCAACCCATTCAAAGTGTGGCATGTTGACATATTATTCTTATTTTAATCAAAATGTCATGCAACACCAAGTCAAATGTTTTACAGAAGTCTAAGTATATTACATCAACAGTATTACCTTTATCAATTTAAACTTGTAGTTTCATGGGGAAAAAATATCAAGTTAGTTTGACAGAATCTATTTTCCGTTAAGCCATGTTGATTATCCTCCTTAATTCTTTATTAATTGAGTCCTGTATCAGCTGTGCTTTTGTTGTTCTTTTGCCTGGGATCAGTGTCAGGCTTGCAATTATCCAGGTCTTCCTGTTTATGCTTTTTAAATATTGAAAAAATAGTAGTTTTCTTCCAGTCTTCTGGAACTTCCCCAGTGTTCTAAGATTAATTGATAATAAACATTAAATTTGGCTTATAAGAGCAATGTTTTTGATGACTATGATGGAAGAGTTTCAGAATGTTCAGAGATTTGGCTCAGATGCTTATCTAAACTTGCTAGAGTCTGTTTGGTATGGAGATGAGGCTATAAATCTGTCTGAGATTGGGACTAGGAGCCTGGAACTCCTGATTTTTCTATCCACTTTGTCATGGTCTGAGGCCTTGAGCAATTCACATATATTATGCCTCCATTTCCCCATTTGTACAATGGGGATTTCCTGTTAAACAAATGTTTCTATACCTGTGAAGATGCTTTCGTAGGTATTCTTTTGGCAAACATGTATCCATATACAAATTTGTGGGCATCTTAGAAATACGAGAATTGCTGTATTGCATCAAACCCAAGGTCTGTATAGTCCTATTTAATATCCAGACTCTGACGGGGCCAGTTCCAAATGAAGATGAAAGAACCCTGCAGTAGGCAGAGGTGGAAATCTGTACCCCATATTCAATGTCATCCTGGCATCTCTAGGTATGTCTACGTACAATAAGACACCTGTGGCTGGCCCATGCCAGCTAACTCGGGCTTCTGGGACTCAGGCTTCTGGGATTGGGCTGCAACCAGTTCTGGGATCCTCTCATGGTCCTAGAGCCCAGCTCCAGCCCTAGCCCAGAAGTCTACACAGCAATTAAACAGCCCCACAACTTGTCCCCCACAATCTCGAGTCAGCTGCCATGGGCCAGCTGCAGCTTTTTAATTACAGTTTAGACATAGGCTGAAGCGTTAAGTTTAATATCCTTGTTTAAAATATCCTTAATTATTACTTATATCCTGTCCACCAAGAAAAATGGGGTAAAAAACAACATGGTAGAACTAAACAGTAAAGCCACCTTCTGAAATTAGAGCAGATAGTACAAAAGGAAATAAAAAGACATTTTGTGTTACTAAATGCTATAATTCATTACTGAGGGAAGGAGTGTGATATTGAAAGGACCAGGACATCACTTTTTAAGCAGAATTCTCCTTTTTTTTTTCCAGTGAGAAGTTTTGCTTAAAAATGAATGGCATGATATAGTTACAGATTGGGAAGATTTTTCTATTGAATTTGCAAAGTGTCTCAATTATAATGAAGCTTTCTTTTATTCTCTGTAATGTGCAAAAAATAGATCAGTATTTATTTATCTGTTCCACTTCTATCAGTTTACAATGACAAATGATAAATATTCACATTAGGAATTTTGGCACTAATAACTGTTTCACTCAAATAAAGAACATGTGGTATATGTTAGGACCAAAACAAAGTATCAGTTACACTTTACATTTTATTCTTTCAATAAAAAGACAGTGTTACTCATATCAAGGCATTTACAGGATACTTTGTGATTTCCAGGTGTTACTGACTGCCTTGCTCACTAAATTACTGTCATGTGAGGTACCAAGATATCAGGTTTTATTGGTGCAATAGGCTACAGAAAGCAGGTTCTATCTGTGCTTTGTGGACAGACATAAATATTTATATTTGCAACATCAAGCCAAAATTTAATAGACATTGCCCCTTAGTTTCATGATGAATTCAGCAAACAAACAAAAAGTGACAGGATAATATATTTCACTTGTAATCCTTGTATTCATGAAAACAGTACCCCATCCACTGCACTCTTCCACAGTAATCAAAACAACACCATAACACCTGGATGTGTTGTTATTTGTAGAGACTTTGAGCCGCAGTCATGGACCAAGAGCAAACTAGGACAAAAATACTGTGTGACACCCTGGCACCCCAATATTCACCACTGTCATGTAATTAGGATATGTTTTATACCAGGGGTTGGCAACCCCCGGCACGCATGCCAAAGCTGGCATGGGAGCTGATTTTGACTGGCACGCCAAGGTCCCTGCAAGTGGCAGGCAGCCACAGTGCAGCGCAGCCTGAACCGGCAGCTGGAACACAGAGCCAGCTGATGCTGGGACGCTCTCAGCTCACATGTCTGGGATTCCCCCCCTCCCTCATGCAGAGTGAGGCGGTGGCTGATTGGACGGGTGGGTCTGAGCAGCTTGCAGACATTGGAGCCTGCAGCAGTCAGAGCCCTCCCCTCCTCCCTCCCTCCCCCCTCCTTCTGTCCCCTGCAGAGCAGCAAGGCAGAGTGTAAAGCTTCACCTGTAGTCATCGGCTCTCCCTCGGCATGTTAAGGGAAGCTGGAACATGCAGCCCAGGCATAGGGTGGGGGTAGCTCTCTACTTCCACAAAGCCCTACAAGGCAGCAGGAATAGTCTTTGGCAGCAAGTGACCCCCCCACCCACTCCCTGCACAGGGAGAAAGGACACAGGCATGCCTGTATTTCCCTGAAAACTGGGCTCCCCCTGGGTCTGCTCCCTCCCCATTCCCTTGCTTCAGAGCCTTGTTGCAGGGGAAGGAGGTGTGTTGGGGGGGGTTGCACCCCCAGCTACACCCTCCACCCCCCAGAAGCACCATCTCAGCCCATCAAAGGTATCTACCTACTTGGGGAGGAGGCTGTGATCCAGTACCAGGCTCAGAGCTTGGGGGGGCAGGGGTGCTGAACAGCTGCCTTTTCGTTATACATACTCTCTCTCACACACACACACACAAGGGCAAAGATCACACTAAACCGATAAGATCTGCATTTTTATTTTAAATAAAGCTTGTTAAATATTTTAAAAACCTTATTTACTTTAAATACAGCAATAGTTTATTTATATAATGCAGACTTATAAAGACCTTCTAAAAACATTAAAATGTATTACCAGCATGCGAAACCTTAAATTAGATTGAATAAATGAAGGCTCGGCACACCACTTCTGAAAGGTTGCCGACCCCTGTTTTATACAAAGTATGCCTTGTGAGGTATCATTCTAAGAGTCTTGATCTGCTAGATAGTAATATCTCATTGGATTGTATGTGCTATCATCATATGTGAAGTTATGAAGTTTGGCTATGTATGCATTACTGAAACATATTGTGAGGTTGAAAACACCCACAAGTAGCCTTTCGGGTACAACAATCAAAAGGCCAAACAATGAAAATGGCTTATTGAGGAAATGCACAAAAACACAGGGATTACCCCAGGAACTGTGTATAATAGAAACACCTCAGATATAGCACTGCATAATGGGAACTCTTTTTGGCCCGGATCACAGCAAAAGGGCTTTCCAGCAAATGGGAAGAAGATATAAAAGGGGGGAAATGACATTGTGGGGGAACCTGACTCTCCCTACAACGACCTACCTGGAAACACCTCTGGGGCAAACTGAACAGGGGGAAGTTATGGTCTCAGGCTAGAGGGAATTTTAGCCTGTGTATGAAAACTTTGGAAAGCCAAGGCAACTTGTACCTTAAGAATCTGCCAGCCTGTTTATCACTCAGGGTGAGAATTTGAACCATTGCTGTCCCAGTTTTGTGGATAAATGGAGAGCTTGCAATCTCTAGGACTGTGACTCTGGCACTGTTTACAAATATTAAAATTCCCTTATTCTTACCCCAATCCCTAATACTTAATGAGCTAGTAATCTCCTTCTTCTTTGGGTAATCTATGATGTACTCATTTGATAGATCATCAGGCATAACTAGCTAAATACTAGTGGTGATAATCAATATTCAATTGACATATTATGTTTGAAATGTTTTGTAAACTATATTCCAAATACAACCAAAATGGATGATTCAGTGTGTGACAGCTTTTCGGGAATAGCAGCTTTTGTAAAGTAGCTAATTTATGAGTTACAATAAGTGTGTTTTCTTCCTGATGCAGAAGAAACTTAATTGCATTTAGTGGATTTTCCTATCATATTTTTAGTTGCTTATCATGAGTAAGAGTTCTGTTTGTACTCTTAATTAAGTGATAATATTAATGAAATTGTATTTTGCTACTTTCCAGAAAATGAGATTTAGCCAAAAAAACAGATGGCGAAACATAAAGACATTTATCAAAATTAAACACTGAGACAAAGCAATTAGGGTTATTTCAAATAATTTACTTTTAAAATAAATGTACATGAAATAAATCCAGCAGCTCTACAGCATGTTTCCGCTGGGAGATTCAAAGAAAGCTGAGTGAGCTTGTGATCTCCTGCCTATAGCCCAATCCTGCATCAAAACTTCTTGTGAAATGAGCACAAATCTGCAATATGCAAGGAATGCAGAGTGAAATTGGGAAGGACGGGGGTGGAGCGTAGTCCAGGTTTTGGATCAGGACACTGGTGAATAAGATACTTTTATTTTAAGAAAAAATCTCCGTAGTTCCAGGCAATCGATAACAGGGTTAATTTTAAGGCCAGTTTTGAAGTCTCCAGGGGCAAAACAATTAGAAAAGGAAGACCTGATGGGTCATCTAGTCTAATTCTCAGTCCCAGAATACACAGATCAGACTAGACCATCATAATGGTCTCTTCTGACCTTAAAGTCTATGAGGTAGGATCCAGGGCCAGAGTTCCAGCTCTGTGGTCAAGACTGCCGTGAGGTGCTGAATACCTCCTGTCAAGCACTGACCATTCTCTGTTTGTAAAAAGCACTACTGTGAAGTTCCCTACACACCTTTAGTGTGCACAGCAGGATCTATTCAGACCAATTAATGTGCAACATATTAGTGCTCTTTAGCTATCACACTGTGTACTGTGCATCACTCCACCTTGCAGACCAGCCCTTATTTATATTAGGAAAGATCACAGGAGCTGAGACAGCACATTTTCATACAGACAGCTTTAAAAGAAAGTGTTCATTGTCCTGGATCAACACAGGTATGACTACAGCTCTGATACAGTTGGCATTTGGAAATTCCTCATAGCTCTAATGTTTCCTGGTGCATTATTTCAACGTAATATGTCAGTTGAATATTGATTATCACCAATGGTATTTTAGATTTTAGATAGCGTATTATATATGTAAAGTAGTGTTCAGCACCCTTTAGCCATGGTCTTTACATCTTATGTAACTCCAGGTGTTTGTTTCCTTAGTAGCATCATTGTTGTTAAAATATTAATGTTACTTTGTGAACTAATGTCAGAAAGAAATAGTGATTTTTAGGGAACCATACACTGCTGTATTTTAGAGAACCATACAGGACTATGCCCACAGAATGGAGTAGTTCTGCTTCAGAAGCAAATTTCTCCTTCCTTGTTTGTCTGTGACAAGAAGTTCTTCCCCTTTTCCACAGATTGCTTTATAGCCAGATAGTGAGCTGCAAATCCGGGAGGGAAAAGTTGCATGTGCATACTGCATTGAAGAGCTCTTCAGGGTTTAGTTCCTGCCACCACTGGTCTTGATCTATTTTATGTACATGTTCAGATAACTCCTGTTTCCAGCTGTTTGTCTGAGATGGAGCCAGGATCAGCTGACTGAACCACTGCGCTGTACCAGAACACTGAGTGTATGAAGTGCATATTCTAATACATGTTGACTGCTGTGCAGCCAATGGGGCTCTGCAGAGAGCCCCACTGCTGTGAAGAAGACTGCAGGATCCTGTGCATGTAGCTTATGGTTTATGTTTTCAAAGCTGACTCTGGGAATTAGCCATCTAACTCACATTAACTTCTGTGGGAGTCATGGGCTTAACTCCCTTAGTCAGCTTTGAAGATAACAACCAAGAGGTGTTTTTATATAGGGAAATTAAAATTAACCTAGTATTTCTCCTTTTAAATATAGAGGCAAAAAAGTTAAGATTAAAGATGGGATATGCCTGGGTGCCCTCATTTTAGTGGGGGAGCTTGGTAAATAAAAATATTACAGTATTAGGTCCTAATTCTGCAAACTCCTATGCACTCTTCACATGGGTTGAGTTAAGCACATGCACACATTTTAGCGGATAAGGGCTTTCATTATTATTTTTATTTTAATATAACTGACTTCTTTTTGTAAATCATGTTTGAACTACGTTGCACTGGCTGAATGCAGCAAGAGAATTCTCTTCTGTGCCTGTACACAAAGGATCAAGTGCTTGCATTCCAAAGTTTAAAATAATGGTCTAAAAGAATATTCCTGTTTTTTCAGTTTGTTTCTGTTTGGCATTTAAAATTCTAGAAAAAAAATGTTTTTCAGAAGATCAATAATTTGATTATATAAGGTCTGAGTGCATAGCTTTTGCCAGTGAAATACTTAACCTACTTCCCATGACAGTTTCTCAACATGCAGTGCATAGGAAATGGTTAGTATCACTGTTTACATCTTTGTTGCAGAGTTAACGTAGGGTATGTACATCCAAGTTACTCCTCTCAAGTCAGCATAGCTCAAGTAAGAGTGGCCAGTCTGAAAAGTAACATTTGAACGGCTATATCTGTACAGGTGCTACACTCATTGGTGTGTGTTGCTAGGACTTCCAGGGGCATATCCCAGGATACATTATGCCGCAGTAAGATGAATTCTAGGAATTTGTTCCCAATGAATTTAGGAGAATATGTCTATTCTTTTGAATGGGAGGAGGGGAGAATGATGGGAAGGCACTGGAGAGGCAGCAGCCTGCATCCACATCACATAGCGGTCACATTAGTCAAGTTGTATTAACCTGAGCTTCAGCCTATACCCTAGATGGGGCAGCCAACTCAAGTTAGTGACACAATTGCCCTCCAGTTAACACATTTTACATGTGAATGGGACTCAAGATAAGGGCAACACTAGAAATATAACTTAAGTTACCCTTGCAGTGGAGACAAGCATATAGACCTGGACGGGGAGAGATAGGCACTTTAGACTGCAATCCACAGAAGCCAGCATGCTGGATAGGGGGCCATCTAAGCTAGCGATTGAGAGATGCCAAGGAGAGAGGTGTGTGCTAAGCCCCTCCTCTCCCCACAGCTGGGAACCCTCACTGGAGGCAGGCTGGTGCCTGATATATAACATATACAAAATATTCAGTTTTATCTTCTATGATTTGAAATATATTTCTTTACATATATTTTGTTTACGTACATTTTAAAAATGAAGCAGCACATTATATAGCTTTAGTTTCTTTTCTATTCCTGTAAATCCAAAAAGTCATCGGCTGCTGATGCGTGACCCAAGACCTCCAGAATAGACACATTTGTTTGTGCATTTTATGATGACTCGCTGGCTGGCGGAGCAGCCTCTGGGTTTAATTTTAATAGCAACCAATATCATTTGAAAATCTGCTTACACATCTCCCATTACTAACAATGCTTTCAGGTTTGTGTGTCCTTGAGTTCCATGGCAGCCAGGTCTCTTCAGTACATTTGAGTAACTTGCATTAATGTTAAAAGGAACCTTTTGAACAGTTCTCTTGAGATTAAATTGAGCCTTTTATTCATCTACCACATGCCCACGGAAGGCCCATGCATATATTTCAGCCCCCTGCCTGTCTTTGCAGTTCAAGTTTTCTGGGTCATGGAAATGTATTTTCATTGTTCTGTGAAGTCTTCAAGAGTCAACTTGATCAATGTTGTGAGGAAGATAGGGCCACATTTGAGCTGGGCCTGGAAAAACTTTAACTATAGCAAATGGCTTTTATTCCGCGGGAACTGTAAAAGCAGTTCCTTGTTCCTAGGACAAAAGTCCTATATTTACACCTCAATTAGGCCCTCTCCATGACTATTTCTTTAATTTATTGCAGGGAACCAGCAACTGTCATGAATTGGTAAGAGCATACGAGTGAGTCATGTATGCACTGACTAGATTATTCACTGTTTTAAAGAAACTGCCAAACAGCTGATGCTACTAAACACGGGCCCCCACCTGTGTTACCCCAAATGGAAGGCTGGTACCAGTTTTTCAAGTCTAGGCTGGGGTGGATCTGTTAATCTCTTCTGTTTTGATGTTGTTCCACTGTATATAAATATTAGAATAGTCGTTGGGCCAGAGAGAGAGAGAGAGTTTGTCTATAGGCCAGTGATTATGGCACTCACTTTTAAATCTCTTCTCCACCTCAGGCAAAGGGGGAATTGAACTAGGATCTCCCACATCCCAGCTACACACCATGGGGCTAAAACTTAAGGGAAGAAACCAACATGACCTCCTGTTCCTCTAGTAATTTTGGTTGGGATTAGTCATATTCTGAAAATGCCTATTGGATTAGGCCCTATAGGTGAGATTAGTGGGGAGTGCCTAGTTTGAAGATCTCATTGGCACTTAGGCATGAAATAGGTGCCTAGCCTAAGGCAGATGTATGCACAGGCACTGGCAGAAATGTAGGCACTTAAGGGACTTTAACTGTGGAACATTAGGGGCCTACAGATTTCTGGTGCCTATAGTTAGGTGGCAGTGGGGGATTTGATGATCTCAGTGGCACCTACATGATACACTTAACTGCCCCTTTAAGCACCTACATCCTTTTCTTACCCTTTGTATTTCTTCTGCTTCTTGATTGGACAGCTGAAATGTTTTAAGTAAAGGACGGGCAAATAGAGAGAAGTTAGTTTTATTTCTGTTCCTTCATATTTTCTGATGCCAGACATGGAGAGAGAAGGGAGAGCATGTGAATACATTGAGAAGGGCATAGGATAGGATGACTACCCATGCTCTATTTTCAGACACAGCCATATTTGAAGCTAATAGCCAATGACTCATGTTCATCAAGGAGGTACTAAGAAGCATTTGATAAGATTGAAAAGCATGTTTACAACCAGTAATTGTGTATGGCTTTGTACAATGAATTAGCCCTTGTCAGTTGTTAGCATAGTTTATTTTTTAAAGGATGTCTTTTTTTCCATACATTTTGCCTTTGGGTGTGGGGTGTGGGGAGGGGGTGTGTGGCTTTTATTTATTTATTTTTTAAACAGACAGTCCTCCTGCGTGGCTGAGGGATTTGGTGCACATTGCAACAAAATTAGGGGTATAAGCAACACAATGATGCACAGCATATCACTATCTCCTGCTCCTTGTGGGGACTACAGTGACCCTTATTTGCATCAATTTATCCACTCCCAGGAGTGTTTCAAAGTAAAAATTACCTAGGTGAAAAATATCTCATTTAAAAAAAAACTTTTAAATTCATACTTAGAATGCTTGCTTTTTCATATGACATTTGAACTTTTTGATTGTTTTGATACCATAATTTTTTTTGCAAACACCAGGGATTGACTCATACTGTTAAACTTTAGGTTTGCAGAAATTGGAAAACATAGAGCAAAAGAAACAGATTTAAACTATAATACAATCAGGTCTGCTAGGTGCACATCAGTTATTCCTGCTGTTGGCCAGAATGCAACTGATTGCATAGCAAATGTGTTCCATAGAGGATTCTAAATTTGAAAAGTGTCCCCTTTCCTCTGTTGATGCAGATGTCTTAAGTGAAAGTCTAAGACATATTGCTCAGAGACAGTTACAGGTTACAAAGTAGAATGAAAGGTAGTGTAACTACTATGCACAATCCACTGCCATGTGGAAAACTTGCTTATCTGTTTTAGAAAATAGAGATATTAAAATATTGCTGGCATTGGGAATTTTTTTCCATCTTTTTTTTATACATGAGAGAGAGGGAGACTTAACAGCCCCCCCACCCCCGTTCCTCCCCGCATCTCCTCTTTTCCCAGATTCTCTGCTTCTTGATTGTAAAAACATTTCATCCTCTGGACCCTGAAGAAGAGATTTGCTGACTAATAGTGGTCCATAAAGCATATCTGAGTACCACTGCTACAGAGCATTATTAATGGATAGCTCTGAGTTTCAGGGAGTATGTCTACACTGTATCTGGGATCAAGCCTTCCCTCCCACTTGTGGTGGCAGAGCTCATTCTAGCATGCTAAAAATAGCTATGTAGACACTGAGCCTTGGGCTGGAGCTTGGGCTCTCAAACCAGGGGGTCGAGGGGAGATGATCTTCCAAGTGTCTACGTACATATTGTTAGTGTGCTAACATGAGCCCCACCACCCCAAGTCTGTGGACCTGGGCTGGGAGGTTTGCTCTCAGACAGGTTGTAGACATACCCTGAATGAAAATGAACAAAGGAAGAGTCATAACTACTTAGCTCTTGTAGTGGGCCTTGTCCTGCACTCCTAACTCAGGCAATGCTCCTCTGAATTCTGTTCTCCACTCCTACAACACTATATCATCTTTTCCATGGATAGCTGTTTACCATGCAAACTGTTGTATATCACTTGCAACATAGATATGGTTATTTCCTTTAACCAAAAGCTTATTTACTAAACATCTCTAACTCTGGAGTGGTCTTATTCAATTTTACAAAGGTTCTGTCCATTGTACTGAAAATGTCTAGGCGTGGTTTGATGCTGAATATGCTCCTACACCAATGACAAACTCTTACCATGATTAACAAGGACTCAGAAATGTTCTGATAACAAAGAGGACACATAAGGCTATGCTACATATAGAACACAAGTGAAGAAAACACATTTCAATGGTCACAGACTAGGAATCATAATGCATGCAATTTTCTAAGGATCTCCAGACTCACAGTGTTACAGCTCAGCTGGATTCAGAACCACGCAACAAAGAAGCAGACAACTTAGTAGATGTTTATATGGCAGAATTATTCAAACACAAGCTTCCTCCGTAACACCACATTGCCTGGCCTGTATAAGATCTGATCAGACCTGCAGTTTGTGTGTTCAGTGGAGCATAGGGCCCTCTCCCTGCCTGTTCCCCTAGATGACAAGAATCATAGCAAAGCCCATACATTAAAAAGCCTTTAAATACAGGAATACTTTGAGGGAGCCCAGGGTGAATCTTCATGTTCCAGGGGAAAGACACTTTGTGCAGAGGGCTTCTGCTATGGAACATCTTTGTGCCAGAAAGATGGATGAATCCTCCTCCCCTCCCCACATTTAGAGGAAAAGGTGAGTTGTGCCTCTTTACCCAGGCCTGTCTCTATTAATAGAGGTTTCATCCAGACATGCACACAACCTGTTCCCTCTCCTTACTTCCATGAGATACTCTCCCAACTGCTATCTGGTTCACTGGCAAGCAATTATGGTTCTCTTTAGTTATTGAACTAGGCAGCTAGATACTGTGATGATATGCATAATAAAAATGCCTAAGAAAAAATAGTTATGTTTATAAAAATAAAGTTCATGTGAAGCAAATGCTGCAATGCACAGAAATATCCATCCCCAACCGAAGCCCTGTGTTAAACCACCAGAGGATTCAAAGGAAACTGAAAAGGTGAAAATGAGGAAAAAATTGCCAGGCCTAAAAGCAAAAAACAAAACACCACACCCCCAGCTTCCTCCAATTTAAAATCAGGTTAGAATCAACCTTAATTAATAACCTGCCTTTTAGGCCTTGATAGTTTTGTTATTTAGAGCTGACTGCTTTTATTTTTTTGCTTTCACTGTTAAAAGAGAAAAATCAACTTTCCTGAACTCAGTCTACAACATCTGTTCCCAAACGCCTCCACTCATGCTGTGTGTTTGTGCGCACACGCTAAGAAACAAAGTGGAGGTAACAGATAAGGATTCTGATTAACAAGTTAAAAAATAAAATTAAATGACACTAGCCAAAAGATTTGCCATGCAATTCAAATTAGGGGTGAGAGCTTTGCCAGCACTTAAGCTTTAGAGGGTGCAGAATGTAGCTATGATCTTATGAATTAATTTTGATGATATAATTGCATTTGTTTTTAACTTTTTGCTGTGCATATATGAGGAGTTTTGGGGGTGTGCCTATTCTTTAGTCTAGGAAGACAAGGTGGGTGAGGTCATATCTTTTACTGGATCATCTTCTGTTGATGAGAGAGACAGGTTTTCAAACTTATAGAGTAGTTCTTCAGGTTCCTCAGTGTCAAGCTGCCTGTAGTGACTCAAGAGCATGAGTGCCAACCTCAGGGCAGACTCCTAGGAAGCAGGGCACAAACTCCAAATTGAGTGTGAGTTCTACACTTAGATTTCACCAACCAATTATCAAGTGTAAATTCCTCTGACCTAACCATGGAGTCACAGACAGTCCCTTTTGGTACTCCAATCTGTCTTACCACATCGGTAAGCATATCTTTGTGATAGATGGTCCATTATACTAGGAATCACAGAAGCATTCAGGTTACTCCCAGTCCCAAAGGACCAGTCACTTACCCCTGGTCAACTGCACCTTAGATCTCACACCAAAGACAATACTTGTAACCAATCCTATAATACACCATATAAAGATTTATTAAGCAGGTAAAGAAAATAAGAGTTATTTCCAAGGTTGAAGCAGGTGAAAATATACATGCACAAATGAGTTAAAAAGTAAGTAAGCTCTATATGTCCTATAAGGCTAACTCAGGCTGATAAGTTGCAGACCTGAAGAAGTGCTCTGTGTAAGTTTGAAAGCTTGTCTCTGTCACAAGTAGAAGCTGGTTCATATAGTTGTTACTTTGCCCACCTTATCTTGCTAATATTCTGGGACCACCATAGTTACAACAATGCCCTATAGTTATATGGTCAGACTGCTGCAGGCTCTTGTAGGGATATGCAAAAGGGAGGGTCATAAGGAGTTTTCTCTCCTGTTGCACTGTCCCTTTACTCGCATCAGCACAAAAGACTGCTCCACACCATGTCTTCCTACCTCTCTTTCTAGAAGGGGAAAGGAGGAAGTGGGCTATGACCAGGCGTCCCTCCAGACCACCAGCAAGCGCAACTAAGGTATGTCACAGGTACATCCACTCTGCACATCAGGAAGCTTCAGGAGGTTATGACCCTCACTATCAGTTCATACATGAGATTGGGTATGCATTCTTGTGGAGTGACATATCCTCAAATCGCATTGATTTGAGAGTACTCAACCTTGCAGATCCTGTCCTAAAAAAACCTGTTCTTGGGAAGAGTTAGGACATGTACACCAGTCGTCCTGAATCCTTTCTGAACAGTTGTTAAATCTACAAACTCCTTAATGGGCAGAAGAGGAACTGGTACTTGGTACAGCAACGCAAGTGTGCCGGTCTCAGAAACTGTCTAGGTAAACTAGTGGAAAGAGTTAAGAGAGAGGTGACAAGTGGTTAGACACCTGGAAAGCCTTCCCTGTGAAAAAAGACTGGGGCTGTTCACTTTAGAGAGGGGATTTGATAGAGATCTAGAAGAGAATGAATGATATTAAGAAAACTACTATGCTTATGTTTGTCCTTTTTATTGTATAGCAAGGGAGGTTAAATGAAGTGTAAAGTGACAAACTTAAAACTGAAAAGGAAATACTATTTTGCACTTTGTGAGTAGCCTGTGGAATGTCCTGCCATGGGATATCACTGAGGCCAAGAGCTTACTAAAATGTAAAGCATTAGATGTTTATATGGATAATGAAACACAAATATTTACATTGGATTACAGGTGATAGATAATATAAACAGAGATGGGACTCAAACCCTCATGTTCCAGGGCCTAAAACAACTGCTGAGAGGGATTAGGAAGTAACTTCCTCTGTGGGCCGGTTATTCCCTAATTATGCACTATGAGACTACTTATGCCTTCCTCTGGAACACCTTCACTTGGCCCTGTCAGAGTCAGGCTGTTGGATCAAAGGAAGGGCTGGCATGATGAAATACAGCAACTTGTGTATTCCGATGAGCAGATTTTAAACATTATTTTCTTGCAGGCTAAATTAGTGTGTGAGATTAAACAGGATGAGAGGAGTGGGGTAATATAAAAAACACTATTCAATGGACTGTAAATCAGCATTGAATTTGCCCACAAACAATATAGTGGTGTGATGCAACAACTGGACTGAGATCACCTCCACTGGTCCAAGGAGGTGCAACTTGTATCTCCCTGTCCCAGGCAGGGCTGTTGCATCCCAGGGGGACTTTGCTCCCCAGAGAGGACAGACAGTGTTCCTTCACAAGAAGGCTGCTTTAATCTCTGCCAGGAACACTCTCATCATCCTGCCAGTGGATCCGGCACTGGGGGTACGGTGAGCAGCTGCTACTCCCCGCCACACAGACACTCCACTGTTAGGAGCACTCTGCCAGTTTTTGTTGGCTTCCACCATTGCAGACCCTAGTGTAAATCTGGCCCATTGAATAAAGCATTTGAAACACATGCTTTGTTATCATAATGGTTTGTGTGGATCACATTTCAGCCATCCTCAGCTCGCCTACAGTAACTAAGCTCACATAATGAGGTAGGTATATTGATAAAACTTATACCTGAGTTGATTTCTATCATTACTATCCTTGTTGGAAATAACCTTGAAGTGGCATGGGATGTCATTTAAACAAAGGAGATGTTACTGTTCTGATATGCAGGAGGTCTAGCTTTAAATTTATACAGCCTTACACAAGGAAATGACTGTAATCCTGATGGATCCCGTAGTCCAGGGGTTGGCAACCTTTCAGAAGTGGTGCGCCGAGTCTTCATTTATTCACTCTAATTTAATGTTTTGTGTGCCAGTAATACATTTTTATGTTTTTAGAAGGTCTCTTTCTAGAAGTCTTTAATATAGAACTAAACTATTGTTGTATGTAAAACAAATAAGGTTTTTTAAATGTTTAAAAGCTTCATTTAAAATTAAATTAAAATGCAGAGCCCCCCGGATCAATGGCCAGGACCTGGGCAGCGTGAGTGCCACTGAAAATCAACTTGCGTGCCGCCTTCGGCACACATGCCATAGGTTGCCTATCCCCGCTGTAGTCCATAATGCTTGTGCTTTTAGAACATATATTCTGAGACAATGCAGTTCAAGAATTCCCAGGTGAAATTTTGCAAGTTATAAAAGAAATTTATATATAAATGTTAATAAAAATAGCGTGGAAACAAGAAAACAATTCCAACAAATAACCAGAAGGTCTTTGTGCAACACAACTTCTTTTATTGCAAAATGAAGATCACATTTTCTCTTTTGGTCACAGTTCACCGACTGTCCTAGTTTACCAGACTGAAAACTAAACCATGAGACATGCTGGAGCTGTGGAGATTATATGGTCGTGATGTGTTATGGGGAGGTCAACTGAAGAGGCCTCTATTCAACCACAGTAGCAATACATTTCATAGCTAAATAAGCAGAGATAAATGTTAATAGATGAAAATGGATTTTTCTGCTTATGCAGGCAGTTGGCACAGAATAACAAAGTTACGGCTGTTCTTATTATAGCTGCAGAACTATGTAGCTTGAGGCCAAAATATGTCTGAAGAATGACATTGTCAAAAATTGAAACATTTTTTGTTTTGTCACCTACTTCTACCTGGGTTGTCCCTCTTTCCTTACCTGTTTCTGGTGCAGGCTAAGGGCCCAATCCTGCAGACTCATGTGAGTGGTGAGTGTTGCTTTCTCACATAAAGTATGACACATACTGAAGTCAATGGAAAGCCTCTGTAAAGCAGTGGACTCATTCAGGGGCACCTCCAGAAATGTTTAACATGATATATTATACACCATCAATCCCTGTGGAGTCATCTCCACCCCACTCCCCATAGCTTCTGGCCGCAACACTTCGCCCACCAAGTCTGCACCACTCAACCCTTACCTTCCAGCCTGGCCCAGCCAGGTACAGTGTCATTCTCAATCCCTGAGAGGGGACATGTGCTGCCAGAAGTAAAGTGAGGCCAGCCCCACAGCAGTGGTAAGGAGAAATAGTACTGGCCACCTCATTGTTCACTCAGAATTGGCACCGTAACCCCTCCATCATGATACTGTTACTCCTGTGTACCAGGATGCAATGCCACTAGCTCAGTTTTGACCCCGGGCCCTCCCTACCCCATCTCCCAACCCTGCTTCATGACAGAGGACCAGCAGGGTCAAATCTGAGTGAACAGTGGGGTGGTTGGCACTGCTCCTTCTCACCACTGCCAGTGGTACATTCCACCTATAATGTACATATGGCTTTGGGGCCACTGGACTCACCATTGGAGTGCTTTCTCTTGGCCAGAAACAGCACCATACCTAGCTGCCTCTCCACCAGGTACTCCCTGAGATTGCTTGGGTATTTGGGGGAGTTGACTGGGTTTGTGTCGCACCTTTTTCAAAACCAAGGTGGAAATGCACTGATCTAATGGTAAGAGTGAGCACCAACTTCTTCTGTGATGCCTTCTAGATAGATAGAGTCTTTAAATAAATGGAAAATCATAAGAGTTTATTTTCTAGGAAAGAAACACCACAACCATTATGCTGGAAATGGGAAAAAAATGGATATGCAGCTAAATTATTCTAATAGGCAAATGGGGAAACAAATGCTGGATATCGATTTGGGATCTGGCCACATGGCTGTTTCATTTGCAAAGAGTGAAGCTGAATGCAGGTTGCACTGACCAAATGAAACTTTATTAAACCTTGCACACTGCTCTGTCCATGTGGCTGAGTTGTTTCCAGCCCAGCTCCTCTCACTCCCTGCTCTACTGATGCCCCATCCGTAACAGTTACTCTTGACTCTCTGACTCCAGCTCCACTGATCGTGATGCAATGGCTAGTCTGGAATCTAGTGCTTATAGTCCTAGCCTGATGTTGAGGAGAAATTTTAGCCTGCGTTCCCCATAATGTGATCCCTACGGAGAAGAAAAGAGGGTCTGCTGCTACAGGATGAGCACTAAACATTCCCTTATTCAGCCAGCCACTTGTGCATATGAGAGGGATGTGAAACCTCCTCACCATATCTTCAGGTAGCTAGTGCTTCTAGCAGTGCTACCCCTGGAGTTTCTGGAAGCTCACCGTGTTTGCACCAGGATCCCCAGTGACCCTGCTCCCATGGTGCTGCCTGGGTCAGGGGACTTGGGGAAGTAGTGGGACATCGACTCCTAGACTGCAGCCTCAGAAGTGTGGCAGGGGCTTCCCCAAATGGCAGGGAGGCAGGCACCCCTGCCTGTTACCCCTGCTGCAGGTGGTGGGTCCCTAGCTGTGTGGTTGTCATCCATTCTGCTGTCTCAGGTATGTCCAGGAGGGGAGGTGGCAGCTGCTGGGTCTCCCATATGGTCAGTACCTCTGGCACCCCCTTCTGTCCCTCAAGCCAAGGGATTGTAGTGGGGAGGAGAAGCCCTTTACTGATGCACAGGCTGAAGGGTGCTGGCAGGAGTATAATGAACTCTCTCAACCCATTTGCTGCTCCTGGGCGAGTGGACTAGACTGGTGTCCACAGAGCTCCAAGGGAGAAGTGAGTTCTGGCACTTCCTTTTTAGAACTCAAGCACTGCATAGAAAGGAGCCTTATATCAGTATAGTCCATTCATCTTCCTTTATGGGAATAAGTGATGCTGGTATAAGCACATCTACATCAGCAAAACTGTGTCCACACTGGGGGTACTCTGCAGTATTTATACCAGAATAGTTAAAATGGTGCAAACTTTGTGTGCAGACAAGGCCTTGAAATATTTTTGTTCATAAAGTACCTTTTAAGCTTTATTTCAGCTCAAGTTCCTGCTCCTTCATAAAGTTTCAATTTATTCACAGTCTGCTTTTGTTAAACTGGTGATGAAACCAGAAAAGCAATGCATATTCTACTGCTGTGTAAGCTGTATTACACTGTTTTGTGATCAGCTTCCCTGTAAAAGCCTCTCTGTACCCATCTTTCAGTTTTAGCCATGTGAATGGTTTTCAGTGACATGAATAGTTCAAGTGTTAAATGTCTTTAAACATGAGGTAACAAATACACAATTGAGCTGTCTACACATGCCAGGCCTTTCTTCCACACCAATCTTCATCAGTGTTATTCTCTCCCTAAGAAGAGCACATGTCACCTTGCACAGTCAGAAAGTAATTATCTCTTGTCTCAGTCAGCTTCATAAACAAACAGCTGGTGGTGCTTACCAGTCATAATTACTAAAATCTGCAAGTCTGGCTGAGGCATAGTGGCCCAGCAAGTGGCTATAAAGAGAACAGGCGAAGAGACAGAAACGCAGAATATTTCTCTAGAAAAACAAGCTCTTTTTCATTGATTTTCTTTAATATTGTTACATCAGGGTTGAATGTATCCATTCTTATTTATGATCTAGCTACAATATGACTTCTCTTTAGATGTACAATGAATATTAAAGAATATTAGATTAACATAACTGTAGCTTTTTTTAAAATAGATATCACTTACATTGTGCTCTCCCAAACAGGTTTTCTCGCTCGCTCTAGCTCCTTTGCTCCATTCAGGCAGTGAATGGGACCTAGAACCTGGCCCATGTTGGGAACCTCTCAGCTGGTGTAAAGCCAGGGTTACCAGCTGCTGCACCAACTTTCCTGTTCTCTCTCACTCACACAGGATAGGGTGGCAGCAGACCCTGTCAAGCTGACTAAATTACAACAGCCCGGAGACTGTTCTGATTCATGCCAGGGCCAGCTAATTGGCCCAGACAATCAGGGAACTGAAAGTCGCCCACTGACACACCACTGCCCAGTCTAAGTGGATCTCCAAGCATGAATATATCTAGCTCTCCATGCTCAAAGCACTGTACAAATGTAAAGTGATTTCAGCCAAGATTTTCTGAGTGTCCCAAAACTGAGTCTTTCACCAAAGACCCACCTAAAAATACCTTTGCATGAAAATTCGTAGTCCTGCCTTGAATACAGGGGTCTGGACTAGAAGCCCTCTTGAGGTCCCTTCCAGTCCTAAAATTCTGTGATTCTGTGTTGTGAATGGCATTGGCCTTGATACAATACCCATCAGTGGCACTGAAAAGGCATTTGATCAGTTCATAGTGGCTAATAATAGCTTAGTCAAAATCAAACCTATCCTGGGGAGAGAAAATAAAAATTGTTCCTCAGTCATCCCTCTCTCTCTAGCATTTGGATTTCATTTAATTTCTCTTTTTAGTAATAAAAAAGTAAATCTTAGCAAATAATTGAATTACTAGAGAGATACCGTTTTTATCATCTGCTCATTAAAGTTATTCTTTTGGAAATAAAATACAATTTTCTTAATTTAAGATTTGGAACAAAAAGTGATGGATAGATTTATTACTGAACAACAGTGGAACTGAAAACTTCCTGTAGAAGAGCAGGGGATGATGAAAGGTATGGAGGATTAATGTTTATTGGCATGAATGAAAAAGTTCTTGCCTCAATGCTCCTTAAAACAAACCAATGAAAGGAATCATGGGCAATTCAGAAAAGTGAGGGATTATAAAAGGCCCACTTTCTACTTTTCAGCAGGTGTATGTAATAATAACATGGAAAAATGAGACCCTCTTACTGGACAATCTTTCCACAGTTTATATAGGAAACAATACAGTACAGTGTAAACAAGCCCAAGATTGTATTGAAAATTAAGTCCTAGGTTGGAGGGGAAACCCCCCTGCTTTTCTGACTGTGACCACAGTGTGTAATGTTAATCCAAGCTCTTGCTGGTGATGGTCAAACTTGAAAGGTTCAGAATTTCCATTTAACTCAGATAAAGCATCTAATTGTAATAGCTCAGGTAGTCAGATTAATTTGCTAATTTTATCATTCTATTAAAGTGCCATGTTGATTTGGCTCACTACTAACCATTATTTGACACATCAGATAACTAAGTTTTATCTCAGTTCTCTGACAAGAATCTGAATCTCTCAGTTCAAACAAACTTCTTAACCCCAACCACAGGTTGGCCTCCAATTCCAATTTTATGGCTTTGATGTTGAACACATTTGCAAAGGTTTTATACCAGTATTTGTCCAATGAAACTGCATCTGATTTACACTGGAATAAGTGAGATCAGAATTGAACTCTAAATTTCCAATTTACGAACCTTTTTATGGCTTTTCACTGAAGAACTCTAAGCACAAACTACTTAAGCAGAGAAGTATTTAATTTTATTTATTTAAAGATACTAGAGCATGTGCCTAATTTAAACATGTCAGTAGGGCCATTGCCTTCAGTTTAGTCATATGCTTTGGTGAATCAGGACCAAAACCAAGAATTATGAATTTTATGTAACCAGGGACTAGATATCTTCCACTCCTGTTGATATAACCAAAGCTGCAAAACAGTTCTTATGTAATTTGTGACCAATTGAGACAGCTCTTTATCAAATTGTGAACTCCACTTTGTATTGCAGCCTCTGCCTTAGATTGTAACCTTCACTTCAACCTTCATTTCACAGTGTAAACTCCCTTTCCCACTAAAACATCTATTTTGTAATAGAGCGCCGGCAAATAATTGAATGACTATGGCTGAGAAGCCATCACAGAGCAATCTTGGGGCATCAGCATAGATTGTGTCTCAACTACTGGCCCATCCCCATGGGAATTGGACTTTCATATATGATGGAGTGGGGGAAAGTGCTAAAATTCACCAGTCTAGGCCATTGGTAAAACAGGGTCAGAGACTGTATTAAAGGGGGGCTTCTCTGTGTAAGGGGGTCATCCACAGCTGCAAACCAGAAGACAGGGCTGGAGTGAGAGAGAAGGAAGGAGGTGCTCTGCCTTGTCTGAAATGCTGACCAGACCTCAGGCTCACAAAAGGGGTGAGATCAGACTAGGGGGCATTTCAAGACTGTTATTCTGTAAAGAACAATAACTCTGCAGTACTTTCTTAAGAGTAAAAATGACTGTGGTTTAAAAAATTCCTTTGCTAAGCCTGTATTCTTTGTTTTACCTGACACACTGACCTTGACGGGGTTGATTGAGAGGCTCAGAGCGCCCACAGGAAGATGGAACTCTAAGGGTATGTGTACACAGCCTACAGCAATGGGCTTCCCAACCCAGATTACTGACAGGTTTATGGTACTCACATTACAGTGCTATAAGTAGCTGTGTAAACATTGCAACTCAAATTCTGAAACCCACGTCCCTCCTTAGGCTTCGGAGCCCAAGCCACAAGTTCAAAGTGCTGTCTACACTGCTATTTTTAGCACAGTTGTGTGAGATGTGCAAGCCTAAGTGTGTTGACCCAGACTGGGAGGCTTGCTACCACAGGCTGTGTAGTCATGAACTAAGGGTACATGAATAACCAACTGGGTGGTTCAAGAGGTCTGAGGCACTGATCTTGGAGCCTAAAATAGCCAGATTGCTGACTGCTATGTCCCAAAGACATGGGGCAGACTCTTGCTTGGGAGCATGCCTTAGCGATTCAGAATTAAGAACAGTAACCTGGCTCTTCTCAAATCCGGTTGGCTTATGAGCACATAGAACCAGCAGTTGGGTCCACTCACAACAGACTGGTATACTTCCAGAGGAGACTTGATTAGCCTGTGATAAATATAATCTCACTGACATCAATTGGGTTACTAACATGAGTAGAGACTAATCCTGTGAGGAAAAATTGCAGAACCAAACACTTCAGTAAGAATTAAAAGTACTCAAACCTACTGCAGAAGTTGTGCAACACCTTGCAGAATTGGGCCGTAAGTGTGCAATAGGTTCTCTAGAGCCAGACTTTTATACTAATTTAACTCATTTCCCAAAAATTTCTACCTTTGCAAGTAACTGTATGGTTAATTATTTTTCCCTCTCCTTTTAAATCAATATTAGTATCTACATTGGATCTGGCCATTTTAATAATGATGGGAATGGTGAACCATGGCCATTGGGAGCTGCAGGCAGCCATGCCTGTGGATGGTCAATGTAAACAAACTAGCAGCCTGCCAGCAGATTACCTTGACAGGCCACAGGTTGCACACCACTGCTTTGATGCCTTAAAAAATGTTTCTTTTTTCCCTAAGCAATAGATGATGTGTTTTCCTCCCTGTTAAGATAATCCTGGATATTTGCCATGATATGCAGCAAATAAGGCCCTAAGAGGAGCCTATACCCATTTACTTATGAGAAGAGGGCTATTTTTGTGCAGAGAGATGAGTAGTAAAATTGATGCAAACACAATCATCTCCAAAAGGTTCCAGTCCTGTTCCCTTTGAAGGAAGTGGTTATTTTATCATTGATGCTGCTGTTGAATGTCCCCAATTCTCACTGTAGTCAGCGGGAATTGGGAGTGTTCAGAATTTTTCAGGTGATCTCAACACTTCACAGGGTCTGGTCCTAACACTCCAGCTACCATTTGAACTAGTCTGTACCCCTCTCTGATTGAATAATAGTCAATTCTCCCATTTTTTAAATTATATCAGGAATTTGTTTGAAATCAAATGAAATCAAAAATGTAATTTATGAAAAATAATTATCTGGAGATATCTCACCCCTGAGGTCGGTTTCCACATTAGTTTTGCAGAAAATGCCACTACATAAGTCATCATTCACAGCATGATCCCTTTAGAAAATGAGTATGGAGAAGTAATAATTACAGTGATACACATGACCATACAGCAAGAGACAAATACAAATGTTTTTCTTGCACCAGCCATCTCTCCTGCTGATTCTCCCCACCCTCTCCTGATCCCAGAAATATACACCCACAAGGCCCAAGCATGCTCCTTTCTCATCACTTAAAGTGCTGCCTGCCTAGAACTGAACTCCAGACCTAAATTCAGACCTTCCTTCTTTAAGACATGAGCCAAAGTCCATGGAAGCCAATGGGAAGATGAGCTCAATAGGCTTTGGAAAAGGTTTTTTGTGAATGTCCCATGCAACAACAACAGACTGCCATTGATTGGACTAATTCATATGCTTAAAACTAGACACAGGCTTAAATGTTACATTGAACTTGTGCCATGGTATAAACTGCCAGAGCTCCATTGAAGTCAAGTTATATTAATTTACACCAGCTAAAGATCTGGACAGTCCATCTAAAGGGGTTTTTGTACTGTAGACATATCCAAATGAAATGCACAGCTTTTCACACTTATGAAAAACCCAAATTCACAGAGGAATTCAAGATCAACTTCAAATTTTAACATAGATGTAAACAAAATAATTACTGTTGCTATGTTAGGACATTGCAACAAGATAACATTTTAAAACAATCAATCAAATATCATTAAAATATTCTTAGTGACAGTTCATCAGAACTCATTTTATCCCATGACGTAGGACTCTGAAATCTTTAACGCCAGCCTCAGTGAAAAGTTTACAGAAAATCAGATAAAATATGCATCACGCATACTGATTAATGGTCTTTGGGGGAATGCTTCTTTCAAGATATTATCACATTTGCTGCTTAATTTAATTTCTGTTGCTACAGAAACACATTTGTATGTAGCTCTGAGTCATAAAGCATCATGTTTTACACATTTATTAGGATAAAACTCTCATTGATAGTGATTTAGATCAAATATTGCCACAAGAGATAAAAGTACAAGCCTTCACTGTTCTCTAATTTATAATGCTATTTGTTTAATATACACAGATTAAGGTCCCAATTCAGCAGGGCCTTAAGCACATGCCTAACTTTAAGCATGAGAATAGTCTCACTGAAGCCACTGGGATTTCTCAGGTGTTTAAAGTTAGGCAAGTGCTCAAGTAACTCACTGAATCCAGGCCTAAACTAGGAAAGGGCTCTGTGGGTGTGGTCCCTTATGGTATGATGTCTCATTTAAATCCTTTCGCAGAATTGGAACCTAAGGTTGTTTGTTGCGGCATATAGTTCTCCAGTAGTTTTCTTGTGGTGATTAGAATAATGGTCTTTGCTATGTACAGTTTAAAATATAAATCATCTTCCTTCTCTAGAAGTTAAAAAGAGAGAGAGAAATAACTCTAAAGACATTGCAAACATCAGTTTCACATCAATAAATAAGCAAAGGCTAGATTGTGCTAGTTGCAAACAGCCCAGAATGAGGGGCAGTACAGAGCCAGAGGTGGATGCAGGGATCGATTCTACTTCAAAGAGTACTCTGTGTTTTGGCCTTTTGCTGCAAATTTGAGACTTGTCCTTTGTTAAAGGTAAAAATTATCCCAATCGGTTTTTGAATTTTTCATTCAAAACTGGGCCAGATGTACAGTTAAAATAGATCCATTTTCAAGCCCTGAAGGTTGATACTTGTACACTCAAACATGGGTGCATTTGCAAAGAGAGAGTTGCAGTTGGTGCAGGAGATGATTCATTTCCAGATTTTTGATGCAAAAAAAATTTAGCACATTTTTGGTGGGGAGGGAAGCAAAATTTTGCTTGCACAAATTGCCTGAAACACAACTACAAATTAGAAAAAAAATCTGAAATTTTGCATACCACTACTTCGGTTACATATGTTCAGCTCCCATTGAAAGTAGTTGCATGCATATCACTAAGGGCAAAATTATCTCAAATAACAAAAGGAAAGTTTAATAAAAAATCCATAGCACATCCTATTTCAGCATCTGATATAGAAATCTTAACTTAGATCTACTTGTCTGACATTCAAAAATTGAGTCTGGTGAAATGCAGTACTAACAAATTCTAAAAATGGCCATGCCAGCATCCTAACATTTCTGAAACTCAGTGCTTTGCAGGTGTTCCAAGCTTGATACACCAGCTTAATCATTCTTGTACTAAAAGGGATAGGAAATTTTGGTGAGAAAATGTAGTATATCACTTGTTCTCTTTAACCCTTCCACAAAATTCACAAATGGTAATGATGAACTCCAAAGGGAGCTGTATCCATTTATCCTCAGGTGCCTAGTCAGTTCACCCTGTTGTTCTTATTTATATTGCAAAGTAATGCCTAAAGGCCCCAATCAAGGATTAGGGCCTACCCTGCAAAGCCTTTTTGTGTGTGTGTTCACACACGCTAGGGTGACCAGGTGTCCCAATTTTAAAGGTACAGTCCTGATTTTGGGGTCTTTTTCTTATATATGCTCCCATTACCCCCACCTGCTGTCCCGATTTTTCACATTTGCTGTCTGGTCACCCTATTACACACATCCACACACACACTTGTGAGATTGAGGGTAAATTAAATAAAAGGCAATAATATAAGGGATTAAGATGAAAAGGATTTAATGGAATATTTTCACCCCTTCAAGGATAAAGTTTAGCTTCTGATGGCTTTAACCCACACTTCCGCCAGGATAAACCCGTGGAACTCATGCATCAACATGCAATTTTTAAAATAACTTCTCCATCTGTGCAGTTACTACTAGCGTTACTCGTCTATTCCCTGTTAAGTTCCCTTCAAAGATTCTTATCACCTATCAGACACAGATCCACTGCAAAAGGTTTTTTTCTCCTGCTGATAATGGCCCATCCAAATTAAACAGCCTCTTAGAATTGGTGTGGCAATGTACAACTTTTTTTTTTGCTTTCTGTGTATATAAATACATCTTATTTCTGTTCCATTCTATACATCCGATGAAGTGGGCTATAGCCCATGAAAGCTTATGCTGAAATAAACTGGTTAGTCTAAGGTTCCACAAGTATTCCTCGTTCTCTATCTATATATCTCGCTACCTGCTGTAGCTTGATATAACTTGAGGCACTGATTTCAAAATTATTATTTATTCTGTCAATATGGTTATTTGTTTCTCGCCATAAAATCACATCTTAAAGACTATTATGATGCATCCTCCAATACATTACATAACATGCAATACACAGTAGAAATACATTTTCTGAATTAAATACTGTTTGCTTAAATATGTAGGTCAAACAGAAATAAAAAATCCCAGAGATCTGGAGCAAACGTTAAAAGGATTGGAGGCACCCATCCATAATTCTGGAAATACTGTGTGATTCAGTGACATTTGTGAATTCCTTTCAGGTATCTCCAAGTGTCTACAAGTACAGTGTAATTCAGTGGTCCTGTCTGTGTACATTTTATTTTGTATGGTTAATCACAATCCTTGAGAGAGGGTCTTTTTTTTTTTTTTTGCATATACCAAACTCAAAATAAAAAGAACACTGGATCCAGATTCAAGCAGCTAGGCCAGTGACTTTCTCAGTTTTTGGATACCAACAAGAGTTCAGTTTTAATTTTAATTTTTGTTCAGGAAACTCATAATCTCTTCTAATTTATGTAGTTGGCTACAATCACCAGGTTTCAACCAGGATTGACGTACTAGCCATTTATTAGGCAGGCTACTGAGCCTGAACCAAATTCCCCAGATACATACACTCCTGATGTCAAAGTTTGCGGAATGTCTTTTTCTATTCTTCTGCACAAGTTGAAGCTTCTCTCCCAACCAGCAAATGGAGATAGAGAACTTGAGGTTCTTATGCCCTTCTAACTTATATGTCAGAATTCTCAGTAGTCATGCTTTCCAGTTGGTGGAACAGTTTCTGGCTCCTAAAGAAACAGAGAGCTACCTGTCCTAACTGTACAACATTCTGCATAGAGCTGGTCAAAAAATGGTAAGTATTTTCTGACATTTCTGAAAGAAAAAAAATTGTTTTCTCAAATTTTTCTCAGCCATGTTCTGGCTTTTCTACTTAAAAGTGACAAGTTCTTAGGTTTGGGTTGATTTTGGTTTTCTCTGTGTTGGAAAAAATTGGCAGCTTTTGAAAGAAACCCAAATTTTTGTGAAATGTTTTGTGTCCCCCCCACAATAAAGGCCGTTGTTTTTACACTTTCCTTACTCACAGGGGTGCTGTGGTTAGCTGATAGTTGTAAAGTGTTAAAAGAATGTTCAGATTCACAAAAATGTGCATACAACCCAGATTTCCAGCTTATTTCAACAATTGCCCCTTGGCAAACTGAACTGTGCATAGATCCCCTGCACAAGCAGTTAGGCTCTGAGTGGGGAATGGCTAAAGATTCACCCTTGACCCAATATATTTACTCTCTTCCTGTGCATATCTATATATAATGATATATATATATAAACTATATATAGTTAAAATATATACCTCAAAGATCATCTGATTAACCCTCCCCAACATCTGCAGTCCTGTTCATTATAGTTTAATCAAAGTGTCTGTAGCTGATAATATCTGAAGAAGGCAAAACATTGTTTTAGAGGCCCATTCAAAGATGCTAAGACTGCTTTTGGACATGATTGTTCTCATTGCTGATAATAGGCCACAATAACTCTAGAAGCTGCATGGTATGTTATGGCAAATGTTGATGTGTAATGGCCACCATTGTATGCCAAGTAAAAATCTTCCTTTTGGATTTTCCTTTCACATTTAGCTGTAATCAAGCTAAAAAAAAAAAAAAAAAAAAAAAACCAGGAGAAAAAAATGCTTTGTCATATATAACAATCATTTAAAATAGGAGAATGCAAATAAGGAGAATGCATTTCCTAAGCTAAAGTTGTCTAAGCAGCTTTTATGTGCTTGAAAATGGAGGCTTTATTCAACTACTACGTTTTCAACAAAATAGTTGCAGTCACCATAGCAACAGCCACGTTGTAAGATGCTTATACCTCAGTACATTCCAGATAGGGAGCAGCTAACTTAAAAAAATATATATGCCTCAGCCATCACATGGGAACTTTGTACTATAACTTTGTATTATAAAGACTTATGGGAAAAGAAACAGTATCTATTACAATAAAGTGACAATTTCCCCAGAATAATGCTTATTTATAACTTTCTACAGATTATATTTTTTCTTTCTGAATCCATCATGTGAATAAGATGAGACATTTATTTTAAAAATAAAGCTGTTGGCTGGATTATTGGCAGGTGGAAGACAGCATATATTTAGTGAAGTCAGGAGAAATGTGCAGATTTACACCAGCTGAGGATTTGGCATCAGTGTGCCAATGGAGGTCTATGGTAGATGGTAGGATCAGTTGAAGAATGTTATGGTTTCCTCCACATCATTATTTGGCAGGCGCAGTGGATCTAACAGAACATAGTGACTTATCTAGCTGGGCTCAAAGCTTTTATTTTATCTGTGGAGTTTCTGTTACCATGGGGTAAGGATTAAATATAATGGGTCAAATCCTGCCTTTTTCTTGCATTGTATCATTGACTAAACAAGGCATAAAATTGTGATCTGCAAAGCACACATAAGCAGAGGTGGGCTTTAGCCGTGGCTTTTAAATCCAGGTTTGTGTTTAGAATTTAAACACCCTCAGTGTTTCAGAATGAAGCATGAGAATCTGAGATTTTTGGTTCAGGCCAGTCACCATAGGAGTTTATGAAACCAAAAAGGAATGGAAAGTAGAAGTGCAGCATCTGTCTTTACTCCACTGCCTGATGCTTACAACTTTCCAGCTTGATACCTGATATTCCAGGGTCAGATCCTCAGCTAGTGTAACTCAATATAGCTTCATTGACTTTCAGTGTAGCTATGCCCATTTACCAGCTGAGGTTCAGGCCCTGCAAGCATGAAAATGATGGGTTACATTTATCCCTGGTGTAACTCTGTGGAAGTCCAGAGGGGCTAACATCAGACATGAATTTGGTCCAGAATTTCTGAAGACTGTTTGCATTGCCAGACTTGCTTTTGGACACGGTAGAGTTCACATTTCATTTGTGCTGAGAAGTGCTGCACGTATTTCTGACTGCAAACATTGAATGTGTTTTTCCTTTAAGTATTTCCGAAGATGACCTGTAAGAGAACACAACTGAATAGAAATGTAAGAGGGTGTGTAGCATGAGACATATGTCAAGTGAAGTGAACAACACGGTAACTCTTTGGTTGCAGAGTGGGCAGGAAAGGCTAGATTGGCAGCATTATTTCCTATAACCATCCCCAGAGAGCTTACTAATAGAAGACAAGACAACCTTACTCTGTGTTGTCTTTTTGTGTGCATTCCCACTCCCAGCCATCCTGTGGAATTCCCCTGTGGGGTGGTCTCTGGACACAGGGCACCCTGGTGATGTGATGCTATCAGAGAATAGGGTGGGCCACTGGGGCACAAAGGTGTTGTGGAGGCATGGGGCCTCTGTGAAGATGAGCCTTGTTGAGCTCTTTGGAGTGTGGGGGTGGGTCAATGTTCTATGGCATGGTCAGACCCAGCCTCACTGCTGGAAACGAGGGAGAATTCGTTTGCAAGGAGATCCACGTGAGGGTTCCCTACCATGATCCCCTTTTCATGGTTTTTTAACACCAGAGGGAACAATCTGGTCCTGTGTATGTTTGTTTTTCTCAGACTATTTATTTGCTCATCCACAATACACCTTCCAGTCCAAGTAATGGTGTGCATTAGTTTAGTCAGAGTGTCTGATGGATCCATGCATTTCTTTATGTGGTACATTATGTTCTCTATAGCAATATTATGTTTATTCTCTTCTTATAATATTCTCAGGATAACAGGCCAAGTTCATTCTTATTTTAACTTCACTGCCATCAGTATGTTTAAGATAATTGAGACTTTTTAATGTAATGAATTTTAACAACGACATACTTCTCTTTCCAGTGAGTTATGGAATTTTTTTAATTTAAGATGATTTGTGGGTTGCTTCTTTCTGATGTCTCGGCGCTGACAGCTTGAGTGCTAATTTTGCTGCATATGTCCCATGAACTCCAACAATAATCCATAAATATAATGTGCACAAAAACAACAGGTGATAGGCACAATATTTCTGTAAAGCTTTAATGCAAAATGTATTTATGCTAATCATCAGGAACTCCTGAGGGTTGAATCAGAGGATTACAATAAAGCTGCATATTACATACTGTCAGGGGTCTACATGGTAAATGATATTAAATAAAATATTAATCTATGTAAAATGCTTAATAGCCACAACAGAGTTTACATTCTCAACTACTTATATATGTTATCCATTCAAAGACAATGCAAACTAAGCCACCTAAGATCTTCTTCACTGTGCGAAGAGGAGAAGAGCTAATGCATGTTAATCCAGCTCACCGGGGGCTGAAAATTGCAGCAGGAGGAAAGCCTGTTCCAAACTCCTGAGCAATTTGAGACAGTAAACAAACAAACAGTTACTGAAATCTTGCCCTCTTTTCCCCAAAAACTGTACTGATGTCAGATGCAGGACAGGCAATATTCAGTCCTAGGGCAGTGATTGCTTTTAAGTCTGATATCTCACATCCCATCAGGAATAAAAATTAGAGGTTTCCATGAGGGCTTTTTACCATCTAACTGTAGGAAATCCTCAGCTTTCTAGTGGGATATATTATACTTCCTTCCAGCCCTAGAACTTCAAGATGCTAGACCTTAATCTTATGACATCATTATATATAAACAATTAGTTTAGAATTTTTTACAAGCTTCTAATCATTTCTTAGCTTTATTTTTTTCTTTCCCTCAGTGGCCTTGTGATGTTGGATGCCTTTGAGGGAACTAATGTTCCCCTGATAATTTCCTCTCATTCTCTTGTTTTGACCACTTATTCCCCTTTTCTATCTATATCCCCTCTTTACTTCCAAACATTTAGCTTCTTTTTGCACAATTGGGGAATTCCAAAGTGGCATAAGATAGAGTATTTGGACATTCACGTCCACTTTCTGACTCATTTACACCTGCTATGTAATTTAGTCTCTGTTTACATTGCCATCGTTTCTCAGAAGCAATCTGCTTATCAACAAGGCAAATGTCATTGCACAAATATATGATGCACTTTGAGCTTTATCTATTAGAGATGAAATTCAGAAAAATATATCTCAAACTAATGGACTCCTAATTCAATCCCACGTCCATAGAACTACATAACTTTGACTAAGGATTACTTAGCAGTTCACATACCCAACCATTCAGTAGATAGTAGATGTTTTTGTTAGACAAGTAGAAACTATTACTATATTTACTGAGAGAAATTAAGGTGGGCTACTACCTTGCTGACTCTGTTATAGACTGACTTTCTGAGTTTTGTAAAACAGTGTAACTATGCTGATTTTTGCTGAGGAAACTGGGTACTACTCTTCTGGGTAAATGGAACTTGTGTAGTCTCATCTGCAATAGAATATGTCTAGAGTAACACACTTGACTTCTCTGAATCAAATTCTGCTCATGATTACACCAAAGTAAATCCAGAGTCTCCACCATGAAATCAATAAAGTTGTACCCCAATGTAACTGGGAGCAGAATTTGGCCCATTAGCTCCATTAACTAACATTAGAATCTGGCCTTGTGTATTACCACTTTGTGCAACAAAGATAATATACTTATTGATTTGAGGAAAAAATAAGGGAAACAAGAATATCTGTTTCACAGATAGGGACTATAGATAGTTTCTATTTTAACAGCATATTACACCCCGCATTGCAGTTCATCAAAAATAAAGTATTCGGCTGGAAATGCAAATGTTGCAATATCTTCCCTTTACTCTGAGCCTGGAAATTCTGCCTCTGCAGCTTTGTCATCAATGTCTTCAGGCTCAGAATGGGACTAGCTAGCAAAAGGTAAAACTGAAGTGACTGTGGGCCAGATTACACCAGCTTTACTGGCATGAATAGTCCAACTGAAGCCAATGGCAAATCCTTTGCATATGTACATTGAGTCACAATCTTGCTCTATATTATTGTTTTACCTATGCTTGTTATGCCATCTTTGTGCAGGCAAAATTTCCATTCAAAATGGCAAAGCCAGTAAGTAAAGTAGGATTTGGTCCTGGGGGTTGGCTTTCTTCACCAAAAGTTGAATAGCAGTGAAGTTGCTAGTTTCAATTGATAAAAAAATAGTTTTTAACTCAGCCCAGTTGGTTTAGATATGGCAGTGCCTCACCAGATTCTAAGCATCTCCTCAAGATATGATGCACTTTCTTCTATGATGGTTAAAAATAAAAAGATCCCTCATAAACTCCATAAAGTTAGGACCATTTTATTCACAATACAGTTACAAGGGAACAAGTACTGGGTTTGGACAGGGTTTCTTAGTTTTATACCTTTTAAGAACCATCAGTCAACTGCGTCTTTGCTGGTTTTATGCTTTTTAATTTCATGTGACTGTGTTCCAATGTATTTAATGGATCTTTCATGTTTAATGAAATGAAATGAGAAGCAACTATGCTTTGTGCTTTGGCTGCATCAACAATGAGCTAAGGCAGAAACTGACAGCTCAAACATATAAAAATCTCTTATTTTTTCAAAAACAACAAGGAGTCCTTGTGGCACCTTAGAAACTAACAAATTTATTTATTTATTTGTTAGTCTTTAAGATGTCACAAGGACTCCTCGTTGTTTTTGCTGATACAGACTAACACGGCTACCACTCTGAAACTTATTTTTTCAGTATTTTTATGAAGAGGCCATGTCTTGTGACCCTCATTTAGGACTCGATTAAGCAACCCTTACTTGTGTTTGTGAGCACTTATTCACACAACCAGTCCCAGCAATCTTCAATCTAGTCCTTAAATAGTACCGGGCAGCTTTCTTAGACAGGGGTTAGCACATCCTTAATCAAAAAGAAAGTAACTGATGAACCCTCACTTGAATGATTGTCACTTTTTAAGATTAATTCTTGTGGTACTTTGAATATCCTCAGAGAAGCCTTCACTGGTACTGTCAATGGTGAATCCCCACTCTGTCACTCTGAGTGCAGAAGTGGGGGCCTGCAAGAATTTTAAAAATTAACACTTTCTTGGGGGTTCAGCATAAAGGTTACAAGCAAACAAAAGCATCTGGGGTTAACACAGGGGAGATTCACAAGCCAAAATAAAAAATAAACCTGATTGTGTCTAACTAAACATTCCCTATCCAAATGATTTCTTCTTGGTATGGAAGATGAATTTTCATACCTGATTCAAGCCTTACACAGCATTTCTGCTCTGTCCCTGCAGCCCAGAGAACAACAGACAAAGCAAAACTTTCTCTCCCAATTTTAAAAAGTTCTCCTTCTCATAGGCTCTTTTAGTCAGGTGCCCACTCCTCCCCTCTCTCTCCCCCTTCATGTATCACAGATACAAAGGTACTGTTCTGGTCCTAGCCTTGCAATCCAATCCACTTACTCAATAGTATTACTCATGGGTCAGAAATATACATATGGCTAAGGATTACAGGATCAGGTTCCTTATCAGTGGGAGGAATCTTCTTCAGCACAGCAGTTAATAACATTATTTGCCTCTTTTGGTTTTCAAACCAAATTGAAACCAAATAGTTACAGTGACTGACATTCAGATCATTTCCTATCACTTACAGTTTTTCTTTATTATCAGAGAGGTAGCCGTATTAGTCTGGATCTGCAAAAGCGACAAAGAGTCCTGTGGCACCTTATAGACTAACAGACATATTGGAGCATAAGCTTTCATGGTGACTACCCACTTCGTCAGATGCATGCAGTGGAAATTTCCAGAGGCAGGTATAAATATGTAGGCAAGAATCAGGCTAAGATAACAAGATTAGTTCAATCAGGGAGGATGAGGTCCTCTTCTAGCAGTTGATCTGGAGGTCAGGTTAAAGGTATTTGCATTTATGGCAAGAGTAAGATAATGGAAAGGTTTTTACTTTCTCTGTTCAAAATGACATTGTTCCATGCATATAGCAAATACTGTACATAATTCTTCCTCTCTTTATGCTTTTAACCTGCACAGATACTGTAGACAAAAGGCAAGAAATGGCATCAAGCTGTGTTTTGAGAGCTCTCAATCTCCTGGTGATGAGCAGCCTGTCACCAAATCCATTAACATCTGCTTGTGGAGATTTGACATTTTAAAGCTAGGGAAGAGACTCCCAGCTGTGATGAGCAAAGAAAGAAGAGCAATGGAATTGTGACCTGTGAGTGTGAAGATGCCTTCTTTCCAAGTGGAGGGCACTTCAAGGGCGTGAATGGATGAAGAACAGCTAGGCTGCTGAGTATCAAATTTGACTGGCACAGGGGCCCTCATTAAATAAGACTTGGGGACAGGAAAAGAAGGAGAATTAAGCAGAGGAAATCCAGTATATTTTAAAATAGAGGGAAGTGTAGACTTGTGAGCAAAAATATCAATGATTTTGATTGAATTCTGGTGTTTTCAAATATGCAACATACATCCTGGAGACAGCGATGGCCTTTGGATCTACAATCTATCCCATATTTTACCATTGCCTTTTTGGATGATTTATGTTTCTAGTAACATATTGCTAGAAATTACCAAAAAAAATGCAATAACCTAGAGCCCTGGGGATTGGTGTCTGCACCTGAGCAAAGATTTTTTAACCGTCTCTTACATATTGGTTTGGGGCACTTTTTAATTATCATTTCAGTGTTCTTATTCCTTTCTGCTAGTCATGGAGAGAGAGTCATGCTTTGTTCTCTTGTCATCTGGGAACAGTTTACTTCTCCCACACCTTTCCAATTGTAAATAACACCAAGAGAGACCAGTTCACTCACTCACTGATACTGTGGACAAGCATGTTGAAAATATTACATTCTCTGTACTACTTTTCTACCTGTCACCTTCCTGCTGCATTTCTGAATACCACTATTTCAAGTTATCAACCAAGGCGCTAATCCTGTAATGGAATCCATTCAGGCAAATTCTTATGCCCAGTTGGAGTCCCAATGAAATCAGTAGGACTCCATGCCCAGAAGTCTATTCACATGGATCATGTTGCAGGACTCATTGGGGAACAGACCTTTCATTCCAAATAACCAGCATTTGCAGTTATTTAAATCCATTAGTTTTTATCTAATTTCTACACCTCCCATGTGCTCATTGTGCACTATTTTAATCCAGGAACTAAAAAGATAATTATCTGCATGTGGTTAATGAAATACAAATCACCTGCTGTTATGCTCTTTTTGGCTAGTTGTGCTGGTAGCAGAGAAAAGGCTATGCATTGTTGCGACAATTTTTCTAGCTTGCATCTATGGATAATTACAGGTGAAAGCTCTAGCATGCTGAGATTTTGCTAGAGAGCGGCCCCAATTCAGCCCTGTCATACCCAGGCAATACAAAGGAAGTCAATGAAATTAAACAAGTGCAAATGAGAGCAGAGTTTGAGTCCATAAAGAAGCTGGCCAGGCTGCTGTATTTAGCTCTAACGTTTTGGGTTACCATTTACGTTGTTTGTATTGTGCCTAAATGTCAGGGATTTGGACCTCATTCTACTTAGTGCTGTGCACATACATTAATGAAAAGATGGTTCCTGGCCCAAAGAGCTTACAGCTGCACTGTATGATGAGAGACAGGCTACAACAAACAGGCAAGGGTAGCACGAAGTGTGTGTGAGATGATTCTCATTCATGTAATAAGCAACAGTCACAGCATGCTAGGTGTTTTGTTAAGGAAAGTGAAGTGGCAATTGGGTGCAAATGGAGACAGACCAGCTCCTAAGAGTTTCACCGAGTGACACTGGGAAGATCAGATGACTATCCTGCATTATTCAGTCAACAAATTCTGCGCTTGATGGGGTAGTAGAAGATTACCGAAAGACCACCAGATGCTTTAGGACTGCATACAGTGGTGTTTTCTCAGCAATATCCTGCTGACAACACATCCATCAGAAAAGTAGGATTATTATTATTTTTAATATGATAATCTGCTAATGTTCTAACAAGTCTCCAAATTTAATTTCAAACTACTAAACTCTTTTTAATAAGCACCATGTACACTGAAATGGTTTTAAAAATATGCAAAGATAATGAAGTGCTAAATACCATGAACCAAATTCTGCCTGTCATACTCTGAAACTCAGGGGAGATACAGCAGTATAAATGAGTGTACAATGTTGACCCACTCAATATTTATTGTAGTAAAAGAACAAAATCTTTGGTTCTTGATATTTCAAATGGTAGATAACCCACCATTGGTCAGATTAGGCCTAGCTAAAACAGTATCTACAACTAAATTAAAACCTTCTAGGAGAGGAATGTTGATCTTGTAGAGGCAATGGACTGGGATTAGAAGACCTGGGTTCAGTTACTAATTTTGCCACAGATTTCTGGTGTGATCTAGGGAGGGTTATTTCATCTACTGTGTCAGTTCTCCCTTCTGTAAAATGGGCTTAACATTCCCATCCTTATTCCTTTCAACTGCTTATTTTGATTGTGTGCTCTTCAGATTGGGAACTGTCTCTCATACAGGACCTTGTGCAATGGGGCCCTATTCTTTGTTGAAGCCCCTAGGCACTACTATAATGTCACTAACAGCAACTGCACTGATTAACAGGTATGAAGGTATCATACAGTATCTACCTGTTGGATAAAAGTGACAGTTAAAGTGACAGAAAGTAGTCAGTCTGGGGGTGAATAGAGATAGATGAACCTCATTGGGTATGTCTACATGGCAATTAAACACCTGCAGCTGGCCTGTGTCAGTTGATATCAGCTCACAGGGCTTGGGATATGGGGCTATCAAATTGTGATTTAGTCATTCGGGCTTGGGCTGGAGGCTGGGATCTGGGACCCACCCACACTTGTGGGGTTTCAAAGCTTGGGCTCCAGCCTGAGCCTGAATGTTTACACAACAATTTTACAGTCCTGCAGCCCAAGTCCCCTGAGCCCAAGTCAGCTGACATGGGCCAGCTGCGGGTGTTTAATTGCCATGTAGACATGCCCATTGAGGCCAGAGGTATCGACAAGCATCAAAAAATTCAGATGTTTATTCAAATGTTATCGGAACATCTCCACCTTTCTTGTCCATGAGCCTCCCTGAGCTTATTGACTTCAATGGCCTTGGCTTAGGGTTCATGAACCTACATTCGTCCTCTGGTGCCCATTTCACTCTGTGACATCAGGAAACCCATTCTAATCATCAGAAAGTTTGCAATAGCTTCTGAAAAGACTTGGTGGCTGATCCATCACATAAACAATTTAAAGGTAGACAGGACATTTAAAGTGTGGAAAATTCTGAAAAAATAAGTGTAAAATGGTACTGTGGAGTATCATGTTCATTCACTCTCTGTATCTGACATTAGAAGGGTGGCCAGCAGCAGTATGCAATACACAGGAGCAGCCTTTTTCTCGGGACCTTTTTTTCGCTGACTTATGGTGACCAGGTATCTGGTTTTCAACCAGAACACTTGGTCGAAAAGAACCCTGGCAGCTCTGGTCAGCCTGGCTGAGCGGGCCGTTAAAAGGCTGCTCGGTGGTGCTGCGGTGCTAACGCAGGCTAGTCCCTACCTATCCTGGCTGGCATCATGCTTTACCCCAGAAGTGGCCAGCAGGTCTGGCTCCTTGGGCGGGGGCCCACAGGGCTCTGCGCGCTGCCCCTGTCCCAAACAC